>VZRI01013214.1:53134-146371 GCA_013397515.1 Upupa epops
GCTGATGGAGCTGGGTCTGTTTAGCCTGGAAAAGAGGAGGCTCAGGGGTGACCTTACCGCTGTCTATAACTACCTAAAAGGTGGTTGTAGTCAGGCAGGGGTCGGTCTTTTCTCCTTGGACACTGGAGAAAGGACAAGGGGTTACAATCTGAAGCTCCATTGGGGGGAGGTTTACACTTGACATTAGGAAAAGGTTTTTCACTGAAAGAGTGATCAGATTTTGGAACGGGCTGGCCACAGAAGTGGTCGAGTCACCGTCTCTGGAGGTGTTCAGGGTTAGGCTGGATGAAGTGCTGAGTGGCATGATCTAGATGTTAGATGTTAGGTTTACTTGGTTGGTTGGACTGGACGATCTTTAAGGTCTTTCCCAGCCTCATCATTACTGTGATACTGTGATACATGTAATTAAGTAGATGACTATGGTTACAGTGATAGTTCTACTGACTTCAAAGAGATTCACTTCCTCATAGCAGCAGGACTGTTATGTGGCACATGCTTAGAGCCTTCCTGAATTAAGACCTAAGAAGAAGTTTTTTCATCTGAAGAAGAGTTGGGATGTTGAAGATAATGATACAACAGATGACAATTTTATTGAAAACTTGCTAGTGGCTTTCTCTTCTCCAAAGCTTAATTTCATTTATCTTTCTGATTTATTTATTTTTATTCATAAAAACAAAATCCTTACCCATTTCTCCAACATAGCAATGAAGAGTATGAATAAGAAATTTGAAAGGTTTGTAATGTGATGATTGCAATGCTTTTCCTTCTTTTGAAAATAGAGGTGTTGCCATCAAAAACAGTGAGTTTACAGATGTATATGTTTTTTGATTCGGTCCCTATATTGTGAGGACACACTGTAAAGATACTGAAATGCAAGAAAGGAAGTTATTTTGTTTCTAAAAGCTGAAAATGTAGTAGCAGCCTGTAAGATTGCCTTTTACACAAGTGTCCCTTGTACAGTTTGCAATCTACCAGTGAAGACAGGCAAGTAACTATGTCTTCAGCCTTTGACTGACTCCATGTTAGATGTCTATAGGAAGTGAGAATGGACAGAGTAGCCTTTCCCCATCAGTTCACTGGGACCAAGGATTTCTAACCTGTGGTAAAAGAAAATAGTGGGAAAATCTGCTATGAAACAACAAATCTGTGTGAAAGTTGTGTTCTTAAATGTCTGTCTCTGAGGCAAAGCATTAGGGAGTCTAGAGCAGATCCAGAAAGTGGCTATAATATTGAAGTTAGATTTTTCTCTCCCCTTTTTGGGTTGCCATCTGCTTTATCACTTACAGAATGTTAACATTCTTTAAAAATGGGCAGATGGACCTCATTCAAGTTCTGACAGTAACTCTTTGTTATTGGTACAAATAGCTGCAGAGGTATTTAATTACCATTAGTAGTCATCAGTTTGCTCTGAGCTGGTGACATTCAGAATAGTGAGCAGGCTGCATTCTTTGTGTCCAGTGAGTTCATAGAAAGTTAAACCTACTTTTGACAACAGCCTCAAGCTTAGCTACCATTAACCCCTCTTCAGTTACTGGATGATGTGTTTGAACAGTATGAATGATTAATGAAGGTTAAATAGTCCAGTTTCTATCTTAAAACCTTTTGTTATCAGCAAAGGGCAGGGCAACTGGTAAGGTGAGCAGAAATTCAAGTGTTTGGTTTTCACCAAATAGTTCTTGGCAAATGTAAATTATTATGAGATGCTAAATTCAGAGAGAAATGATGGGCTTCAGCCAAATAATGTAATTCTTACAGGTTTGGCAAAATCAAACTAATCTTTCTAATGATATTAAACCTCTGTGTTTATTCTTTTCTCAGCAAACTTTATATAGAATTACACTATTTAAAAATACCCAGCCACGCAAAAGAACAGTGTGTGGTTTTATTTGTCCCTTTCTTAGATGATACAAACAGGGGAAAAGTAAACTCGTGGTAAGTGTTTATTGCCTACTTTACCTTAATTCTTGGTCAGAGTTTGGCTGTCCACAGTTTTGCAGAGGTGTCTGTCATTTTAATGCTGTAGTATTTTTTTTCTGAATGCATGATAAAATGTTTGCAAGTTCTGCATGAGGAGAAAACCCTGGAAGCCTCAGAAGTTACAGGGCAAAGGTGGGATCAGTCTGTAGGGATTCCCTTGACCTCAGGCAGTCCAGAATTGCCTTTATACCTGTGAATAAGAAGTCAAAGGCAGAGACCAAGTGAAGGCAAAGCTATTCAGCCAATGCTCTGAGATTCAAACTGTGGCGGGGTGATTTTTTCATTCTTCTTGTGCATTGTCATTGTGAAGAAAGCAAACACAGGCCAGTGACTTCTTTAACAAATGCCCTTTGCTCACATCTTTGCACTTTTATTGACTACTGGAGCTTTTCAGACCAGTAACTGACTGGTGAGCAATTCCAACAATTCATAGGAAAGAAATGTTCTGTTTGTGCTCCTTGTTTGGAGTAAGGAAGGTGACAGAGAAGGTCCATCTATAATGAAGTCTCACTTCTTGTTTTTTCACTTTTCAAGGGGAATTTTTCTTTGACAGTTCCAAAGTCTATTTCCTATTTTTCCTTTAAATTGATTTAGACACTGTGACCACTGACAGTGCTCAAGAGATCCCAGTTTCCTGTCCTTGAGAAATATTTATGGGTGTGATTTAGCTTTTGTTCCAGTGTCATGTTTTGGTTAGTCCCAGCAGGAAGAGGAGTAAGGTGAATGTGCATGAAAGAAAAAAATTGATAATAGGATGCTAATAGAAAAAACAAGCCAGCTGGAGAAGCTCTTTTCTGTGGTGTCCAGTGACAGAACAAGGGACAGTGGGCATAAACTGAAATACAGGAAGTTCATTCAGGACACAAGGGAAAACTTGTTTTCTTTGAAGGGAGCAAAACTCCAGAACAGGCTACCCATAGAGTTGTGGACAATCCTTCTCTGGAGATGTTGAAAACCAATCCTGTGTCCTGGACACAATCCTGTGCAACCTGCTACAGCCAAGGGTGTTGCACTAGATGATCTGCAGAGGTACCTTCCAACCTTGACCATTCTGTGAAAACATTTTGTGTCAAGCACCTGTCTGCATTGCTCAAGAAGAAAGAGGAAAGTAATCTTACATATCCATGTGAATCCCAGTCAAATGTAGAGGTTCCTAGAGCTGTGGTGAGGCAGCCACACCCTCCAGTTGGGAACCCCTTGATCACAGCCCCCCAGTGTAACAATGACCACAACAAAAATATGTCTAATTCATACATTTCAAAGCAAACGGTGGGATATAACAAACATTAAAAGAAATCTGATGTCACTGTGACTACAGGCACAGTCCTGTAAGTTATTGTGTCCTTGTACTCAGCCCTTGTGGACTCATGTTGAGTACTGTGTTCAGTTCTGGGCCCCTCATTATAGGAAAGACAGGGACATACTGGAATTGCCCAGAGGAGAGCTACTAAGCTTGTGAAAAGTTTAGAGAACTAGTTGTTTGAGAGGCTGAGGAAGCTGGGTAGGTTTAGTTTGGGAAGAAGGAGGCTGGGGGGAAACCTCATTGACCTCTACAACTACCTGAAGAGAGGTTGTGGAGGGGTGGGTGTTGGCCTCTTCTTGATGACTGATGACAGAACCAGGTCAAATGATCTGCAGTTGAGGCAGGGGAGGTTTATATTAGATTTTAGGAATAAATTCTTTCCAGAAAGAGTGGTGAGGCACTGGAATGGCCTTCCCAATGAAGTGGTTGAGTCACCATCCCTGAAGATACTTAAAAAGCATGTAGACATGGCGCTTCATGACAGGCTGTAGTGGCAGCATGGAGGGGGTTATTTTGAATTTTTCAATCTTGCAAGTATTTAGGTTTTTTTGTTGGTGGGGGTATGGTTGGACTTGGTGATATAGGAGGTCATTTCCAACCATGGTTATTCTGTGATCTCATTTCAGTAATGTGGGTTTTCCAAAGGAAAAAAGGGTATTATTCAGGGGCAATTCAGCATTGATTCTTGTCTTCTTATCCATCCAGTATCAGAACTCCAAGCAATTGACTAAATAAAATCACCAGTGACAGGACTGCTCTGGCATTGCAGGAAGATGATGGTTAATTGACTGCTACCCTTGTAGAGACATTGCTGAGATGGGTCACAAGCAACTGTTGGGTCACACTCATTAGGAGCAGAGCAGACACACGTTCAGCCCACGCATTCCCATAAATGGGACACTAATATAATAACATAGAAATATCTTTTCAGTACTTCTGTTGTGTTTGAGAAGTAGTTTTGAGAAAAATGTCTGTGTCATGCATGTATGCCTTCCACATACCGTGGGTAGCATCTACACTTGCCTAAGTAATGCTTCTCACATTGTTTCCTGTTTTCCATAGCAGTTCATTGCCTACCCCAGGTAGAGCACTAATTATGACTTAGGAGAGGATTAGAAAGGCATGGCTGTGCCTGCTGTGACTCCCATAGTCCTGCTGTAGCAGTACACACGGCTCTAAAGCAGCTTTTCTGCATTACTGTAATGTCCAGCTCTGGGGTATATGCCTCAGTGTCAAATAAAACTTGAGTTCACTTTTGCCAAAGTAAGGATTGACATGCAACCACTCTACTTGATTTCTTGAGGCCTTCCTCTGTGCACTGTTCTGCTTCATGATGTTAACTCTTGTGCTTCTTGTTTGCTGTGATAAGTAATGTTTAGGAGCAGACACTGTGAGTCAGTGAGACTGGAGGTGCTTTACACAGGAACTTTGTCTATCTAATGAATTAAGAGTGTTTAGATGTAAATGGGTATCTGAGTTTTCTGAATTCTCAACTTGCTAAACTGTACACTCAAATTGTTGTGGAAGGTATGTCAAAGTGCTGAGACATGCAATGGAGCACGTGTGGTTTACCAGTTGAGCTATTTCCTAGTGGGGTCTTCTCTCTGTGTTGCTTCTTCAGAAGGAGATTAGCTTTAGTCTGAGATGGAGCTTAGTATGATGGGGAAATACTACTCTGACCCCCATTTAGGGTGGTTTTGACAGGATGCTTTTTTGACAGGGTGAATTTCTAGGCAGTTATATATTATTCTTTCCTTTTCTGACACAAATACTGTCAATAGTAGTCTGAGAACCTGAGTTATGCCTTTAAAATAACTAATAAATTGAGAAAATGTGGTGGGCACCTGAAGCTTATAATGCTTGCTTTTAACCTTAGTCATGAAACAAGCATGATATGAAGTGAAACAATCTGCAAATTAATATTTTTAGAAGTATGAAGCCAGGAATTGTGCATGTTTTGTGCATTTCACTGAATCACCATTAAGCATCTTAGTCTGTTGCCATGAAGAGTGTAAGAAATGTTCTCATTGCAATGTTTTGGAATACTTTTATTTATAAACATGGTTTCCCAGGCAAAACCCTTGCAGCTTGATGAGTCTTTATGTCTAACTTACCCAAAGATTGAAGTGGATGTATGTCTGAACAGCAAACAAGGCCAAGTAATGCTGGATAAGTATCTGTGCAAATGCAGCAGGTGATTTCATGTAAAATTCTTCTAGCTTTGTGAAGAGATGTTACCTTGTGCAGACACCCCTTTAATTGTGACAGGGATACTTAGGAAAGCATTTAAGTGAATTTAAGTAAACAGAAATGATTCTTTAAGTGGAAAATGAAAGTATAAGAATGCAAGCCTTAAAAAATAAATTTCTAGGGCTTGCACTTTCCATACAGGGATAATTTACTCCTTCAAGATCTATGTATGAGAGAATGGAAGAAAAGTTCACAGAGGATGTTTCTGGCAGAGTGTGCCGTGCAAGCAGACACTTTCACCTCTGTATTTTTATACCTGTCTGGGAAATTTTTCAGAGTTACATAATATGAGCTGTATGTCCAGGTTTAACAGTCATCAAGACTTTAAAAGAGAAAATGATGCAAAAGTCTACCCAATAAATTGTTGGCTTAAAATTACTTGCCCCATCCCTTTTTTTTAAATTTTTGCCAAACCCAGTTAATTCAGCCATACTGACATACATTGGGAGGTGAAATAGTTAGCAGATATTCAGAAATAGATGTTTAGAGTCCTGTTTACTGACCTTTCTGCCACATTATGGTTGGATTTTAAAAATAGGGGAAAATGTAAGTTTGGAAAGACTAAAAATTATCCCATTATATAGAGTAGGTAGTGAACTGTCTACAGATTTATTTGTATGTTCAGTGCATCATATTTTAAAGAGTTATTAGGAGAGCTGAATCATACTTCAGCAGACTTTTTTTGTGGGGAGTAGTAGAATTTTAATTAGCTTCATATTCATTACTCACTTGATACATAGTCTCTAATTGTACCTTCAGTGTATTTTGCTGTCATTGGAGCTCACTTTTATTAACTATAATCATTGAAGGTTTTATGAAGTCTATCTGTGGTATGTGAATACCACAGTGCAAATGAATCACTCAGCCTTACAAAACTGTCATGAGCATTTGCCAGTAGGTAAGTAGATTTGGTAGTCTCTCTGGCATGACTATTATGAGAACTTGAAGGAAAAAGTAAATTGTTTGATCTCCAAGGAGAATCTGGGTAATTGAATAAGTAAATCTTGCAAGCTCAAAGAAATGTAACTAATTTGTTAAAGAAAAATTAGTATGAGAAACAATTTTGAAAAAGTCTTATTTTACAAAAAAAATCCCTTTTCTAGTTTTTGATCATTAATGATATCCAATTTGATCACAAGAGTCCATGACAATTGTGCTTCTCTGTCTATTCAGTTACACAGAAACCATGCGTGCAAAAGTAAATCATATAATTTATCTATGTTTTTTAATTAGAATCTTAAGTGAAGGTGTTCATCAGCCCCATTTTCAGAGTATGAACTGCAGCATCAAGAGCACTGAAGGCCATAGATTTCTAATCACTTTGGGATGTAACTTCACCACCATGAGAACTGATCCCTGCTATGGATGTGTTTCTGCTTCATCTGTGAATTTCTGTGTGGCCTCCTCTTACCCAGGACCTCTTAACTTCAGTGCTTGCATTGTAAATTGGAAATCATAGGGTCACGTAACCGACATGACTCACATTTACTGCAACCTGAGAGCAGAAACAGGGTTTTTTACATGTGATTCAGAGAAGTTTTTTCTTGTATCTGGGTAGAAGTCTTCCCTATCTGGGTGGGTGCATCTCACTGGTGAGCTGCAAACGGTCCTGTCTGAGAGTGGGAATATTTCACCCCTCAAGAGACACCTGGTTGGTGAAGCATATGTGAATGTACTGTATGGTCGTTGAGGTATTAGATGTGGCTGATGAAACAAGTCTTTCTCTGATTTGCATAAATTCATCTAATTCCAAAACAGTGAGTCGATAACAACAGTGAATAAAATGTTCCATGACAAATACCAGTAACGTACGCACAGAGTTCCATTCAGGTGTTTTTTCTTCATAAGCTTTTTATATTTTTTAATACTGTAGGCAGTTTGTGTGCAAATATAAAATGAAAAGTGAAAACTGACTCCGCTGAAAGTGCTGACCTTGCCTTTATTCAATCAAATTCCCAATAATAAGGATGTAAGATTTGCCTGGAGCAGGCCTCAACTGGGATTAAGGATGGCAGCTGTCAGAGATTTTTGCCTGAAAAGTAATGTCACTGTATGTTTCTGTCATACAGAAGTGATAATAAGGACGTAATTAGCATTTGCAGTATTAATCTTATTGGGGCAGGGCTTCTTTCAGAGATCATGATTTTTCTTTAATTTCTCAATTGGCCATTAAAGAATTGTGAACTAGTGCTGCATGTCGTTCTCCCACTCAGAAAATGTCAATCAAATAGAAAGATAAAAATAAGTTCTGCTTATGTGCCTACAAAAGAAAGAAGCAGATGGAAGAGTGATGTGGTCTGAAATTTTTTCTCTGCTATAAACCACCTGTTAAAATGAAGTAGAAAGGCATATCAGACAACAAGCTGTTCTGCAGCTTCTAACCAAGTCATATTGAATTTATTCTGCTACTTCTAACCAAGTCTTATTGAATTTATTATTAGCTATTCCAAAGGGAATCGGTTTGGATCTGAAATTACTACATTGAGTTTCAGGCAACTGTAATAAATACATGTCTGATTAAGAAGAGTATGTGACTGTTTTACTGTTGGCCAAAAACTCTTTAAACTTTAAATATTGTTGACTCTCAATGAAGAATGGCATGTAGGTGAAACGATGTGAACAAAAAAATGAAGGAATGGTTGCAATTTCAAAGCATCCGAGACATGTTTTGGTTTGAACCTAAAACTGGCTCTGTATGCTGCAGTTACAGCCCAGAAGATGTGACTCAAAGGCCTTTCATTTGGTTGATGCCCCTCATTGGCATCAACTCACCAATGGGAATGGAGAATCCAGCAGTTTTCCCCTCTGACTTCTCCTGGAAGAGCCTGCCATAATCTGCACTCTTTCAAAATCACTGTATGAAACCTGTCTCTGTTAAATTCAGTGGTACAGTTGCCAGTGAGCAAGGCTGTGATGGTGCAAGGATGAGAGGACATTTGAATGACAAGGTTGCTATGATGGGATTGATTGTGTTACTAATACTTTGTTGGCCACTCTGGTTAGGCCCACCAGGGCTTTTGTTTTTGCAGAATAGGTCTGGTGATCTTGCTCTCACCTGTTGATGTTGCTGCTTATTTTTTGCACAACTGCACCATCAAGATATATTTCTAGGAAAAATATACCCCATCTCATAGTAAGTAAATGACAGTCAGTCATCCTTGCAATGTTCCTCGATAATTAGCTACTGGGCCTGTCTAATTACTTCCATGAAACATGAGTTGTCTTTCTTAAATTTCTGAAATATAGTCTGGGAAGTCTCAAGTAACACAGTGGTTAGCCACTGGCTGGTCAACAGTGATGACTAATAAAGTTTATTAGTTGTAGTTGAATGAGGGATGGTAAAATATGGATATGCTCCTTACTTTCAAATTATTTATTAATTATTTTATATTACTTCTTTCCACAGTAGTGATTAGCTTGTTTTAATAATATATCAATGTGATCATGTATACATGAAAAAAAATATACTGTTACCTTGCATGGGAGTAGGGATTCAAAACAGACAACTCTGTAGCAAAAGACACTACAGAGGGCTCAGAGAATTTTAAAACTGGGTGTTCTCTAAAGTTTGTGTTTCATGACTGGAGGAGCTTTTCTTGGTGGAATAAGCTTTCTTTAGGAAAGGGTCTAAGGGCATATATGTTGGCAAGCTTTCCCCATTTGTATTACCCAGTCCTCAACTATGCTGGGATTATAATCTTCACAAACATTGCAAAGTTAAAGCAGAATCTGTTTATGAAGTCTGTGGAAGAGGATCAGCCCATGCAGCTGGAGATTGGTTTGTGCTCTTGTCTCCATGATGCTTAGTTAGTCATCTTCAGCTCCCAAGTTGTGACACAGCTAAACCTCTCTGTATTTTATTGAAATAGTTATTTGGATTCCTTTTTGTTGAGGAAATATTTCCCTTGTATTTGCACCTGGGACCTTAAGAGTAGAAGGTGGTTACTCTCCTTGACTTTTGCTCTACACTACCAGCTATACATTCAGTCTGATCAGAGTTTGGGCTTTCTTTTTCCTCTGCAGGTGTCCATTTCTGAACACAGCCTACAGGAGCTTGCTTTGCCTTTGTAAGCTTCTACAGAGGTGTTGATCAATGATCTTTCTTGTGAAATTATTACATATAGCCAGTTTTAAAATGTTCTGTTGGCTGTTACATTTAGGTGCTGATCTGGAATGTGAAATGTTTTGGCCATGAATGTGACTGCAGGGCTGACAGTGGTATCACAAAGAAATGCAGAGAAAATGAGAACTCATCAGTAGGTAGAGAGCTCGCAAAAGGCTGTGTCCCTTCATAACCTCTCAGTAAATTGCTTTAAAATGCACAGCTCTATGGAAAATTATGGAAAATCAGTAGAAAATTACAAGCAGTTATCTGTTGCTCTACAAATATGCTTTACATACTTGAACTGCATTAAATGTCTGCTTCAAGACACCATTCTATTGCTGCTGCTTAAAGTAATTCTGGTAATTTATTGTCAGGCTCTACTGCAGGCTAAATTATTGCTTGAGGACATTCTCAATTCTTCTTGTAAATCAGGGAGTAATCCTGGCATCAGTGGGATTTTGCAACTTATTTCAGTGGAACAAACATTTTGGCCCATGTTTTATCTTGCTCCATTATAGCGGAAGAGGTCTGCATGAAAAGGAACAAAGAATCCTGGAAGAAATGGGAGATCTCTGTGGATGCTCTTGTGCATCATTGGCTGACAATCTTTATTCTCTTGTACCCTGGAGATTCACTCTCTCAGGGTAAAGGCTGTCCCTTACAAGGATTTCTTGCCTTTCTTTTGGGGTTTTTTTTTTGGTGAAAATCTGGCTCACTATCCTTGTAATTAAGGAAATGGGTTAGTCAGAAGAATTCATGTGTCTATGCAGTGAATATGTTTAAATCTACTATGGCATGCAGCGCCAATTGTGTATTGGGATCAAGCCAAAAATACACCTTTCCCATGGCAGCTCCAGGAGACAAAGAATGAATCAGGCCTGGATTTCTGTGCAGGTAAAGTAGGTCACTGGTCACATTAGAGTGAAATTGAAGACAGCAGATAGCATATTTCATAAGAACTAATTGTTATTCACAGACAATAATTACTTTCTATTAAAGTTGCTAAGAGTTAGCAGTCAGATTTTCTTGGTATCCTGTGGAGTTGAGGCGTTCACAGGGAAATGCATTATTTTGGGGTTTTAAAGAAAATAGACAGTATTTTGCATATTGGTACAATACCAAATTATTAGGCTTTAGCACTGACCTGCTCTTTCTAAATCCAGGAGGCTTCAGCCCGTAGACCTGGTTGGGTCCCATTTTTAATCTGTTAGAGTCTTGTAAAAGAAACTCTCCCATATAAGATGCCATTTATTTGTGCCGTTTGTGTCTAGGTGTGCCCAGGGTTGTTTGGTGCTATGATTGACAGTATTTAGCTTGAGCTTTGATTGCAGTGATGTAGTAATGAAATACAGAAGGACAGCCTGTACTGATCTTCAGAGTGGGAGCATCACAATCTCAGTCAGGTGTTTCTATTTAACAGAATATTAATTATCTGATACACTGGAAGGGACTGGAGAGGTAAGTCACTCCAGTTGTTTCTTCTCCCAACACCCCTCACATTCTAGCTCAGAGCTGTACGTAAGCAGAAACGTGGCATTTGGTTTAATCCCTTGGCACAGGCAGGTTGGGCACTCCCACTGTGTTAAGTACTAATGCACTTAGCATTAGTTCTTAGTGTCAGGAAATCCCCTGGCTCCTGGAGCCATGGATAGCAAGTGTAGCTGTGTGAATGTATGTATACATTACAGGAAAATGGCAATATTTAAAGGAAGCATTTCAAATTGCACATCACATACTTTTAATCCATTTCTAGAATTATAAACACAGAATACCTCTGATTTTGCACTGTAATGGCTCTGTGCGGCTAGGTAACCTTGGGATGAAAGATTGCAAGATCATCTGTCATTGGGAAAAGCATAAGAGAAAACCTCATAAATAAAACAGAATAGCTGAGATGCTCAACTGATAAAACTGACTTGGGTAGGTTGGTATTTTAGCTGAGAAATTCAAACACTAGCTATTTTATGGTGTGAAATCCCTTTGTGCAAACTGTGTAGCATTCATACAGGGTACTGACTGGAGAAAACACTGTTTAGACTTGAAAGGGGAGAAGACCTCTGAATGTTCAGGTTGATAGCTGACTCAGAAAAGTGGCAAAGTGCTAGACAGATTTCTGTTGTTACCACTTCTGGTCTTCAGACTGTCTTTCAACATTTCTGCTTCTGCAATAGCCGTGTTGCTACCTCACGGCCAGCCAACCTCTACCTTGGGAGGTTTCCCAATCCTCTGGGCAAGAAAACTGCTCATTATTCTTCTGCAGTCAGCTGCTCTGGCCATTCTCACCTCTCCTTGTTCAGGAGTCAGAGGTTTTTATAAGCATGTTTTGGTGGCATGGATAATGTCTAGGAGTCAGGACTGGTAATGATTTCATCTCTCCTATTGCCTCCTGCATTACTTAAGTCAGTTCACTTCATTTTTGCTATTGTTTTCAGTTGCCAGCAGAGGTGATCTAGAGATCTGCTCTTGTCTTAAAGGCTCTGAAGTGTATGAATGCAAATTATGAAACAGTGGCATTTTGTCAATGCAGTCAGGAGCTTTGCACTTCTGAAACACCTCATATCCACAGAGCCAGTGCTGAAAAGGAAATGAAGACTGTTGCTGAAATAGTATAAATATTACTACCATTCTCAAAATTATAAAGAATAATTGGAAATGCTTCCTAGCACTGGGCAGGAATTGGCCAAATGTGCAGATGCTTCTGGAAATCAAATCTAGGCAGAAGGGAAAATACTCCCTTGTTGTACAGAGAGGAACTGATGTTCATATGTTTGGGAATTTACACAGATCCTCATTCAGAAAGGCACAGCGGCAGTAGCCACCTGCGGATACGGCTGGGGGCACACAAGAGAACGGGTATATCCTCTACATACCAGCTGTCCCTTGCAAGAACCAGTCTCCTCTTCACCCTCTTCTGAATGCCACAAGCTAGCTTTTTAGTTTCATGATCTGAAAAAAAATTGGTTTATTTAAAAGAGAAAAACTTCCTGCAAATAATTAACTGCCAAAAATGAGCACTTGGGAGATTTATATTGATTCATTCCTCTTTCCACCAAATGTTTCTGTTCTGTATCTTCCACTTACTACATTATCACTTGTCTATTTTGCATACTGGGGTTATGAATTTGCCTTTTCAGCTGTCTTAGGCTATTTGCATATCTCGATTGTTGATAAAAATATGACAAATTGTTCTTGGCAAAGGGAGGGGAAGAGTTTAATGATAAATGGGCTTTACACTGCAAGTGTATATTCCACACTTCCTATGAATGCCATCTCCTCACTGCAGCTCATTGCAGGCTGACAAAACATTTTTCTGTGCTTAGCCTTAAATCAAAATTTAATAGCCTGATTAAACAGCAGAGGGTTATTTTCTTTCTCTTTTTTCCTTGGTTTTTTGGCAGTTTTCCTCACTACTTCTCTTTCTTAAAGGGTTTTCTTTGACAACCGGACAGTGCCCCAGATTTTCCAAGTCTTAGAAAGCCTGGAAAAGGTTAATTAGAAAAGTCAGGGTTGCAGTTGGATAGTTAGTGCAGCTGTATTCTCTCTGCTGCTTGTTAACATTTTCTCAGTGCCTCAAGGCCCCACAACACCATGTCACTGCTGTCGCCAGTGCCCTGGCTGCGAGTCCACTCCCCAGCCTTGCTGGCTCCTCATTTCTATACGCTTCACTTTGCCGAGCCACTCCAAGCTGGCGTCATCCATCTAGTCACAGCTCTCTAAGTTTGCCATGTGCACTGACCCTGTGCTGACCCTGAACCATGATACAAACTATGGGATTGTAATTAATCTCTAATTACCCACAATACCTCACTGAGTATTCAGCCTGCTGTTCAGTTGTATTCCTAACCAATTCAGTCATCAGTGGAGCATTCAAATTCGATGCAACTCAGTGTTTAGAAACCAAGGGCTTCACTAATGTTGAGTGGCTGGGCTACTTAGAGGGCTATACCCACCTTGCTTTGCTCAGGCAGAACTCTGTATTCAGGCAAGGCAGAGTTAGGCTCTAGCTCAATCAATTGACAGTGCAACGCCTGTGTTCATGTTTCACCATTCAGAAGACAACTGAACAGACTGCACGTGGCATCAGTCATTTATCTTAGTTGATTCTTTCACAGCCAGTGTATTTCTTCTACTGGGGGGCAGGAGGAGACTGTCATTGAGTTTTCACAGATCTTGCTAGAGTGCATCGCTCCTCTTTTGTCATATTCCAGTTTCTGTCCAAGTGATGGGATCTAGGAAAGGTAATTCCCTAGAAAGATGTCCTGAGGATGCTGAGATGAGACAGGGAACATGTGCTGGGACTGTGAAGAGGAACTGCACTGGAGCTCTCAGTTAAATCCAGCCTTGGGCAGGAGAGATCCTGTTTAGATTTGACTATAGGGGCTGCTATGGACCATAAGTTCAGCTTCTCTCTGTCTGTCCCACCGTGACAGGATCTTCTACTCCTTTTGTATACAGCAAACTCTAAGACATACTGCAGCCCTCAAATTTTAGACGGAACACTCAGGAATCAAAACACCATGTAAGAAAAGATAAACCCTCATCTCTCTGATTGCCATTACATCAGCTGGCAAACTCTTGAGCCAAGTTTAGTTTTCTACTATCTTCTTGTGTCTCAATAAGTTTCTCTTCTTTTCCATAATCACACTTTTCCACCTTTCCTCTGTCCTGAAGTGCTTCGCTGGCCAGCCTCTCACATCTGCATGGCCAGTCTCCCATTTTCTCTCCACCCCAAAATCTCTTCAAAGTTTCACCTTGCTTGGAGGTGGGAAAAATATTTTGATAGGACACAGT
Organism: Upupa epops; assembly: GCA_013397515.1. NCBI lineage: Eukaryota > Metazoa > Chordata > Aves > Bucerotiformes > Upupidae > Upupa > Upupa epops. Next base: position 67,561 of record VZRI01013214.1, read on the forward strand.
TTGAATAAAACACACTTCTCAAAGCATGGAGAAGTTTCAGTTCCAGTGATGTGCTTGTCAAGCCAAATGAAGAACCAGTGAAAACTGGTGTGGTTCCCCAGTAGCCACCTAACAGAAAGTGCCAGCTCTGACATCCTGGGGCAGGGCTGGAACTTTCAGGACTGCTCTTTCTCCCTCTTCTGCAACTGGTCTATCTACGTTTGTGGTCTCCTCACTAGGTGACAGAGGCTCACAGGGGGTGGCTGTGCTGACCTGGACACCACCAAAGAGGGCAGCTGGCTGCTGCATTTCACAGTGAAAAGCACAATGAAAAAATTGTCACAGAAATAAAACTATCAAATTTCTTTTAAGTGGAAAATTCCTGATTTTAAATAGGACACTAGTAAATGTATTAATCCCCATCTGAAGCTACTCAGGCCCATTCTTTCCAGTTGGGAATCTGTCTCAAAATCATACCTCTTTGAGAAGCATCCTGATTTCTGGTCTAAAGTTATTAATATTTTATCTGCTTTGTACCTGATAAATGTGGTACCTATACATACCAACGTAGAATTTCAAATGTTCACTCTGTGAAAACGTAACTGAGTTAAAAATCTTCTTGTTTGTTCATGAACTGATACCTGACATTGAATCATTAGTAGCTGTGTTTCTCTATGGTATATGACAGCCCTTCTGGGCAGCCAACTCAACTCTCTGATGTAACAATTGCTGTGGTGACTATTTTGCTCTGAAGTTGTCATGACATACAGAATGATCAGGTTAAATCCTGCCTAACTTGTTTGAATGTCATACATGGTAAACCTGTTCTGTGACACCAATAACTTGCACTCCTTTTCTGGCTCTCACAAGGAAGTCAACGGAGTAGCAGAGAAATGTTTGTAGCAGACCTGTTCCATGTGCCACTTGACTTGATTTCAACTTGGGAGGCTTATTCCTTAAATGTTTAACAGAGCATTTGAGGGAAGGAGAAAGAGCTCATCAGCAATCCTGCAGAGGCTTCAGCTTGGTTGTGTAACACTCTCCCAGGGCAAGGTACTATCACCCAGTCAATCAGCCATTAGGCGTCTCATGGCAACCAGTCATGAGATGGTTCCTAAATAATACTTTTTTTTCCTCAGTGAACTAATATTCCCAACATCTGAAATAAAACAGGCAATTAAGACATCACCTCCATCTACTTGGTACCTTCATTCATTTCTTATCCTATAGCCAGCACCTTGCTCTAAGAAATGCCCCCAGTGTACCTACATACATATCCACATCTTTGCTTTCCACACCAGATGCTGGCAGCATTCCCATCAATCAGCAGGACATGGTGAATGCCTTTGAAAACATGGTGACATTTTTCACTGAGCATCTTTCAGACTTTATTTATCCACAAGTTTCTAGGAAATGTTACTATTTAAAGTCTGTAAGTTAATGAAAAAAAATCTGCTTACATTTACTTTGTTAACTCATGAAATAAAGTTACCACACCTGCACTTGATGTCCAAGAAATAGTTGTGTCCCAACAATAATTGGATTGTTTTTTGTGACCTTCAAATCCCTTGCTAACAATTTTGGAAATGAGATGGTATTTACTCATGACCAGTGTAGAGGTATGTTATATGTAAACCTTATGTGCTAGAGATTCCAAAAGAAAGGATTGAGAAAAAACCCAACACCCAGTATTGTTCAGCTCCTGGTAATACAGGCATCTCATAAAAATTCAGGGGCCTGTGTTCAGATTTGGCCTGCTTTTGACCCCTGAACTTTGCAAAGTGAAAAAATTTTAATAGTATTTGCATATTGAAACAGCTGGTTTTAAAAAGCCACCGGAGATGCACTTAGCACCTCTATTCAAAAATCAGATTTTTCTATCTCTTCTCATTCCTTTTTTTATGACAGAATTTCTCTTATCACATGTTAAGGAGTCTTTGAGCAACACCACTAGGCATATTCTTTTCTTGACTCATTTAGCAGATGTATGGCCTTGGGCAGTGTGTGAAAATTTACCTCACCAGTGGTAGAAACAGGCATAGAAGTGAGGGAAGTGCCAGCATGAAGGTAATCGAGGTAATTACCTGTAGGCATAAGTGGGGGTTTGAGGATCTGGGGTGTTATTCTGGTGTTATTCTTTGCAGACAAGAATTATTCAATTGATACAGAAAAGACCTTTTTGTGAATCTGCTTATTTCACGTGTTCCTCATGAACAGATACAGCGATAGGTGGTAGATAATTGCTGAGGAGCAATATTGTGAATGCTTGTGCTCTCTTTAAAAACAAACCTTTTCTTCAGTTAGAGCTTCTCAGACACTTTTTCTTCCCCTCTAAATAACAAGCTGAGATAGTTCCAGATCTTATGTGTCTCAATTTTCTTAAATTCCCTAGGTAGAATCAATCTCTACTAATGATTATTTTCTAAAAGCTTTAACAGTTTGATAAATCACTTTGGAAAAGAAAGCAACAGAATCTATCTCATTTCTGAAATTTCCCCCCTTGTTGAGCCAGCTAGTTTTTAGTTATGGCAGGGGGATTGGACTAGATGATCTCTCAAGGTCCCTTCTGATCCGTAATGATTCTATGAGCCCAAATCAAAAGGTCAGCTCTTTGTCCAGAGGTACCAGCTCCTTCTCTCAATGAATCCTTTCCTTCATCATATTATTTCTCAAGACTGGAAAGTAGATTCAAAATCTGTTGTCTAGATTTTAAGAAGATAGCTTCTGGAAGCCATTCTCAAATGTTCATGTACATGTTTAGATTTTCTAAAGAAAGTTGTCCCATTGGACTTGGGCCTCTTGCTCTTCAGCAGGATTTTGACAGGCAAGAGGAAGTGGAATTAATTGTTATGACTGTACTGCAACAATCACAGATCTTTTCATTTGAGAATTTGAAAAATATCCATCTTAGAAAAGTTTGCCTTTCCTGAAGCTGCCAGCAGGGATGAGAGCTGGGAATACATAGACATGCTACTTTGTTCATTTTGATTACCGCAGTAGTAACCGTTGTGGTGAACCTCAGACCTTCCAGGTTTTTCTCATGTGCCTCGAGTCTGGAAGAAGACCTTAACCACTCAACAGAAAACAAATGGCAAATTCCTACTGATTAAGAAAAAACTGTTCTCCATGTTGTAATGAAAGATATATCTCATTTCATGCAGCTGGGGGGAAAAGGTTAAGAGAAACCTGGAGGAAAAAGCTAATACTCCAGCTGGCTGCAGGCAGCAAGTATACAAAGCCTTATCTCTCAGAAGAGACGTGATCTGTTATGGGGCTTATAGCAAGAGTCTGAACAGCAGGATTCAGTGCAACTCAGACCAAAGGAACCTACAAAGGTTTATTGGAGGGTGACTGTCAGATGCACATAGAGCAGGACTTGTCTATTAAAGATAACACTGAATGCAGGAAAGGGTGGTTGGAGTAAACCTTTTCACTGACCTTTATTGTTTGACGAGGCTCTGAGGAACCTGATGTTATCATTCAGATATTTTCACTGGAGCTGGAGACTAAATATCATCTATCCCAACAAATAAAGTGGCATAAAACTCAAGATCCTAAAGGAAGAACAAGGAGAAGTCTACTCTGGGGCCAGAAGAATCAGTGAAAAGCCTGCTGTGACCTAATAGTGATGCAATAGAGAGACCTACCAACAAATACAGTCAAAACGAAGGGAATAAGATCCTCTATTTAATTTTGTTTGTTTTTACATGGTATTTCTGTTGCAAGCATGGAAATTTTGAGTTGTTCCTCATGATCATTCAAGCAACATTTTATATAGGTATTGACAGGCTCTTCCACCAAATTTTCCTTTTTTCCCCTTCATTGATTTTTCTCTTTAAGACTTTAATTCACTTTTCTTCAGTTGCTACAGTTAAGAGAGAAATTCTGTAGATCACATAGAGATAACATGCCAGCCTACACTGGGTCACTCACACTTCACATAAGAATACAAGCTTCCTGCAGACAGCGAGTTCTTTCCTGCTTTTTAGGCCTTTTTGCTCTGTCATTTCTTTCTTTTTCTCCTTTAGTATTTGGGTCTTAATCTTTCTGTAGACTTATCCTTCACGCTGTGCTCATCTGAAATGTACCGATAATTGCTGCTACCTATATGTGGTTTGATCATTCTGTGCATTCCTTATTGAAACTCTCAGTGAAACAAGACATCCAAAATATGATTGTGTAGAGTTAAAGTAATATTTTGGATGTCTGAAATCTCTTATAAATTGGTCTGTGGATGGTCAGTTTTTTAAAAGAAAAAAAGACAGCAACAAGCAAACCCTAATGACATACTTCAGTGTAATGCTGTAATTTTAGCCCCTGCCATGAACCATTGCTGTTGTGCAGTAAAGTATTTTGCTAGTAAACGATGAAGTAGTTTCCAGTAAGACCCATTCCCTTTATTCCATCCCTTCATTGGTAAAATTCCCATCTCACCAATTCCAGTGTGTTAAAAAGAAAATAGTCATTTGAAGCACATTAGACACTATATGAGCACCCTACAAACAGTAAACAGTGAAGGTGAGCTGTTGTAGTTTCACCTTGTTTATCTTCAGGTGCTTCTGAAAAGGCATAAGATGAAGGTGTTTCTTGCCTTAAAGTGGATGAAGTGTGCTAATGTTTTCACCTTGTTCCCGGAGGTAAGCACAGCAATGTGCAAACATTTATCAGTCTCAGCACTAATAAGCATTTTCCCAGGACGTGGAATATCATTTTAATGTGTTTTTTTCCTTCCTTCCTTTTCCTCTGGTACTGTTTCCTGCCTGATGGAAGTCTCTTCCTTAGGTGTTCTTGCAGTTGTTCATTGCTCTTAATGTTCTAGCAGTTTTATTTTTAACTGATGGGGGCGTTTGTGTGTCTCTTTATGGCTGACAAGCTTCAAGATCTGTTGCCATCAATCAGCTGCTGTGTAAGAATTTGTTACAGGATAGGTCAATAGGGAAATGATGTTCAGTGGCTACATTAATGGGTGGGTCAGCACTTGGGATGCAGGACCTCAGACTTTTGCACTGCTGCAGACTGAGGGTGCTGGCAGGGAGGACAAGGAGCTGCCCCACTGATTTCCAGATATTGTGGGGCTTTCATTTTCGAATCTGAGAGGCACGAATCAGAATTGAGATTGAGCTCTGGAGCACTAAGCCATAGAGCCTCCATGGCTGGCAAATGAAGGGCGGGAAACTCAGATGAATAGAGCCTAAATGTTTTTTTTTGTTTGATGCTCATGCTCAGAAAATAATGAATCCATTAGCAAGTCCTTCTGCTGCCAAAAGAAACAGACTCACACTTGTAGATTGCTTTCATTCTGTGCTATCAAGCCACTACATGGTCAGCTTTTGCAAAGCTGACAGTCATCTATCACTTAAAAATGGGTTTTTGGAGGTACAGTTGTCCTTGTCTTAAGTGTGTAAACGTGTCTACTTGAAAGTGTCTCTTTAAAATACACTGATCTTGTCAAGAACCTCATACAAAATCCATAGTGGAAAAATGTTGCTTTTCTGTTTGCTTTGAATTATTTCAAAGTTTGTCACTGGTTTCACATGACAACGGGGCATTTGGAGTGATTTTTGTCTGTGATGATGTGTCAAAGAGACTAGACAGCTCTTACACGTGATGTGAGAAATGCATCAGTGGAGAGTGGACAGTGGTGGTTCTGAGTCTGTAAAGGGACAAGAACAGTTCTGAGTCTGATTGTGCTTACTCAAGTAAAACTCACTGCAGCCTTAAGTAGCCCACTCCTGAATATGTAAAGCATCCAAGATCAGATGAGTACTGTCTCTAGAAACAAAAGAAGTCCTAATCTAAAGATTTTTTTTATTTTTCTTCATGAGATTCTTTATCCAGCAGAGTAAAAACATGTGTATTTATAGCCTAGATTATGCTTTGTTTTGTGGGATGAAAAAAACACATTTCAGAGTTGGCCCCTTTCCTGAACAGATGTTACTGGCCCGGGTGAATAACTTATTCAAGCATACGATTTAACAGAATTGGGAGAAAATTTTTGCCAAATTCAGTTCACAATAAACTGAAATCTTTCACCACTTTTCTCTCCTCTGTCATATAGGCTCTGCTGTTCAGTTCATCCCAGCCTCTGTCTTCCGGCTATGGCTCTTCAGGGGTTACATCAAACCCTTTGGTTTCAGACTTTTATTATTCCCAAGCAAGAGAATCTGTAAGTAATTTTTTTTTTATTATTAAAGTATGATTTTCCCCTTAAAGAGGTGACTGTCAGGGTAACATCAGGGGCTACAGTGTTTGTCTTTCACTGATTTCTCACATCAAATTGTTCATTTTGCTGGTGCAAAGAGGTTTCATTATAATTGCAACTGCTTATAGCTCCAGCTGGCTTCTTTCCTTCTTGCACATTATCACCAGTATTTAAGGTTTTACAGGTCAAATTAGACTCACAGTGACATCTGTGCCACCCATTGCTTTCTGAGAGACTACCCAGGTGTGGCTGAATGCAGTGGGATAAACAGCCCTCCCTGTGCAAGAGGGAACAGATTGAATCTCCTTCTCTCTGAGCTTTCATGAGCTCTCACAGATCTTAAAAGCAAATAAATGATTTTGTTGTCCAAGTCTGCACTGAGTTAGGGACAAGGAACTGATTTTTTAGAATTGAAATGGTGTCAGTTTTACAGAGGTGAATAATTGAATAATAATCTCAAAACAACTTGGTGAGAAACAGGACCCTGGCAGTGATGCTTTTCCACTGACCTGAAGTATAACTAGCTTCCAGCATCACTCCAATGTGCTAATACAGGGCTGCAATGTATCATAACACCTGAAGCTGTTACTGAGGTAAATCACATAGAGAGGGAAGAATTTTCTTCTCATTTGGGGATGTCCTTAGTGTTGGGGTCTGTCCAAAGTGCGGGAAGGCAGATCCCTCTCATGCCACCTGCTCATCACTGGAGTCATAGGCACTGCCTGTAGGAACAAAAGAGTAGAGTGTAGGTGCAGGTGAAAGAGAGTAGTGCATAAATGTTTCAAGTGCTACATAGAAACATGGATTTGTGGTGGTGTAGCAATCTGTCAGTGGTGTCTTTCCAACAACTAAGATCACATGATATCTCAAAACCCTCCAAGGAATGGATAAGGCACTGTGGCATCCTTGGCCAAACCTAGCACTGTAGAAAGGCACTGTTGCTCTTCCAGAATAATGTGCAATATCCTTTTGTGTGTCCAGTTTCTCATAAAGACAAATAGATAACAGTTAAGTTACTGGGTATCTACACAGTTCTTTAAGCACATAGATGCAGGGTATGTGTGTGTGATGCACTCTTTGATCTGCTGTTGGTAGCTGGAGGCTTAAAAGAGAAAACTCAAGGAAAATACAAATAAAAAGCTAGAGTACGTACAGTACATAAAATATATTAGCAATTGGCATGATTTACATGTCCCAAATTAGGAATGCAGCTGGCTTTGTAAACCGTTTTACATACCATACTTCCTGACAAGCTTGGCCTCTATCATCCCTGTTTCAGTAAAGAGTTTTCAGTAAAGAGTTTTGCTAAGTCAGTGCCCAGTAGTTTTGCCTTCCTTTGATAGACTTTTGAATGCTATTGTTGCTTTTAAATATGGATGAGAAATACTTGAACAGTTCTAGGATTTGCTTATCTGTGCCATAGCCACAAGTTCCAGTAGTTTGCATGGTTGAGTCCCTTTTGTCAAGATGCTGTAGTGCATGCGGTGCATTGCATCTGCTTCTTGAGGTTACTGAGGCAGCAAGTGCAACTCTCTCAATGTGTCTGTGCAACACATTGCTAGAAGTATTTTAGAATACCAACACTGATTTATTTTTTCTTCTTTTCTTGCTCTGTTGATATATTTGGAAATGTACTGCATAGATCTCGTGGTTTAATTCCTCTTTGGAACACAGTTTAATGCTTAAAGAAGCACCTGCCTGCCTACTTTCTTATTAATGCATCCCACTCTTGAAAGGCAACGTGGAAAGTAAAACCTTCTTGAAATGTAAGGAATTTGAAGGAGTTATATTCTTAAGATATTAAGTTCGTGTATTAATGGTATACATGCAGATTCTCAGACACATTCACTTACTCAGTTAGGCAAGAGGATCATCTATATGAGTAGTTCTTTTTTGTCCTTTCTGCGATTTTACAGGTTATTACAGCACTCAGACTGATACTAGCAATAATTGAAAATTCTTCACAAATACTTCAAATCTCAGGGGCTAGAGTCTACTTCAGTCTTATTCCAGAAGAGCTGCATTAGGTTCAGTACTGTAATGCAGCTTTAAACTGGGAGATTGGGGGGAAATGGAGTCTCATTCCCACATATTCTGTTCTGATATTTTAGAAAATTACATCAGCTTTCAGATTTTACATTGCAAGCTTCATCTCTCTTCACTATCAGTGGCACTGATGCTGCTCAGTAGATCTTAGAAGGTCCTGGTTCAGTCACTGACAGTACACAGGATGAGTCATCCCTGCCTGGTTCATGCTTTTTCAGACTGTGCCTGTGTGGTGCCATTTTTTGTTGTGAGCATCACAAGTGTGTACAAGAGATGCAGGCTTGCAAGGACTGTTTTGTAAAACTAATTATAAAAAGAAAAGAGTAGAGTTTAGAGGGTCTACTCAGTCCACACTCCCTAGCCCCCTTATCCAAATACCTATTGATGGCTTTATTTTCTTCAGGGGAGTGAAGCAGATGTAGCCTTTGGTAATAAGGTGTATAGAGTGACATAGTTCTCCACCAAAAGGTCATTCATTTGTTTGTTGCTTGCCATGTTCTGGGAGCTCTACTGAGGACTGGAATCTACTCCCATTGACCCTCCAGGGCTATGACTCCCTTTGCATCAAGTTTCAAGTGAGATCCCTCCCATTGACCTTCCAGCACCTGAAAGCTAGTCTAAACTAGTCGATGAGGTTGGGTTTTGTTGATGGAGCAAAAGAGATACATCCCCTGGGAACTGCATCCCATCCTAAGATGCATGTCTAAATAGCTGTGAAGGACTGCCCTTCTGAGGTTTTCTCTGTACATCCACAGATTATAAAGAGAACAGAGTAGCTGAGACCAAATAGCTGATAAGAGGAAAGATGACTCCATGCCTGGGCGGTCCCGGTGGCAGCATAGAGCCTCTGATTCAGGATGACAGAATTTTATACCCCTACTAAACAGCTTTCAGTTCCTAGGTAAGCAATGGCAAAACTCAGGCTATCTTTGATAGAAGCAGGTATAGGTCCTGGGAACCACTGCACCTGATGGAAAGATGAGGGGTGAAAATAAAAAAGTAACTCCACTTTAAAATCATCTGTAATTCAGTAGATTATCAGGAACCCTCTATTTCACTTCTGAGCAACTGGTTTCTGAAGCCAGACTGATGCTAACACACTTTTAAATGAATGTGAAACACATAAAATTGCATTTTAAAAGTTCTGCCCCCTTAAAATACTGTACTGTCTGTATAAGAAATGGATCTGGGTAGGGATCTGGGTAGAAGTGAATTCAAGTGAGAAAGATTGTTAAAACACTGTTTCCTCTGATATTAAAGTCTTCAAAGTTGTGTGAAGCAAATCCAATGTGATGTGATTACTGAGGTGGGCTCTATGTCTATGCTAAGCTGTTTGGAACAGGCTGTGCTGTCTCTACTCTGATGGCCTAGCATATTCACTGCACTGGTTTCAGACTTCTAGCTGAAGCTTTCCAGTCTTTCATGAGTTGAGAGATTTTTACATACTGAGGTGGTTGATGAACTGAAAGAACACTGAGAAGTCATCAAATGGCAGGGCTGCATTAGGGCCAACCTTAGCTCATTCCATATCTGTGCTCACTTTGTTAGAGCCCATCAGGAACTATAGTCAATAAAAACATATGCTCCCAGCAGTGTAACTGCTCCAAGCAAATGTAAACAAAAAGTCTCCACTCATGCAGGAAACAGTAGGTGAGATGTGTGTCTTGAGGCAGTCTGGCTTCTCCTAGTATTTGTAACGCTGAGAACACACAAGTCTTGCTGTCTCTCACTCATTTTTTTCTGATTTCTTTCCTATATTTTACGCTCACTTGGATGACAGTCAGATTCTTTTTTTGTTGATTCATCTTTTGATGGTGTTTTTTCCTCACACGACTGCAAAGTTTGAGCTGCCACATCCTTAGAAAATGCTTTGTTTTAAAACATGTAATTCCAGAAGAATTTTAACAGATAAAGAAGCTCAGAAGAATTTTAACAGATAAAGTAGAGAATCATTTCCTAGGGCTTTGCACATGAGCAGTTGGATAGACTTTGGGTCAAAATAAAGTCAAACATTTCTTGTTAGCAATTTTGTTCAATAATAGAAGATGTGAACTATCTTTAGAAAATTGTTTTCTTAGAAATGTGTCCTAGAACAAAAATAAGTTTGCATTCATGGAATGTTTTCGAAGACATTTCCTTCCAAAGTATCAACTTCTGCTGTCTGTTGATTCAAAAATTAGAGGTGTGTAGTAGTTGCTCTGGCAACAGAAGTCTCATTTTACCCCTTTGCTCATTTCCAACCTGTTACTAAATTACTAAGCACTGCAGAGATGCATCAGAGAGCACCAAGAGACACTGCTAATGTAATGAAACTGAGCCTTCATCTACTTAAAACATGTTGTGTCAGCTTGGGAATAAGACAGGTGATTTCTTTACCCCTAGAAGTTGGCATCGTGTCAACCACTTAAAGTTTTAAAGTTACAAAAACCAGGTCTATAAAAAAAAATCCTTCTATGGAATTCCTTCTGGCCAAACTGAATTTGCTTGTTAGCAAATTATAAGATATCCTTTTTACTTCATAGGTCACCACATCTGTCAGATGATTCTTGTATTGTTAAGTACTTCAGTTGATATTTTCTGTGTGTCTGTCAGATAGTAAATGTGTAGATTTATAGCTGCCGTTGTAAACCTTTAGAAGTGTCCTGGTTTGAGTTAGAACAGAACTAATTCTGTTCAGGGATTTTACTTTTTATCTCAGTTTCTTCATAGTAACAGCTTATTTGTATAGACAGTCTCCGCTTCTTGAAGTGATAATGCTTCATGTTTATAGTTACTACCGAGGATTTGTGTTCTTGCTTATACTTCCTCCTAATAAGAGCACTGGGGGTGCAGTAAGTGTGAGACCACAGCTGCAGAGAGGAATTGACAGGACAGGTGACCCCAAACTGACCAACAAAGTGTTTCAGCCCATAGATGTCATATGCGGTATTAAGCTGAGGCTTCACAAGACTCAAGTCCTCTTCTTCAATGGCGGGCATCTGAGGAGGATATCTGTTCTGCCTTCAATCCCAATCTATGCATTTCTGGATCCAGTTCTGGGGTCTAGCTCCTGAATCTCATTCCGTTCTGCCACTGGGTCTGGTCTGGGGCTTCTCCAACACCTGTGCTGTAGCATTAGTGATGCCAGTGAACTAGCTGCAATCAAGGGGTTGGGTTTGATATACAAACATACACAAAACTAATATGTTTTATTCTGTTGTTATTATTTTTGTTCAAACAGTTTGTTTTCTTTTCCAGTTCCTGGGTCGGTCTGTCTGTCTCCTTTATTACCTTTCTCTTCTCCTTTGGGAAAGGAGAGGGGTTAACAGAGTGTTTGTTGCTCGTCTAGTTATCAGCCCAGCCATAATTCTTGACAGTAAGATTAGTGGAAGTGTATGAATCTGGTACTGAAACTTTTTCTTGGTTGAACAGAGCATTTATTTCTGGGTTGCACAAGAAAATTGGTTAAAGTCTTTTGAAATATAGCGACACTTGCAGCACTATGGTAAACATCTGAAGCCCTTTGGGACTCAGTATCAGAGGAGCGAGGAGGTTTGGGTTTATCAGTTGCACTTGGATGCTGCATCACTGTGTGCAGTGCAGTCTTGGGAAGATCTAGTGCCCAGAGCTACTCCAGAGTGACATCGGCTCCAAGAGTGACAGAAATCATTGAAAGAAACATAATCCCAAGAAGTACCATCTTTGAAGCCTCACACTCTATCATACAAATGTTCATTATACAGTCTGGTTTTAGCTAGTATTTCAGTTGCAAGTACTTACGGTTTGCCTCAACCAAAGGCATAAAATTCATCCAGAAACACATTCTGCTGGATAAAGATGCTGATTCCAACATTACATCACAAGACCAGATTGTCTTTCAGTTTTGCAAGCATGAGAGAGTGGGCTGAACCCCTGTATTCATGTTTCCTAGGATAAAGTGGTAAATAAAAATTATAGGGTTCAGGGCTGTTGTTGGTCTGATCTCTGACATGACACATATGCCAGGCACTAAGCTTGCAAGGCATCATCAGTGCATCTAGTATGCCAGCACTGTGTAACCTCTTACTCTTTTTACTTGGTGCAATGAGGTAAGGTGAGATGAGGGTCTTATCCAGATACCTCTCTGTATTGTACTTCTGCTTTATAAATATTTCTCCCATATGCAGCATAAGTTCCTGAGTTTATTGCTTGTGTGAAATCACGTTTGGCTGTGATTTGAGAGGTTATTTATGTAGGAATTACCTTTTGAAAATATTTTTCCACGGCATCTGTAGAATATTATCAAGTGATAGGAGACCAACTAGTAAGACCTTCCATAATGTCAGCAAAATTTCAGTTCCTTAATACAGTGGCCTTATACAGTTTTCCAGCTTGAAAACTCAGTACTAAGCCTTTAAAAGGAGACTATAAGCTACAGACCTTCGTTTAGAAGTAAAGTACCAGATAATGCCTATAAATGTAGGTGTTTGCTTTTGGCCTTACAATGCAACCTTTTCATATGTAATTCTGCTATATTTGCACTGGCTTCTTTTGCCCATCATTTTTAATGTATAATGCTTTTACCAGGTGGGCTACAGAACTGTGTTATCACTACAGTAAAAAAGTCCAAATGTACCATGTTACAAAGTGCAGAACATAACAGGTATAATTTCCATACTGTGTTTAGAGATCAGACTCTAGCATAACTTTGCTCCAGATGCAAGATGTGGACAACAGAGACATGGTTTGTGGCAGGTTTTACTAATGCAGGTTTAAAATAACATGACTGAAGTTCTAAATTGATGTGACAGTTGCACCTTTTCTGGATAAAAGAACCATCTGCAATGCTACACCTGGTTATAAAACCAATGCACATGATCTGAACCAGATTTTTTTTCATCTTGGTTTTGGAAATTTCCGTTCAGACAGAGGGGGTCTTTAGGAACAGTTAAAAGGAAGAAGCACATGCACTTAGACCAAATAACTTGTGTCCAGGTAAAATTTCAGCCAGAGTATTTTTTTCTATCTCCTTCCAAGTTTTCAGTGGCACTCTCCTTTACCTGTGTTCTCCTTATTACTTCCACTCTGCTGCAGGGTAGCTGCATGCCATTAGACTGCTAGAGTGGTGCCTCAAGAAGAAGCTGAGGTTGGTGAAAGGTTTTCCCTGTACTTAGAGCTCTGCTCTCCCATCTGGGAACAATGCTGCCAACAGGTTAATGATGCAGGAGCCAGTGTGGCTCCTTCCTCTGGTATTCAGCACTGGACAAAAAAGCAAGCTTGATGTGTGGCTGCATGAAAAGCGGTACCAAATAACTGGTCAAGGGTAGGAGCAATATGTGGTTTTGTTGGAGACACCCATTTCTCCTTTGATACTTGAGGCTGTTTCTCCTGAGCATAGTGCTAACAAGGGAATGGAAGTTGAGGCTGTTCTTGGCACTACTTTGCAGTCAATGTATTAGAAAGTGATCCAAGAGACATCAAAATCTAACAGGGAGGTATATAAGTCATTGCTGATGAATGAAAGCTCATAGCTATTACATGTGTACAACTACCATAATATATAGGATGCTCTCTAGCTTGTAAGTTGCACGGTGTAAGCTTTCCTGTAAGATTTTTGGCAGAATTTTGCTCCCATGCAAACATTTTACAAACTGTGGCATGAAGCAGCTTGTTTCGCCTACAGCATCAAAGTCTTGGTGTCTCAGAGCTCACAGTGACTCACGCTTTTCTTTGCAGTTTGGTTGCCTCCCCATAAGACAGCATAGTATGCCCTGTAGCTGGTTAATAAGTTTGCTGAGTGCATTGATGTCCTTGTTGAAAGGATCAAATGAGCAAACAGTAAAATGAGCAGCCAAGGATAAATAGATGATGTTCAGGATAATGCTAACTGCACTTAAGAGGAGCAGAGTAAAGAGAAATGGGAAAAATTATCAGTGACAAATTTTGTGGTGCCCTTACTCTAAGTCTTGTTGCACAAACAGTCTTTGCAAAAGAGATGAGAACAAATGAATCTGGTACTGCTTTTAGATTGGCATTGATAAACTGTGACTTTGGCTTCCCACAAAACATAAGAGATAGAGGTCAAAGCCCTACACTTGTTTAAATTGACAAACCATGAGCTTAATCTGGAAATAGGATTTTCCACTGAACACACCTTGGAGAGCATAAAAGCAGATAACATCGATATGGACATCCTCAGCAGTTGCCAAACATTTTATCAAAACCTGTTTCTAGGAGTGGTGTCACAGAGCATATCCAAAAGTACTTGGTCCTCAGAGTGCTCTACTTTGTGTTAAGCAAAGAAAATAACAAACCTACTCTGAGACTCATGCACTCACCCTTCTGACCAGCAACATGAAAAAACTAGAGAAAGCTACAAACTGTCTTCATGCAGATTCCAAGAATTTGAGCATCAGTGGCATTACGTATCACAGTAATGCTGAGGCTGGAAAAGGCCTTAAAGACCATCCAGTCCAACCTAAAACCAACCAAGTAAACCTAATGTCTAACATCTAGACCATGCCACTCAGCACTTCATCCAGACTAACCCTGAACACCTTCAGAGACGGTGACTTGACCACCTGCATGGGCAGCCCATTCCAAAATTAGATCACTCTTTCAGTGAAAATCCTTTTCCTGATGTCAAGTCTAAACCTTCCCCAATGGAGCTTCAGACTTTGACCACTTGTCCTGTCTCTAGTGTTCAGGGAGAAAAGACTGACCCCCTCTGCCTTATCCTCATCTCTAGTTACTAAAGTTCCCTCCATGTCCAGTAAGGAGTGGAGGTTATTACTACCCCTCTTTTTTTTCATTGATATATTTGTAAAAGCTCNCTACAGCTCATCTTGCGACACACAGGGATGGCCTGGTTTTCTGCTTCAGTTATATATTCCTGAAGTATACCCAGCTCTCCTGGACCCCCTTTTTGTAAAGGGCTGCCTCCCAAGGAACTTTCCTAATCAATTCCTTAAATAAACTGAAATCTGCCCTGAGGAAATCCAGTTTAGATGTTTTGTTGAGCCCTCTTTTTGATCCACTATTAATTGAAAACTTACTCATTTCATGATCACTGCCTCCCAGAGAGACTCCGACAACCACAACACCCACCAGGTCTACCCTATCTGCAAACAGCAAATCAAGTATTCTTATTAGTCCTTTCCTCTGAAATCACAAGGTCTTCATGTTTTAGTTGAAGAGCTCTTCAGAAGTGATCAGGTTAAGGCCTGTAGTATTCTTAAAAATTGCTGACTATGCCTATTCCTATAGTCCCTGCCCAACAGGGACTTCAAGAGCAAGAGCAGGTGTCCCCATACACCACCTCAGTCATGGCTCTGTACCTCTCAGAAACCGAGAAGCAGCAAATGTCAGAGCAGCCATATGAACTCTACTCCTTTAGGCAGCTGCAGCAAACTACTAATTATGACCTAAATACTAAATCAGGTCTGGGTCCTCAATTGAAAAGTCTGGCCAGGGGCCTCAAGGAGTGGATGATTTCTTCTCCCAGTGGAATTTGAATTCTTGCCCATGTAGCACAGGACCTTTTGAGATGATGAAAACTTTCTTGCAGGAGGTCCCATGGCAAAAGTTGGAGGAGAAAGAGAAGCCAGGGATTGGACACAGTTTGTGTCTGCAGTCCCAAAATAAAGAACCAGAAGGAAAAAGATACAGTTTTAGGAACAGTCAAATGCATTCTGTTCTGCAGCACTGTGTGGGTTCTGTTTACATACTTATACATCTATTGCTGTGCTTTCAATTGAGAATGAGTCTCTTGACCCATTCCATAAACTCAATTGCCCAAGTGCAGAAGAGTAAAGCAGTAAAATGATGGCCTGAACTCAATATAGGATCTGAATGTCTTTTCATTTCAGTGGGAGCTGGATCCTCATGGATTTTTGGTGGGAACCCATCTCTTGTTTTATGTACAACAGAAGTACTGAACCAGAGGCACGGCAATCCTATAACAACAATAGTTTTCAACTTGACACGGAGCTTAACCATGAATCTCAAATTTGAGTGCAGACCTCCTGCGTGCCTCAGAAAATCTCATATTAAGACTAATTCAAATCTAAACAAAATCATCTTTATTCATCCTGTCTTCAATCCTCTGCTAACTCCCTATCCAGCTATACCAGGAGATGAACCAAGCAATCCTCTACCTGCAGGCACTGAGCAACCCCACCCTCTGACATCAGTGACTGGAGGAAGAGAAGGGACTGAGATCCAAGGATTTGAAATAGTGTTACTTGTGGTTTTCTTGTTCTTCCTCTTCTCCTAATGACAGTACAGAAGAATGTTTATTCTTAGTAAATGAAAAGCAAACACTGAAGTGTCATTCACACAGTTTTCCGTAAAGTGGACAGAATAGGTTGGAGTGTATCAAACACTTAGAAAGCACATTACCTTGTCATGTGCTCTATGGGAAAAGGTCAGCACTGGCCTTCTGTCTTTTTTTTTTCAACATATGAATCATAGCCAGCAAATAGGAACATTTGCTTTACTATTTTAATCTGCACCATTATTTATGAGGGTTCTCAAAATACTTGGAACCCTCAGAAAATATTCTTGTGTAGGCCAGTGTTATTACCCGCTCATGTTACAAATGAGACACAAAGACTGAGGGGCTGAAATTTTCCAAATTAGCTACTGGCTGGGGCAGAGAAAGGGCACCTCGGTTTCTGAGTATCCAGCCTGAGTGATACAGAGCTTTATTTGCAGACATGCTCTCGCATACCAGTGAGAGGTACAGATGTTCTGCATCTCAGTGGTTTAAACACTCCATTCAGATAGCTCATGTTTTGTGCAGCAAGCAAGCAAAAGCTACAGAGCAGAGAATTTCTGACTGCATTGAAGGACAGCTGATGTGATAAAAGCGGGGGGATAGGTTCAATATTCACACTCAGGATTTCTCCAGCAGATGAGTGCCCAGTTAGCCAATGAGGTGCCTGGGGCAAATCTGTGCAACTTCTTCTCTTTAAATAAGTTTGGCAAAGTCAGGCTCGTGTGTGCTCTGCTCTCTACCTCAGAGTCACTCAGGAACATTCTTCAAAAGGCATTTTTGTGTCTTTATAATTGAATTGATTCTTCAGTTGTGCCATGGGTGTACACCTTATCAAAGAAGAGCCAGCACTCCATTTGTTCATAATGCCCTCTTGGAGGAGGTTTAACATGCAATGTTTGTTGTGTTTCTAGCAGGTCTCTCTGCAGAGAGAGAGGTCGCTACTCAGGGAGGCACTTTCCTTCTTGGAAACAAGAAAAGAAATCACCAGGAAGGAGGGGAAAATGCATCTGAGTAACAGGAGGGGATCTTGTCAGTCTTCAAGCCACTAGAAATGATCATGAAAGTCTTTTGTTAGAGACACTTATAATGGTACTATTGCTTGTCTATTGTGGCCACTAACAGCAAACAGCTTGCAAGGGCAGGGGAGATGTAGGATTAGACAAATTGTGAAGAGGGGCTCTGGATCATTGAAAAGTACATTCCTGCTCATCAAGGGCAGAGGGGTCAAAATAGTGTCGTCGTTCATCCTTGATGGAAGTACTTCTATAAACAAACTGACCTTTAAAAACATCCATGGCATATATGGAATAATGCTAATGATGTGCTATTGGATTTCTTCCACAAGTGGAAACAGAAAAGCAATTGTAATTCACTTATGTTGAGTTGGGCACTATGTAGTACAGTACTTTTTCTACTGTTGGAAACTGCAGTCTTCCTGAAAACAATTTCTCTTTTAGAAAGAATAAATGGTATCTTAATGTTTCTTGCATTTTAAGAATAAGCCCAGTTAGTAACATTTGTTTTTCAGATGGCTTCTCCCTACGTGTGTGTATATATATATATATATATTTGGGGGATACCTATCCCTGGTAAGCAAGAAGCGTGGAGTGAATCCTTCCTAATGGAAGGGGGACCAAGTACCACCTTGCTACATCAAACCCAGCAGTTTGTTTTCTTCTTCTCAGTTATGCTTTTGAGCAAGGATCCTTGTCCAGTCCATCCTCTGACTTCAATACGTAGTTATCTATTGCTTAAGTAAGTTAATCGGTTTGCTTGTTAACAATGATATTGTTCTTCCATAATGTACTTGAAATGCATGAAAAGGGCTTTGAGAAGACAATGACTGACATAGAAGTTACACTGAATGGCAGCTGCTAAATATATGTGCACTGAAAATGTCTGTGAAGTAACTTCATATGGTAAGACAAGTTAAACGTGTATTTCAAGCTTTAATAAAAGTTACCTCACTAAAATTTTCAAAAGCATCAAAGTTATCAATGGTTTAGAATTATTCTCTCTCTATGTGCAGTCGGGGGCATGGTTTCTCTACCACACTGCAGTATACACATTATTAGATCACAAACTTACAGGACATAACAAGTGACCACAGATGAGAAAACTGCCCCTGCCAGTAGCTGTCTACTCTGCAAATATTGTTTCCAAACGCCTGAATAAAAGCACATTAACAGCAGGAGTCAACAAAGGTAGTTTTACGATTCTTATTTTTAAAGGAAGACTTTAAAAGTGCCCCTGATACTTTTTTAGAATCTTTTTCAACTGTATTTTTCTTGAACAATACTTACAACATCCTGATCTTTGGGGTCAGATCGTTCTCTCAGTTGCGTGCTGTGCAGTTCTGAAAATTTGGAACTAGTTTAAAAGTTTGGAGGATTGACATTAAGTGCCAAGCTTAAACATAGAGAGATGTGGGAGTTCCCTGGGTCCTCCAAAGCATAGGAAGGGTTGGCTATGAGTTATCTATGAGTTAGTCACTAGTTGCTTTTCCTGGGTACCTAAACTAAAGTTAAACTAAAAGCTTTATTTTACTGTTTGAAGGTAGAAGCTGAGTATTTTGAAATACACTTCGGATTTAATTTTCATTTGCTTGCTTTTTACTGCACAATATCTTACATCCATGTCAACAAGTCCTACACCTTGCGCCAAGGAAAAAGCATAACGTATTTTGTTCAAAAAGTTTGTTATGTTTGAGCTGTAAGCACTCTAATGGCTGTGATGGGGATGAGAGTCATCAGACGGTCACAGAAAAGCTGTGGATTTGCAGTGTGCCTTAAGATCAGATTTAACTTTGAGGTTAAAACTAAACATACCAAAATATGTCTCCTGGAATTAGCAAAGCAATTTGGACTGGGTAATAATGCAGTGGTTCTTGCTGTGGAGAACTCAAAAGACATTTCCTGTTTACTTCTGTCTAGCAGAAAGTGGAGCAGAATGAAGAAGAAATAGTGTTGAGGTTGATACGGTTTAGCAGTTATCGAGAAAGAAGTGTCTTTGGGGTAGAGTATCTTGCGTATCTCTCCCTGTAAGGTTTATTAGGCGCCCATTGTGTCAATGATTTAAAGAGAAAATCTCTTAAATGAGAGCATGCTTTTTACATGTCGTTTAAAAACTGAAGCTAACAACGATGGACAGCAGTAGAGGAAGCATTAATGCAGAGCCCGTGAAAGTTAAGTCTTTCTATTGACTTTTGTAAGTTTTTGAGAGTTCAAAGCTGCAGTTCTCTGGCAGGGGACCACTTTTGAAGGTGCTTGGAAGAACTAAGTGGAGAGAGATTTGAAGAAACTGAAGACATGCTTTCAGGAGCTTCAAATCAGGAAAGAAAGCACACGCTGGTGTTAGTCCTACTCAAGAGCTATCAGCAAAATTTTGAAACAACCAAGCCTTATGTACATAACGGGTTAGCACCTCAGTTACAAATACATGCATGTCATTCAGTGACTTGAGTTGGATGTCACTGCTGGAATGCGGACCACCTCTTAACAGGGTCTGAATTTTAGTTGATAAAACACAGTACTCAGGATTAAACCTTCTGACAACAAACTCCCCTTTGAGGCAGGCATCCAAATTCCAATTCACCAGCTGTTTAGAAAAATTAGAAGCAGAACTCTCATTTTTCCAGTTTGGAGTGTCTGTCTGTAACCTGCAAGAGGGTTGAAGGAGATAAATCAAGAGCAGCAGTGAAAGGTGCTGTTCAGAGAAGATGGCTTGTAGCAAGGTGCTGCCAGGGCACAAGCCAAAAGCTGCCTGTGCCCCTCCACCAGGTGCAATACTACAGACCTACCCCAATGCAGATCTAAGGGTGACCTAAAGGTGACCCTGAATCTAAAAACAATTACCCACCCAACCTCACCTATGGGTTCAGATGAAACAGTTTCCTTTTGGTCCTTGTTGTTAATTGGTATTGTTTCTTTAGAGTTTATGCAACAATGAAAAGGACAGTTCAGTTCCTGGCTGCAGCAACCCCTCCCAAAAATCAAAAGAATATGACTATCATTATGAAAAGGCTGAATAAATATGCCGTGAATACAGAGGGGCATGGATTCCAAACACCCTAAAGACATGGAAGAAACAATTGTTCCTTTCGTTTGATTCATCCCTGAAGGTTCAATATACATATTTCATGAGTCTGGGTGGGTTTTAGAGGCAGGCCTTTGTTTCAGGTGAAGGTGTTGAAAGGAATGTGAGGCAAAAACTGTAAGCTAGGTTTTACGATTTTGACTTTCAGGAAATGCTGGTGACTTGGGAGCCATAATCGTGAGTTATCTTGCAATGACCTGAGTTTCATTGCATTGGATCGTTTGTTATTTCTGAAAGTCTGACTTTGCAAAGAGGTCTTGAGTAAGTTACCCAAAATCACTAATCTACTGCCAGTCATGGAGGTATAAGGAGAATCTCCCTGACAGGAAGACTCAGGAACTGAGCACTACAGCCAAACCCTTGACTTCCACTCTGACAAAATCTTATTTTAACTTCCATGAAGAAAAAGAAAAACAACTCTTCTTGTTCTTCTAGGCTTCTTCAGCTACTGAGTGAGTCCCTGCATATAGATTCTTGCATGTTTCAGCTCTCCCCAAGGACCACCAGAGCATTGACCTTACTTCCCATGTCCCAGCTGGAGCAGAGCATCTCATTGAAGGAGACAGGGTGCCACTGGAGACAGCTAATTTGGGAAGTCTGACCTGGTGCTGTAGCTGACTTTGTGTTCTCATAGAATCATATTTAAGGGCAGGGAGCTTTCCTCCCAGCTGTGCAACCTTGAACAGCCCCTTTTGCCCCCTCTCACCTTTGTCAGAGAATCCCCCGGGTACCTGACACACTTCAGAGTATCAGACCCGCAGGTGCACTACTTGGCTTGTCATTCTCCCTGTCAGCTCGCTAGTGCAGCACTTCCCATAAGGCAGACAGCAGTTCCAGGCAATTGTTTTGACTTGTATTTAATTTGAATTAAATTAAATGCATGAGAAACTGGACAGGGGATAAGGTAGTGTTGAGTTACCTGTGTGAAGCTTGGGGATTTTGACCATCAAGAAAGAATTAATGGCCAGTTCTGGATCAATGTTCAGAATTTACAACAAAAGATAGGGGTTTTATCTTGCTACAGTCCTGGAAATAAGAAAAGGTTTTATTAACCTCTGTGGTGTCTCTAATCGCCTTAGGACTCTCTGTCAAAGAGATCAAATGTGCCTAAAAAAGGGGATTTAATAATTAAGTTTGTTCATTTGGTGGAGATCTTGCTTTTGCTTTGCACTGGAGGTTCTTCTGTCTCAGTAGTAGCCTAGAGATAACAAGGAGAACTGTATAGTAGCCAAAGTTGTCGAAGTTCTTTGGTAGCCAAAATACTGACTACGTAGCTATATCTGCATTGGGATTTTTTTCCATGGAGCAGTCTTGGAAGGAGCAACAAGAGCCAGTTCCTCTTCTCCAGTTTGGTGACTTCTGCTGTTGAAAACAAGATTATGTCTTGAGTTTTCATGCCCCTTTTGAACAACAAATTCCCAGAGTCTGGGAAGGAACAGGTTAATATCTAGTCCCTGAGGTAAGGCAGGTGTTAGCCCTCATTCTGGGCTTAGGAGAGACCCCAGGGAAGGTGCTGAGTTTTTTTGGAGGGAATTACTCCATCAGGAAGGGACAAAAAGAGAAGGAATGACCCTAGGCTAAGGGGACTGCTTACTAGATGGAGCTTACTTATGTAGCTCCCTTTTTAGCTCAGTTATGTGAAAGCTTTTTAATTTTCCACAGTACTTTCCCCCAACCTCCCCTTTTCCCTCCTAACCTGAAGGGACTCTCTTCAGCACCCTGCATTGGCTCCCCTGACCTGTCACACTTTTCAGACTCATTTTAACTCATCATTTCCATTCTGATTTGCATGTTATAGTATGCCCCATTATTTCCATATTGGAAGCTGTTTAAGCTAACAGACCTAGCAGATTTACAAAGACTCTTAGACACACATTATTTTTTACTCTGTGGCCCTTTGCATGTATAATGCATGTCCATGCCTTTCCAAGGAAAGACAGTTAAAAATTGACCCACATTTCTGTTGGGCTATGTCTGATGTTACACAGTGCTCAACTTTATGGAAAGGTAGAGCTTTGCAGGATGTCACAAATTGGTTTGAGAAAGAGAAGTGTGAAGAATATGCAGTCAAAAATGAATCAGGAACTTTGTCTCCACCAAATGTAGGATGTCTTGTTCCTTAGTTTAGGTGAGATTACAATTAGGGGTAGTTAATACTTTAAGAGATCTATTGTTCTTATAGTTTTTTTCTTTTTTTACAAGATAATTACAACTATTATACACTATTACGTTTTGATTCTTAGAAAAGACAAATAAATTACATTGGTAAGAACCTTATGTTCATAATATTAAGATATGTTTCTGCTTAGGAAATTAACTGATTACTTTACAGTGATATTATAAATTATAAGATTTGATGGCTTAAAGAGTGGGTCTAACCACTAGGAATATTAGTGTAGATAATGAATCTGGGTATTTCTAGGTCTACAGTCACCGTTGTGTCTTGGCAATGCATTCTCACCACACTCATTTGTTCTTCCCATTAACAGGCAGGAAATCAGGCATGCACCTTCAAAATTATCTCATTTTCCTTTCAGTGTAATCAATGAAGTGACCACTCTGACTTTTGGGACCAAATTGATTCACAGATCTGCATAAGATGAAGGTGGAAATCTGTAGCAGATCTTTTGAATTTTAGTTTCCTTACTTGTCTCCTTAAGATGTGTAGTGTCTGTCTGTCCTTTTGTGCTGGTAATGGAGCTAGGAGGTCTCTTCTCAAAGAGGTTGAAGGGCTTAGTCATTGTTTGCAAAGTAAGAGTTTCAAAAAGAAAACGTAGTTTCTAAACATTGAGGAACAATGCTACCGACAAATGATTGAGGCATCATGTTATCTTTGTACTTCTGGAATAACTCAATGAAAGATCCAGAAGTTAAAGTTTGTGGATGGTTTTTCTTAGCTTTCAAAGGACAGGGGAGAACCCCAGCAGGACTGCATACATACATACTTATTCCTTTTCTTTGTGTTTAACTAAGGAATGTGTACAAGATACAACCCTGTGCAAATTTCATAGGCATTTATGTGGTTTAAGGGCTTTAGTTCATTGTTGTCCAGGTTATTTTTTCTTCAGATTTCTTTATTCTATTTCTTTTAACAGCCGCTTCGTAAAAGAGGGAGATGTAGCCTATTGTTCTGGCTCTGATTTGATGACAAAAAACACTAACAGAATAGCAGCCAGTGTGCACTAAATCCCTTTTTAAGTACTGTTTTAAAGCAGCCTCTCTTTTCTGGACATCTTTACATTCACTTTTCCAACATGATTTCATTTTCTATATGGTTATATTTAAATAGCAACAAAGACCTGACCTCCTTGATGTTCAAGTTCAAAATTTGCCTTGAACCCAATAGAACTAGCACCACTTCTTTCATCTTTGGGAGTTTCCAGGTAGTTTAATCAGCCCAAGGAGCCTTCATTCTTTGCTGGAAACTCTTGAGGGATTTTGTAATGGAAATAACTAGTAAGCAGCACAGCCGCGGATTCCCATGAAGTCATATGTACAAGCTAGCAAAGCTTAAGCTATCGATACGGGGAATGGAGGAGCTTAAGGGAAAGGATATTTTGCTCAGTTCATGGATTAATACCTGCAAAATATTGCTCTCAGCAGTTCAGCACCCCTTACTGCAGGTGAGGCTAGGGACAGAGACAATGAGGTTGGACTCAGCACCTCTGTGCTTATTGTAACTAAGATATACTGCTAATCAGACAATTTGACTGGTGGCACTTAGAGTTGTTGTTTGACCCCTTAGAACCATCTTTTAAGCAGCTGTTTGGTCTTACCTCTTGCATGGAATCATCTTTTCTGGAGCATTTGCTTTTAGAGCAATTGCAAGAGCTGTTTTCTAGAGGAAAAACACTTATCAGTTGAGTCATAGAGATCTCTGCTAGATCATTGCTTCTTAATATGAAAATAAAGGATCAGAGGAAAAAAGCATGAAGCAGAGCATGATAAAGTGTGGGATGGCAAAGTAGATGCAGGGGAGGAGGCTGCAGAAGATGTAAATCCTAATTAGGTCTACAGAAATATAGGTCAGCACTTGTTTAGATTTTTTAAATGTTTAATAAGATATGGACCAGAGTTCAGTACAAATATCCATCTTCCTATAGGTTTTGAAAAGAGTTACTGTTCTGGTCCAATTACTGAACTCCAGCTCCATCATGTACACTGACAGGTATGTGCTTCA
Source organism: Upupa epops (assembly GCA_013397515.1). Taxonomy (NCBI): domain Eukaryota; kingdom Metazoa; phylum Chordata; class Aves; order Bucerotiformes; family Upupidae; genus Upupa; species Upupa epops. The sequence goes on from VZRI01013214.1 coordinate 92,299, forward strand.
CCTCCTGTTCACTGAGCCTACTATATGTCATTCTCTGCCTGAATTAAGGGGTGGCTGTAAGCATCTACATGAGGAAGAGATTTTTTATTAGCTATTAATCTTACAGGAAAATACATAAAGAAGCATGACTTGAAAATGGAAACCAATGACATTCAGAATAGAAACAAGTCATGTATTTTAAGAATGATGATTAAGACCTAAAGATTTCTCCCCCATGGCAACTTCTTAAATTGAGTCTTGATATTCTTTCCAAATATTATAGCACAAAAAGAACAGTAGTTACAAGATAAAAACTGTCATGCTGTCAGGGACAGTACTCTGCCCCACTTCTTGCTAAGAGATCTTTCTTGTTTCTAGTTATAAAATCAAATAGTTTACATCTATCAGTCCTACAGCTCAGTTCTCTATGGAAACCTCTGACTCCATATGCTCTGGTCCATATTTAGAACAAATATGTGACAGAACTGTTCCAGAAAGGTGCTGTAAAAATATTTAATCAGAGGCATGAGATGAGTGTTACTACTTGATGACATTCAATCAGCAAGACCAGGGAGAGGAATCAAATTGTGACTTCTCAGAATACTTAGCTGTGCAGAAAGTATGTTGACTGTCAAGAAACACAGATTGCACAGTGCATAAATCTCAGGTCCAAGCTGATCTGCTAAATTCTAACAAGTAGATCCTTTGCAAAAGATGTTTTGATGCAGTGCATTCACTTTGTGTCATAGCTTGGCATTGCCTTACTCATGCTCCATAGAATACAATACCAAGAGTCAAGTAGCAATAATGGGAAGTGTTAAGTTACAGATAAGAACTTGTTTTAAGGACCACATCTGTATAGATTTTATTTGCAGTCAAGTCTTGACTGTGGTTGTCAGCATCCCCACTTTGGCAGTATTTTGATTAGGGAGATTCTGCCAGAAGACTGGCAGCTCAAAGCTCATGAATTTGATGCACTAGGAAACTTACAGGCTCTTGTCTCTATTAAAAGACAAGCGCTGAAACAGTTAATCACCAGGATGCTTCAACCAAGCCTGACAACCTGTCTGGAAAATCTGTAGCTTGTTCTGGTCATCGTCCTTATCCTCAGTCCTTTCCATCACTCTTCTTACATCCTGTGAAAGAAATCAAACAAAATGTAGATTAAAATTCCAGGTAAAAGTCACTGTGTCTTAAGGAAAGATAATAGATACTAGACAAAAGTACACTACTCACACTCTGACGAAGAAACATACTGTACCCTGCATGTTCACTTGTTTCTCCTCGGTGCTGTTCATAGAGAGCTATTGCCTTTTTATTTTCAGTACTTTCCAATTGGAAATTCTTCACTCTGAGCAGTCACATGTGATGAGAGTCTCATAAACCTGGAAAAAGAAAGAAGATGGGCCAGAATGGGCAACTTAATCCCACCCAATGACAAAATAAGGTGCTGGTCCCTATTTCAGTGAGTTTTATGCACGTGTATATCGTTTGTCAGGGCTGACATAATTATTTTCCTTCATTTGGAATTTTGGAATTGGGGAGAACTAAGACTGGTGCAATCCTGGCTTTCCTCCAAAACATTGATCCCATAAAGAACAGTACAAAAGTGTTCAAATGTATTTCAGTTATGTGCAGGATTTGAAAATGTTGCTTAATTAGAACTGAAGTTCTTTAGACACAAGGTAGATGTACAGGGTAGTCTGTGGCCGTATGGTCTTAGACTGACTGGCTGAACGCTTAAGAGTTGGCTGGGACAAGAGAGGAGTTGCCAGTTTTCTTTAAAGGCTGTCTAGAGGAGTTTCAGTTCTGAGGATCACTTCTGGACAACCATCTATCAGTTTCTAAAGTCAGACGGCGGGTGTCTTCCTTCTCTACCGACTTCTAATACCTATCAAAAAGTAATGGTTTCTGGTACTGTGGACACAGGACAGATTCTAACCAGCAACCAGGAGGTGAAAAGCTCTGTGTCCCATTAGCAATCTTCCTCTGTGCACTTCTATCGTTAATTTTTAGTGTATTTGAAAACTCACACTGCAGAACCTCACTGGCACCATTCGATCATAAAATGAGGCATAAGAAGTTTATCTATTTTAGGGACTAGGCAGATTCTTTCAGCCTGATATTTCATCTCTATTCTGAGATATACTTTTTTGCCTGTTTACAGAAATGAATGATACGTCATGGCTTTCAGGTTTTATTTTCTTCTCAAAGTTTTTTAGGCATTGTAGAGGACACAATCCAAAAATCTAGGATGTAATTACAAATTTTGCATCTCCTGTGTGACCTGTCAAGTTTGCTAGCTCTTATAAAGCCATTCCAGCATATACTTAACATCAGTTTGATAAAGAAACACTTTCATAGGTTCTCTTTGATTGACATTTTTAAAATGGCATCAGTTCCCAGTTTTAAAACCTATTGTTATTAAGTGTCTGTTGCTATTTATGTTAGAAATATGTGCAGGTATGTCAAAACAATACATCAACTTTGCTGATTGGCTGCACCTAGATTGTGTTGCCAAGGTAACAGAACAAATCTTTTAATCTTCTCTAAATTGTCTTATTTATTTGTTACACATTCCCGGTTTCATGTTTAATTTTCCAAAAGCACAGGTGGATGATTATTTTAAACATACTTTTCAGACCATTGGTGCATTCTGCGTATTTGAAGAAATGGAACACACTTTTTGTCGAGACTAAAAAAGAGTAAATAATTAAATGGATTATTTGAGAAAAATACCTAGTACTACGTTACTGGGTGCACAGCCAGCTTTTCAGTGTGGCATGTTCGGTATGTGTTGGTTACTACTGGAGCAGTGCATAGTGGATTCATCTCCTTCACAACGTGTTTATTTTTTTCCATGGTAAAACCTTTACGTAGGACCTATCTCTTTTTCATTTTATAACGTCAGCTGCATTGTTGGCACTATCAAAATATGATTAGCTAAGCTTCTTCTGGTAGTTTCATATTTTGACTTGGAAATATATGTCTCCACCTTTTTCATGTGAGTGTGATTGATTCTGAATCCCCAAAGTAGACTGTAGATTTTTACCAGAAGAACTTTCTGCTCCTGCCTGGTGAATTTTGATTCTTCAAGTATGTAACTCAAACAGGCTACCAAAGTTTGTGGTTTCCTCTCCTGTTGAGTTAGAAAGCAAATCCCAGTCGACTTCTCATATCGCCTGGGGTCAGGCTTCTTCTGTTCAGATGCATCCAGCTGATGTCATGCCAAAATGTGGTAAGTAGAGTAAACTCTTGAATTTTAGCTGTGGTTATGTGAGTTTGAGACAGTCTTAATGCATGACATGGCAATAACTATCACCTCAATGATTCTTGTTTGGTGTTTTTCAGTTTATATATGTATGCATATGGGCAAGATGATGTCTGTGCTTATATACATCTAGAATGGAATTTAGGAACAAAAAATACCCAAAAGATAGCCATGGTCTTCCACCATCCTCCAAAATTACCCCTGGAAAGGCACAACCCTGACAGTCAGTTCAGGCTTCAGTGAGCCTAGGCAAGAGGTGATTTCCCCACTTCTGCTTTTCCACTGTGTTTATCACGCTGTGCAAGCGTTGTGGGTAACAGCGCTGACCAATGTGTAATTTGGAGCAAGGATTTCAGATTTATTTTTCCTATAAATAGAGAAATGACACTGAATCCTTCCTCTAGAAACTTGGCTAGTGCGTTATTGATTCAGAAATTATATGTACAAAGATTAGTGTCCCGAGCTTTGCGGATGGTTTGTCAAGCAATTACAGTATCCATCACAGGACAGGAGTGTCTGTGTATCCAGGCATAATTCCAGCAATGTGGTAGATTATGTCTGTTAGGTAATTACATCAAAGAGGTATGTCTTCTGGTTAAGGATGTATCATCATGCTTACTAGGACATATTCCAATAGACTTCACGTTCTTTTAGTAGATTGCAAAAGAAGATCAGAGAGATCTTAACGCCTGTAGGCTATTTTTAATCAATGGTGAAAGAAGATCAGAGGGATCCTACAGCTGCTTAAGGTTTCATTGTCTTTTGCCACGTTAACCTGAAATGTTCTCTAACTGCAACATTAATAACTTGATAAATGCTGCTCGCAGAGTCTAAAAGAGCATACGTTACAAGAAATCTTATTACTAAAGAAAACATATTGTTGATATGACTACAGTGGAGAGATTTATGTTGGGAAAGATCAACAAGCACAAATACAGACTCGCCGGGTCCTACCTGAGCAATGAGAACAAACATTATATTTCAGCAAAAAGGAAGAAATGAACTTAGAACTCTCTTGGCCAGTTCTTCAGGAATCATTTTTCACAAGGATCGTGGTTTGTGTTCCCAACCCGCTCTTTGATGTTATCTACCCATTGTACCAACTGTTTCCCTGTTCTATCATTTTGAAATGCTCTCCAAGGGCTTGTATAAATGTAAATGGGCATTTTTGGAGTTCAAGTTACACCTAAAATACATAAAACAATGGTCTTGATTTTAGTGAATAAATTGTGCTGAATTAGCATCTGCAAAAAACTAGATTTTTAAAATAGGGTGTAAAAGAAAATGAAATCCTGTAATAATTTGTTTTAAAAATAGTATCACCTACTGAAAACTATGGGAATACTGGAAATTGTGGCTGTGAGATAGAGCTTTATTTCATATTAATCAGTCAGTGTGCTCAGTAAGCATCTGCAACTAGAAAGAAATATTATGCAGGTTGATTAAAAGTGTAGGGGAACTTGACAAAAAAACCTGTATCAGCTGACAACGATGGTCACAGGAATATGTTAAGTTAAATATAGACCTGAATGGAAGAAACATAACGCATTCTCAGGGAAATCTAAGCAGAACAAGAACATGTTGGCCATGTCTTGTTAAAGAAAGAGCAAAAGAGGTGTCGGTGTAAAGAACATGCCAAGATCTTTTAGAGGAACCTGAGGGTTAGTTCACAGCCTGAGAGAAAGTTTTCAATACTTTGGCACTCACACTGTTTGATGCCAAGGGGCAGGTATTGTGTCCACCACAGACTGTGAAGTGTTTGTGTGTTATTAATCCTGACCATGAAACAAAAGGTGGCTCAGGTAGAATATAACACTCTTCCCACATCAGTGAGTGTAACAAGCATGGAAAATGATACAAGCACGGCCCTTTCATGCTATAATATTAATCTGAACTGGCACAACATGAGTCCACTTTTACAACAAAGATTGGACAGAGAAGGGGAAAGGAACACATGTCGACTATTCTCACAACAAATCTAAATAATCTAATCTGGTGTGTGGTCCTTCTCAGAAGTTTGTCCAAGTCTGGTTACAAAATTACTGTATATTTTTTTATTGTACAAGAAGAGAGCCAGTATGCTCTCTATCTAAGAAAAGGCTCAAGTTTGTAATAGTTTCAGTTTCTATTAAGACTTCAGTCAGAAGAGCACTTAACATTTTTGGATGTCAGAAAGTTTTAATTGAAAAAAGTCACAGCTATGTTCTGCACTTGAGTGGTGTAAGTCTTTCTCATCTTTAAATGTACCAAGCACCAATCTTTAACACACTGTGGGCTGGAAGAACCACTTCAGAACATGTTTTCTGAGTACATGTTTGGTGCTTTAAAAAGCAGCCGATTCCTCTCCCTTGCTGTCTGGCTTTTTACACTGAATACAATATTCATGAGAGACGCCAGATCAACAGCCTCCGAGAACAACACTCCCTGCACAGAGCAGCTGCCCCATGGTTCTCCCACCCACCATCCTTAGGCTTGTGCTGAACCTGTTCTGAGGCCACCACTCTGGGGAGTGCAGGAGCAACAGAACCATCAGCCCCTCTGATTTCTCCTGTCTCTTCTGACACTATTGGTTCCTGACAGCTGTAAAGATGATTTTAAAGCTGCATGCACCGTGTTAGGAGCTGGTCTGTCAGCCCTCTGATGCATGTCACAAGAGTCCACTCCATGTCTGCTGCATAGAGCTGCCTCTTTCGCATGGTTGCATTGTGTTCAACTTGGTATCTCCAACTGCTTTTAGCTGCTTTAAACTTGCTGAGTCACGCTTGTGACTTGTTGACTTAGTGCCTTGCTAAGGAGATGCTTTGTGTCTTGCTGACTCACCACATCCTGAGTCGCTGTGTCACCTCTACATGCCTTGCTGCTTGGTGGGTGGTGACACCACAACTCAGTGAACTAAAGCTTCGTGACTTGCTAAGCTGCAGCTTGCTCAGGTGCTGCTTGCAGAGTCATGTCTTTGCAACCTGCTGAGATGTGGCCACATCTGCTACCTTACGCCTTGCAGTGGACTGTGCACGGGGCTGCTAGAGAGCGCTGGCTCTCAGCATGATTCAAAGACTCCATCAAGAAGCCTGGGAAGGATTTTCAGATTAATGTAAACAGCAGATGACAGAGAGTACAGTATAAAGCCAAGGGGCCGTCTGCTACCAAGGTGCAATAGTGTCTTTTTTTTAAACTCAGTATTTTTATTTATTGCTTGCCCTGCTTCTCAGCTATTACTGTCTCCTGTGTTTTGTTTCCACTGTTCTAGTGCAGTTCTTTCTGAGGGTTTTCCCACAGGCTGCTAAAATCCAATATTGCACTGAAAACTGCCCTTGTAAAGTCTCATCTGTCTAGAGTCCCACTGCCATAGTGGGCTGAAGCGGGTTCTTCCCACAGTGATTCATCTTGCCATGCTTTCTTATGCTATAGAGCAGCTGCTTCTCACTTCTCTCACACACTACTGCTGAAGAAATCAGGCTGTTACCCACCTTCAGAAAACATGTCCGTATTTTGTAGGTGTTGTAATACTTCAGCAGGCAGCATAAAGATGTGGGAGCTTCTGGAAATGTGGTACAAGAACATAAGCCACTCTAGGGCACACTGTTCACAAAGGGACAAATGCCTTTGATTTTTCCTTCACACATCAACCCAGTGTCACTACGGAGCATAATGTCTCCCCTTTCATACAATACAGCTATCACAGTTCTCCACCTACTTCCAAAGACAATGACCTTCAAAAAATCAGCTGCTCTGAGCAGTCCAGTCTGGTCACGCTAAACTGAAATCCACTTTGTTTTCTAGCAACACAAAGGTTAAAGGATTCCCTAGAGTTAGCATGATGAAAAGCAAGGTAAAGCAGCAAAGAACCAGGGTGGCTTTTGTGGTTTATAATATGTCAATTTGTACAGTAAATAGAGTCTGTGTTTAATGCTCCCCTGCAGTGATGACTATTAATAATAAAAGGCCTTGAAAGGAACTGAACTTTCATGATCAAGTATTTCTGACAGCTAGCTCCTCAGCACAACAACTGTTGTCCCCAGAGACTCATTCAACATTCATTTGAATCATGGAGAAAGAAGACCAGCTTGGAAGATGTTTTTCTGGAGTGCAGAGGGGCACTTTGATCCTAGCTCAGATAACAGCTGCTCTACCTGAGCGGATTTTCGGGTAGATGTATCCTTCAGCCCAGGTAAGCCTCAGGGGAGGTGTCTGGTTGACCTCAAAGCTCAGGCAAGGCACCTGATACCTGAGGGAGGGTCTTTGAATGGGCAAGAGGACCTGGCATCACATTTTATCATTCTGTCAGTCTCGCGTTTCTGGCGAGAGACAGCATACACAGGAAGGGAACTCCTGAAGGCATTCAAGTCGCACCTTGAATTTTTTTTTTCCCATTGTAAAATAAAAAGGAGGCAAAAAGCCAAAATACTTTGATTAGATTTTGTCTGTACTATTGTGTTTTCTCACTGCCCTTGGAAAATACAAAGGACTTCATTTGAAATCCATGACCCTGATTTCCCAAAGCTGGAGCGAAAAGCAAATACCTGATACTTGAAGAATTTCTCCGAGGAAAATTAAACAGTTCATGTAGAGCCTATAAGAGCTACAGCGGTGGGTGCTGTGGATCCCCCAACTGTAATCAGACAACACTAACTGCTGCAAAACGTGCCAAATCCTTTGGTTCTTATACAGTCAAAAATCTGACTGAAATGGATTTTATCTTTGGGTATGATCCGATAAAGACCGCTCTTATTATCTGTTTAGTGTCTGTGCTCGTTCAGGTAAACCAATGTTCAGAATATCTAAGGTTTTTCGGCTGCAGAAGTAGTGCCAAGACACTGATTTTTCACAAATGATGCCTTTGATAATTCTTTTTTCTCGTGCTTGCACTGCGACACTGAGGTAAATTCAGAATAACCTGGACAGAGGTTGCACTAATTAACTTTTTCATTTTCTTACTGCAAGGCTCTTTGGATACAGTCTCTGTAATAACTGCTCATTTATGAAGGTTCTCGTCATTCTTTTTGTCACTGAGGACAATTTATTTTCCTTATTTTACCTGAAGAGGGGGAAGGCCTCAAGATACCCCTTGATCTGGAATCTCTCATTATGCCCATGATACCAGGACTTTCCTAACGAATACTTCGTTGAGTGTAAACGAAGCTTGCTGAAGCTACTACCTTGTAAGACGAGATAATCTCCTTGTACTTGCTGTCTTCTAAACAATTTCAGAAGCTTTTCAAAAGAAATGAGAGAAGTGGTTTGCTGAGTGTAATTAAAAGGGTAAAAACAGTGATGCCATTCCAGGAAAACAAATGGAACAAGTGCTTAAAAAAAGCTGACATTGTCACAGCCACTGCACACAGAGTGTGGTCAAAGTGGTGCCCAAAATGACCACTGGGTTTTCAGTCCACAAACAGGTTCCTTGCCTGGTGGTTTCCAAGAGAGAGACCTTGTTTGACCCCTTTCTGGTGGGGTATGGCAATCTTCCGTGTTCTTATGAGCAGAGGCAAGAACGAGTAACTTTAACTGTAGAGCTCATGAGATAAATATAATGGAGTATGGATCGTGGATGGGAGCTCTGTGCAGGGGTAGCTTTTGGTGTTTCTGAACAAAAAACAGACGTGTGCAAAGCCCAGCCCGGGAGCAAACTTTCAGTGTCTTTAACGAGAGCTTTTCTCACACAAAGACTAGGGACAGGCCAACTGCAGTGCACGCACACGAAGGTGTTCCACGGCTTCCCGTGGGACTGGGATGTGGCAGAGAGGCAGTAAGGTAAACCAGCCCTGCTTTGGGCAGTTTTAACTGCTGAAAGAGACCTTGGGCAACTTGTTTGATGATTAAGAATCTCTGTGGTGCTTTTGTACACTGCCAACCTTTAAAACTGCTAACAGAGTAGAGAGCCTAGAAATATTCACAGTTTTGCTAGAGTTAAGGGTTTTGTCCTGTTGAGCCATTACATTATCTGAGTATAAACCAAAGAGTTTTCAGCTCTGAATAATTTAGGTGAAAGAGTTAGCCCTAGGGCAGGTGCTCTACTTAGGGAGATGGTGAAATCAATTATTCAGAAGAGGAGACAGGTAAAACAGATGGGAAAGGCCGCCAAAACAAGACACCCAGAGGGCAGCTGTTTTACAGGTCCCCTGCAAAGCCCTTCACTTACTAGGAGGGCTGTGGTAATGAGTCAAGTAGCGGTGCTGAAAATGAACTTTGCCTTGATATTTCATGTGGTGGTCACAGGCAATGCAGGTACTGCTGCCTAGAAACAATCACCACTGCGTTAAGCCTGTGCAAGCCATGGTTTAATGTTAGAGGGAGCAATCCCGAAGGATTTAGGGCAGAAATTCTTAAACTATTTGATTTTGAATATGAACCTCAGTGGGGAAGGGGAAAAATGCACTCCTCCACATGCTGGCTTATTTTAGACCAAAGGGGGTTTTATAATAGGTTACGCTACCACATTGTTCAATGTAATTTTGTCTTTCCACACATATCTGGATGTTTAATTTTGATTGAACTTTTAAAAATTTGAGTATATTTTTCTAGAAAATCTGGGCTTCTCACTGATTCTGTTTATGGTCATGTGTGTCATTTTTTATAGAACCCATCATTTTAGCTATCATAAATAAAGCCATTTGTTATTAAAAGTACTCAAATAGTCCAGGAGCTTATGACAAAGCAATAGAAAGTTCTAAATTATCTTGCCAGTTTTACTGACAAGTGAATATTTTACTGGCTTTTTCTGTCAGTCAGTGTTTGATTCTTTTACTAATGACAATCACTAACTTTGCTGATGGTTGGCAATGTAAGGGAAGTGTCATGAATGTATACGAAAGCTGACACAATTTGTTTTAAAGAGACTAAATAAATAAGATACTGTAGTTCTGATTTCCACTCTCATAATGAAGTACCTACTTATAAATAACCCCTCTGGTTACGAGGGAGTAAACTGCCTGTGCAAATCATAAATTCGTTGTGTAATTGTCCATGTTAGCAGATGCAACTATGTGTTTTTGTGAACAGTTTACAGCTTTTCTTTGCCCTCTCTCACTAGGGATAAGCTTTTAGCAAGACAAGAATCTCTCTTCTGCTTGCATGCCCCAGGAGTCAGCAGTGAAGGATACACGAGAGGAAGTAAAACAGTGATGAAGAGGAGAGAAGGAAGGAGAAAGGAGAGGCCTGAGCAAGGGAAAAGAGGTGATCAAATGAAAGATGTGACTGAAGGAAAAAGTGTGATGAGAGAATACGGGTGTCAAACACTGGGGGATCCTCTCTGTTTTTGTTATTTCAGCAGCCTAGCTGGTGGCACCCTGATAGAAAGTGGTGCCAAAGCTGCCACATCCTCATTGTCCTCCCAGAGAGTCTGATTCACTGCAAACTTTACAAGTTTTATTGAATTTCTGGTTTGTGTCTCTCTTATTTACCATGTTATTTTAGTGAGACTGAGCTCTCGGGTTTATCTCTGCATTTTTGTGTGTGTGACACTTAGCATAATAAATTACCAGTCTTATTGGGAGTTGGGTGCAAGTGTAGCACAGATGATACTGTTACTGACACAAAGCACACTTGAAGGTAGACCCAGTACAGCAACACCTTCATTATGATCTTACGTTGTGTTTCCATGCTGAAAGCTTTTAATGGAGAAAGCACATTCATGTTGTATTTGTGATGCAGGTCATCACAACAATTTCTCAGCTAAGGAATTAAGACTTCTAGAACCATTTTCAATTTAAAGAAAACTTTTTGGCATAGATAGCGTTTTTGTGGAAGTGATACATCTATGGTGTTGTGATAAATTGTGTGACAATTCATTAGCTGCAAGCCACAGGGTTGGGGCTTTGCTAATATTTCAGACAAAAATGAAAGCTGTTATTTGATCTCAAATCTGTAAAGTTAGCACAGACAGAAGCACTTAAACCTAACCGTACAAACAGTGGCTCTTCTTCCTTTTCAGCTTTTTTCCAATGTAAAAGTTATTCTCAAGTAACACTTCATGTATTTCCCAAAGTGCATGCAAAACTATTTTCTCTGCTATCCCAAGGAAGTTTCTTGTCTTGTTCTGTAGAAGTTTTAAGAAATATATTGTCAGATATTCTTGCCATCTAAAAGCTTTTCTCTGAGCTGACATTCTGTTTGTACTTATCTAAGATATTATGAAAGGTATTATGTATTTTCTAGTTAGACAAGTGTGTATGTGAGCTAAGGATGACACTTGGTCAATAAATCTTTTCATTTCCTTTGATCTGCAAGGAGGGTTTCACCATCCTCTTCAAAGAAAACAATATCTGCTGATGTCCATCTTTCCCGAGTCCCTCTTGATATCTTTCTTTCTTTGTGACTATCATTGTGGCTTCTTGACTTCTTTCATTTGGGAACTAACTTAGGTATACTTGAAGCATTTACTTTCATGTCTGTTTTCTGGCCCCTGTCTCATCTTACCAACATTTTAATTACCTTTATTTTCTGTCTCTTTCTCCTGAAAAGGCGGACATTTTTGGTCCCAGCTGTCCTCAGAGACCTGTCCCTTAGTTTTATCAGTCTCTAGCACTGCACAATCTCTTCCTACCACAGTCCTCAACTGTGTCCTCTGCCGTCTTTAGCAAAGTTCCTCTCTTATGGTCCTATTGGACCTTTTTTTCTCACTTTGCTGACATACCACATTATTTTCCTAGACAAAACTCTGTCCTTCATATCTTCAGGCTTTTTTTGTTTGTTTTTTTAGTGGTGTTGTTCATACCAATCTCTTCATTTGATACTTTTCCTAAGTGATATCTATTACTAACTCAAACTTTCATGTCGGTCTATTTCTCATGCCCCTTCTCCTTCTGAGTAAATGTTTGTTACACAGCATGTACATGCTACTTCCAAATCATGTAATCACCTTGCAATTCTCTTTATTTATTCTAGTAGGTGTTTACTTTGAATTCCCAACCTAAAGGGGAAAAAAATCTACCTGCATTAGTAATATGAGTTCAATTACTTAGTACCTCAAGAAGGGATTGCGGTTTCACCTCATTAAAAGGTTTTTCTTTTTTGTTATCAGACTTTATAATCAGTAAATGACAAAGATCACAAGTGTCATCTCCCTAGTCCTGGGGCAGTATGAGGCAAAACAAGAAAGCTATTCTCTTTGCCACTGCTTGCTATGTCAATGCAGATAAAGGAGATTTCATTTAGTTTGGTGAAAAACAACACCTCTAACAATTCTGAATTGGCACAGAGTATAGGAGGAAGAATAATCAGAAGTCTACATTTCTGCACTTTTGAAGGCTTGTTTCAAGATAGTACTGCATTTATTGTATTTAATGTATTTATTTAATATTCAAAGATATTAAAGAAGTAATATTAAGACAAGCTAAATTAATTTGACTGGGGTGTGTGAACAGTTCTACAGCTTTGCCGGCAGGTATGGCCTTAATACTATCTATCAGTGCATGATACTTCTTATTTAATGGTTGCAGTCATCATAGTCTAGGTAATTTAAAGAGAGAGGAGGTGTCATCTATTTCTTCTGACGGTTTAAATGGCTATCAGTAAATCAGTTCTTAGTATTTACCTTACTCCTTTAGTTGTATTGCATAAAATCTTTTGCTGTTGAGGTCAACAGAGTCAAGATTTTACTCAGCTCCTACAGAATTACCTGTTTTATGAACATCTGGAGCAAGCTAGTGAAAGCTTTTCACAGATGATTTGACACCACTTCTGGTACTGTACACACTCCAGAGAAAATAATTTTGTTCTTACATGGTTCACTTCATTGTAAATAGTGCCTTGAGTGAAAAGAATAGAATTTGTTTAAAAAATAAAATGATTCTAAATTTTCTATTAAAATTAGGCAAAGGTTCTATTAAAATGAATAAAACTCAAAACATCATAATATTCCTGATGTGATTGCAAAGGGTGGTGTACATTGCTTTCCACTCAGTGCTTCGCTGAACAGGAGACAATGATTTGCAACTCAACTGCTAAGTTGAGCAGACTTGTCCATAATAACAGAACTGAGGAAGGTGTACTTAAAATGTGAGAAATCTGACCGGGATCCTGGGAGTTTCTCTGGAAAAGCAGATAAGAAATGCCATTCAGAAATGACCTCACTCATTACAGGGTCCACATATCGCTAACTTTCAAGGGTACAAATTGACCTCTTAAAATGGTTTCACGTAGGTAAATCCCAATCTGTAGCCAAACTGTCTTTGGCGTCTGATACAATTTTTACAGTAATAGCTGTGGTGAAATAGTGGCTTCTCCATCCCCTAGGGGTGATGTTTTGATCTAAGATAACTTTAAGAGGTTGTAAAAGAGAAACCGTTATCTAATACATGGTTTTGTACCTTCTTTCTAGTCTGGAAATTTTGTAATTCATTAAATTATTTTTCATTCTGCTCCCATTACAGACAGTCAGATTCATAGAGCTGAGAGCAGGTTAGGCTGACAGGACAGGGCTATCTCAATGTTTCATAATAAACATTGCTGACAGCGCTACAGATCATTTAGTGATTTAAATCAAGATGGATTTTATCCCAATGCACACACTTTCTCTTTGCGCTCACTACACTATGAAGCCATGAGCTTCATCTCAAAGAGAATGTATTATAAACACATTGTGTACGCAAGGAGCAATTACTGAAAACTGAACTTATCTGTTGGAATTTGAACCAAATCCTGCTTCATGGGAAGGTTACTATAATTTTAAACCTATTTTCATTTTGATTTTGATTTTTCAGACGTGGAACTACAAAAGCATCCTCTGAATCACCTCACACCACCCAGGTGCTCTTCATTTTTGCAGAAGATCCACTGGTAAGCAGTCCACACATGTGTGCAAAGAGACTACTTGGTCTGTTTTCTCATGAAATTGAAATGATCCTGGTGATTAACTGTTTTTCAGATTCTTCTTATTCTCAAGAACTTTCCTTACTGGCAGTGTCAGGACACTTTAGAAACTTGGCCCTTCTGTCACTTGTGGGTTTAAAGACCAGAAGGCTCATGATTTTCTCATTGTAGACTGGTATCACTCACAAAGTAAGATACAAGTAAATGGAGGACTTAAAAATACTAGTGAAATATTTGCAGTGTTTTACTTCAGTGTAAAAATACTGTGAGCCTTCACATCCATGGAAAGAGAAGGTAGCAAATATTATAGTTTTGAATATATAAATGTATACGTGGAAGCCATTATTAACGTACACCTTACTATAATGATTCATACAGGTGTTAAGCAGGATTATGAGACCGTTCTCTTAAATCATGCTAGACTGATCAAATAGTTCCATGCAATACCCTAGCTATTTACTTAAAACAAGATAAAGCATGATTAGTGCACGTTAGCAGTGTGCTAAAATTAACAATCTCAAAGTATATATTACCCAAGCAAAGAGTACTGAACTGAAATAGTCAAGTAAGAAATTTGCACTCACCAAAGAAGTTATTAAAAATGTATCATTAATTTCATAAAACAACTAATGAATACCTGCACTTGCTGATTCAACAGACCTACAACACTGTTTCATTTTAAGTATTTAAGTTAATGGTTTCTAGTCCAGGGTCTGCAGGTGCCTGGAAGTCCATAGTCTTTTCCTAAGAGAACCAACAGAAGAAAGGTAGGGAAAAAAAGCCTTTTAAATTCAGTATTCTGCTGTTAAACTCACAGGAGTGGCATTCCAGAAATGAGTCTGCCTCCTTGTACATCCAAAACTGAAACAGGTGAGATTATGGAATCAAAGCACCTTGTATAAACTGTTCATTCAACTTGCTATTATTACACATCCTAATTTTAGTACTGCAATAGTTATTATAAGAATTTAAATGCTCCCTGTGTAAACCTTGACTGCAAGGAAAGCAGAAAACAGCATGGAATACAAGCAATCAACACTGAGTTGGAGATGAGGGACACTGTCTGCATTCTTCTCAAGTGACACATTGACACAGAAGTTAGTGCAAATTCATGTCTCTATTTTAAGAGTTTAAAACATTATGGGGTGGCAGCTACTGTTGCTAGTACAACTGTTTGTGCCCTATGTCTTTCCCAAGTGTTTCAGCCAACAAGCCATTCAGTTCATCTGAAAACTGATGAACAGACTCAGCAATTCACATTGGCCTCTCTTATAGCACAACCACATGTGTGACAGCAATAACTCGTAGAGTATTTAAGAGCATATTTGCTGTAGCTCCATTGTGTATTCAAACCTGGGTAGAGGAGTGGGACAGGGTTAGGAAATAAGGATGGTATGTAACACAAGAAAGCAGTAGTTGGAAAAACCAGAGTTCAAACTAAATTAGTATTACATTTTCTGCTGAAATTCTTCCTCAGCTGCTGCTACGTAATTCCTCTTGACTTACAGACAGTGATACAGACCTAGAAAATTTGAAGTTGTTCGGGTTCCTAATTTCCCATTGAAAGCAATCGAGCTATAAGCACCTAAATATCTTGGCGATAAAGCATTTAATCTTTCTGTTTGCTTCAACTCCCCTTGTGTAAAATTGAAATAAACAGCACCACTCTGCGAATGCGATAATGGAGAAGGTGTGAGGTTTTGAGATATTATGGTAAAGAGGCAATAGAAAAACCTGAAGCAGATGCTTTTTGCCAGATAGAGGCTTGAAAGCAGCATAAAGTTTTGGCTGTTGCAGTATTTGTATTTCTCATCAGTAGTTTTTATTCTTATTCTGCTTCTGTGAACACTCTGTGGAGATTCTTTGATGTCTATTTTGTTGTGTCATAGAAAACCCTGGTATTTTATCCAGAACCTGTTTGGAGTTCAAGATGGGGAAGCGGGATGGGTGGTGACGAAGGGGAGAATACACTTAATAATCATCCAACATAGAAACCAGAAGAACAGTTATTTTCAACAGGAGTTTATTATAATTTTATTTTTTTTCCTTGAAGAGCTCTTGTTTCTTGCAGTATTTTTCCCAAATACATCACCAGAAAAGTACATGCTCACATCTGTTTTTATTGTCTGCATTTTTGGCTGAGAGGTTGATTTTATTTTTTTTCCTCCCAAAAGGAAAAACCCAAGTGTGCAAAACAGATTCAGTTCTTTATCAAGTACTTTTATAAAATTAATGGATGATAAGTCACTGAGCTCACAGCTGGGCACATTCAGTTTCCATCTTGATTTTGGTTAAATGCTACCAGAATAGAAGATCTTTATTAATAAGATCATTACATACAGAGATGAAAAATCTGCAGTCCTGATTAATGATTTTGCCAAAAAAATGAGATGAAAAATCTGCAGTCTTGATTAATAATTTTGCCAAAGGGAGAGGACAGCTAGTCCAGAGAATCAAAAGCAAGACTGCCAATTATAGCCATGGGAAAAGTGCCAGATGGAACACTGAAGTAAAAAATGTGCTTGGCAGTTTTTGGGGCAGTTGAGAACTTTTCTCGCTGCAGTAACCTCAGTGCCTGTCTCACCAATGCCTGTAACTCCCATCTTTAGCATTATCTACCCAACTGAAAGGGACCTCTGGGAGTATCTGCTATGGAGACGTACAGGACCTTGGCTCCCTGCAGTTGATGGAGAGGTTTCACCACAGTCTTGGGTAGATAACCTGACTTGATCACAATTAGTTTTAAATACCCATTTATCCTGTGTTGATTAGTGTTGGATTTTTGAACTCTGAGAACTCAATCAAATAAAGCCAGACTCCTCCACAACAAGACTAGGTGCTCAAGTAAGACTATTTCCACTCTAAGATAGACCAGATCCATTCCGTGTTGACTGCAGTGTTCTTGTAAGAACTAAGTTCAAAATCTGTTTTTATACTTGGGAAATTGTACTTTTTTCATTCACTCAGTGGTGTCAGAAATCCTCACGTTTGAATTTTCACAATAATAATAGTATTGCTTCTGCACGGGAACTCAGCATAGCAATTATCAGCCCAGACAAAATGAATGTTTCAAAAAATCATCACCACTCGAACCTAGGGTTTTATAATGCAAGATGCTTTATAATCTGATTGAGGAGAAATTCTCACATTCTAATAAAATACAGTAAGTGGAGGCAGACTGAAATTAATAGTCAGCAGCAATAACAATACTCTGTGTAATTAAGTATTTCACGTTGCAAGAATGCCTATTCACAAAACACTTAAATAGCTCGTTGGTTTGGCCAGTTTCCCTTGGTTGTGAGGAAAGAAATGCACTCAGCCAAGTGGACATCCTCATTGTCCATCTACTTCTGGGAAACAGTTTCTCTGCAAGCTTTTGCAATTAGATCATCTCACGTTTATAAGGTGCAAAGAAATCAGTCATGTACAGTGCACATTTTGCTTAAATAAAGTCACTTGCAGGCTCAGGTTCTCCTTAGGTCAAAGGGCACAACATTCAACAGAAGAGGTCAACTGAACTGAGAGACCGAGGTTATGGGAGAAGCTTCCTAACTGATTAGCAAGCAGATTGCTCTGAGGGTTGTCAATCACGTTTTGCTTCCTTCAATATAAATACATGTTTATTTCTAATTTCTTCAGGCCTTGCTAGTACTAGGCAGTAAAGCCACATTTCTGCAGTGCAGAGCTCCCAGCTGCCATGGGATCAGGTAGAAACTCAGTGCTTCTCATGATTAGTCTCGAGACTGGAGCAGGATAATGACCATCCTGAAAAATAAGCCAGAAAATGAGATGGGTCCTCACTGTTCAGGAGAATGCTCCTGTGTCTGAATATTTAATAAAGTGCGTTTGATGTGCTCTGCTGCACACACACACACATTCATACATAGATACGCTTTTTCTAGATTCAAGTCTATCCTTACAACAAAAGAACAAACCAAAACAACTTAATTGATGTCCATGGCATTACCCTGGTCTCTAGAAGTTTTGAGTGAGGTTCTCTGTACAGGTTCGTAAAAGCTCTTCAATGCCTACATAATATAACCCCCAGGTAATTTTCTATATGGATATAATTTTCCTTTTATGATAAAACAAAACAAAAGAAACTTCTGTCTCCTTACATCCTTTATTGTTTTATTTTATAAATCTAAAGAAAAAAATGTCTCACAGAAGTCTTTACCACCAAGCTGCATCTGTTTAGTATTAAGGAGCAAAAAATAATAATAAAACCATTACTTCTGGAAAATCCAAATAACCTGAGGCAAAATAGCATCCATCTGGCCCTTGGTGTAACTGGTTTTTACATCAATGGGATGTTTCTGGGATTGCAAGATTCAACACTTATCTTTAAGTAGAGTGAGTTTCTAAAGATGTAGCATCCAGAAACTTGTGAGTAATCTGTCTGCTTAGAAGTACAATATTGTGTTACCAGATCTGTGGAGCAAATGCACAATAAAATTAATCCTTTGGTTCTGGAAAAGCAGAAAAGTATCGCAATGGCAGATGTGCTCAAACAGAAGTGTTTATGTTTGTTAGGGCTTGTGAAGCAGCAGCTCCTCCAGCTCGCAAGTATTTGAATTTCCTGCAAACATTTACCTAAGGGCTATCATGGGGAAGGAAAAGTGCTCAAAGAGTCTCTGAACCCTGTTGGCAGACTGGCAAACCTTGCATTTTCTCATTGAAGTTATTCTCTGTGAATGTAGTCATTATGGAACTAATGTGCTTTTGGTACATGGGTACGGTATTACCCAGACCAATACCTTGTTAGATTTAATGTCTTTTCCACTTCTTCCTTCTTACTATGCCGTACACAGCCACATGGAAACCAAGATTAAGGATTTTGTACTGTGGAGGTGTGAAATGACTCTGGTTTGACCAGAGCTTTGAGATGGAGCTGCCTTCTAGACCTTCTCTCATAGTGAGCTCCCCAGAGAAGACCACAAAGCTATAAACTCAGAAAACCAGGTTGTGTAGAAGACTAAGAGAAGTAACACAAAGTAGCTAGGTTAGAACTGAAATAAAAATGGGTCATATATAGCTGTATCCTTGCCTACAAAATCCCTGCAGGCAAGTCCTTCCATCCATGCCTGGTTACAGCTGACTTGGGAACTTCAAGTTGCAGTATATTCTGCCCAGGCCCCAGAAAGTCCTTCCTTCTATTCATTTTAAGGCCCTGCTGACTGTCTTCTGCCCTTTCCAACTCTCTGTAGGAGCTGCTGATTCCCAGCTCTGTGATATTTCTACCTTTCCCAAATGAAGTCACAGTTACCCACTTAGCAAGAGAGAGATTTTTGTCTGGGCACTTTTCAAGGTTTAATGAGGTTAGTTGGATTATATCAAAGCTTGTGGTACAGGCAACTGCAATAGTGCTTAAAAGTGTTTGTGCTGGGGACTTATAAGTATGACATTACTGTCTCTTCTCTCAGAAGCTTTTAGTTGAAATCTGAAAAGCAATAAAAATGGAAATGCACTCCCAAAAGAGTGGAGAGGTTTGCCCTCATCAGCAAAGTAGCCAAAGACAAGGACAAAAGAACTGGGAATAGACCATGGCTCTACTGGTTCCCTCTCTAGTTTACATTCACTACAAACACTGCAGGACATGTTCAGTTTGCTCTATGGGTGACCTGAATTCACCTCTCCGGTCTTCTCGCTAAATATATCCTAGTTCTTCATTCAATATAGTGGTAGTCCTCTTCATCTGGATAAAAAATCATTATAAGCAGTGTCAGCAAAGCAGAGGGAGTCCCAGAGGGCCAGTTACACTAACAGTATATAAAATGAAGACGAAAAGCCCCTGAACTGAATTCACTGTTAGAGAAGGAATGGCAAGAGGTGGAACAAAAGAAAGAACAGCGTTTCTGACATAATTTTTTCTGTTGTTGCCACTGAGAATCAGCATAGTCCTTTGTCAAGAGCTGGGATACCACTAAACTCCTGCATAAATACAGATTAAGAAGCCAGTAATTTCCCTGGATCATTTACAAGGTATGTATGCAACATGGGAGGAGGTACAAAGAAACAGTTGAACCCTATTCATCATTGTTGTAAACAATAATCACAGAACTACAACTTAGCAATAATTGTCCAAATTTGTTGTAGGTATCATAACAGAAGAGTTTACATCAGCATTCTGAAGGAGGATAAGGAGATTATTTATGTTGCCAGAGAGCCGCTACCAGGAGATGATGGCTGAAACAGAACATAAATGGAACTGAAGATCAAGCAAGTATGTGGGAGTAGGTGCTCACTGCATGGGTGGATTGCAAGGAGGAGATTGTGTTTAGGGACTGAACAAGATGCAGTAGGTGGGTCCAGATGGTTTATTAGTATATTTGAAAGTAAATGCCAAATCTTGTTTCAGCTGATAGAAAAGCATCCCTCAAATGCATTTCCCTAAGAAGGGTAATGTAGTCTGGCAGTTGGCTAAGATGTTTCCTGCAGCAGCATTCTGAAGGAAGGAAGGAAGGAAGGATGGATGGATGGATGGATGGATGGATGGATGGATGGATGGATGGATGGATGGCAATAGGTTAAAACTACACTCATAGAAATCAGAAAAAAACCCATTTTTTCTTTTAGCACACAACGTAATGAGCGCAGAAGCGTTACCTTTGTGGAACGAGGGAGAACTGATAAAGTTTAAATAGTGCTGAAGCACAAGAACCTAGTGAGAGGCCCTGATCAGAAATAATATCCAATTTATAAATGTGGGTGGAAAGTAGAAAGAAGATGGTGTCAGGGTAGTTCCACCCAGCCTAGCTCAGCAAACCTGTTTGTTAATACTATAACCAAATCCCAAAACAGGCATTAGTGCTCTTATTTACCATGCCTAGTATTTACCAGTCACAGTGACTGAAAACAACTGGGGTTTGGAATAGAATGAAGACTGATATGTTCCTGAAGGGGACAGATTGAGAGAGAGACAAACAAGAAAAAAATCATAACGGAACCTTATGGGACTATTAGAGAGTCAAAAAGCAAGTGAAGAAAATCTTCCATAGACAGTAATAGAATTTGGGGAGTATAAACCATCGGGCTGACCATGCTCAGGTGGCAGATATGTGGCAAATCAGAAAGGAAAATACTTAGGTGTTGGTTCTAAAATTTAACCAACAAGAACCTTATAAGAGAATTTACAAGATCAACTTTGGTTGAAAGTAAAGAAGTCAGGTTCCAAAGGGCCTGGGAATTAAAATAAAACAACACTAATACAGGCTCCAGGCAGCAATTTGGACTTTGTGTTCATTATTTGTGTAGGAGTGGAAGGGATGTCCTTGATTATCAACTCCATTCCTCTGGAAGGAGCTGTATCTCAATGTCTATATATTTATTAAGCTTAACATAAAAGTTCTACACTCTTCCTAGTTCTAGTGGAATGGTGTTCCAGAACTTCAGCCTACTGATAATCAGAAACTTTAATTTATGGGTTGAATTTATTCATTGCTCATTAGTAATCATTTGTCCTTGTGTCATCATTGTCCATTTGCTTAAGTATCTTTTCTCTCGCTTTAGTGCCTAACCTGAATGTATTTATAGAGAGCAATTATATCCGCTCTCAGCATGAATGAGCTTAGAGATGAAAGGGAGAAGGAAGCAAACATGTTGCTTCAGCCTGGACCAGCTGGAATCTCTTTGTTCAGACTCATGTAAAATGTTTTGCAGCAGCTGAATCTGGAAGAAGCATTTGTGCAGCTCATAGCAATATGACACAGATCTAGCCACCTCACAGCCAGATGAGATGGACGTATCAAACCACAGTTGCTATCTGAATATCCATGGGTACTGTGGAACTGAGAACATTAAACTACAGACCAGCGTAGCTGGAGAATAACGATCTGCATTTGATGGTGATAAAAACCCGTGGTAAAGCACTGTAAACATTTCCCACCATTATCGCTTGTGTTGGAAATTGGGTGTCTGTCTGTATTATTAGGTTATCACAAACTGTGAGGTTAATTTTGCAGAGGGGACTACATGGTGTTGTCTGCCTGCTGTAGACTCTGAAGTCAGCGGCTCCTTCTGTTCTTTTCTAGAGCTGCTGTAAGGCTGTTTCCCAGAGCTCTTCACATTCAACATGATCAGAGAAGAGCAGGGTTTGCCCACCACGTCTCTCAAATCATCTCAAAAAAAACCCCCAACCTTATACAAATTTCCAACCACAAATATATTCAAGATTTCAGTCATAACAGCATGTCTTCAGATAAGTGATTTGAAAGAGAGATCCTTAATGGAAAAGAAAACGACGATAAAATGTTTTTTGCTTGGTGGCACCTTATTGCCAG
Organism: Upupa epops; assembly: GCA_013397515.1. NCBI lineage: Eukaryota > Metazoa > Chordata > Aves > Bucerotiformes > Upupidae > Upupa > Upupa epops. The sequence goes on from VZRI01013214.1 coordinate 114,637, forward strand.
AACAGCAAGCACAGCTAAAAATCTATACAAAGTGTTACGGACTTTAAATATGTACCTGCACCTCATTCCTTTGGCGAGAAACCCTGATTGATTGTTAATTGTTAAACATATTTTAACTTTTGTACAGACAGATATTTTACATCTACAAATATTTACTTCTCTCAGATCCGTGTTTGCACTTGCTGTCATTCACGCTGCAAAGTATGGGCTTTTTTCAGTCAAAATCTTCTCAGGATTCCATTGACTGCAAAAGCAATGAAAAATTAAGTGTCTTTAATTCTGAAGAACAAGCACCATGGGAATAAAAATACAGAAACATAAGATGCTGGTCATTGTACCTGCAATTGATTAGCTACTCTGTGGAATAATGCATCTCATCGGCCCTTTTCTTCTGGAAAGTGTGATTTTAGCTTGGTTTAATGCTAAGTCCATCCTGCTCCTTGTAAGTGACCTTTGTGCATCCTCAGATAAGGGCAGAATTTGGACAAATCTGAGCTCTTACAGTTCAGTTGAAACCACGCTGTATTTCCTGAGGGAGATAGAAATACAAGAGTACTGCAGGTCAGGGTTGTAGTGCACTGACAGAGCTACATAAGGAAGCTTGTCAATACCTATTTAAGTGTAACATTCTTATAGGGTTTTCAGAGAGGAAGTAAAACGGTGTGGTTGTCCATGGTGTTTCGCAAAGTTCTGCATGAAGATTATGGAAACAGGTTTGAATTCACCTTGTCCTTTGCGCCGCACTTGCCTGATCATGTGAGGAGAGCCCTAGGGCAATTGAGAAAGGGACTGCACATTACAGTAACTAATTAAAAATCAATTCTGGCAGCCTACTTAGTGAAAAAGAATGAAAAAGCAGAGGCAGTTTTTAAGGATTTCAGGAAGTAGTGGTGGGTTAATCCTGTACTTGATAAAAACAACACCAAAACCAAAAAAAACCAGAACCAATACAGTGTGCAGGAAAAGTCTGCTGGATACTCATCTTGCACAACAGCTCTTTTCATCAAGAGAACAGCTTGAATACAATGCGTTGTTCAATAGTACTCCAGTTTGCTGGAAGGATCCTCATCTGTCTTCTCAAAATATTTACCACTGGTCCAGGTATAAATAAAAAAGAAGTAATCATCAGCCAACTGAACACAGAAAATGTTGTCCATGTGGTTATGGGAATAGGATGATGCTCTGCTTTGTGCTTGCTCCCACAAGAGAAGGTGACCTCTTCTGCATGAACACAGCAGGCACACAAAGGCATACCCATGTGTTTTGGAGGCATGTATTACAGTAAAGCGGACTGCATATCCCACAAGGAAAAAGAACTGAATCATACTGAAGCATTTCCCTGAGTAAGACTGACCCACAGACCACCAGCCAGACCAAACAGGAATGTCTGTAGGAAATTTAGAAACTCTTTTTTTCTAAAAATAGGGAATTCCCTACATATCCAAGAAAATGCCTGTTCTCTGAAGAGCTCCAAATCAAAAAAGGAAGAAGGTAATACTTCCATGAGGTGCCTAGCACTTCTCCAATGGCACTGACCATTCATAGAACATCCCCAGCTCTGTGGTGATCGGCAGCATCAAGTGATGTGAAGGTTCATTTCCTTGAGACATGCTATACTTCGAATGGTGCGAGCTAGTTCTGGTATCTAGAAGTCATTGTCCAGATCAGGGGCTACTGTGGTAGACATTGTATGGGCTATCACGAAAAGAAGATTGGTGCCACATTTTTGTGGGATTTCTTGGCTTTAACTGGAAAAAAACCCCCTGCGGTATCCAATGCTCTGGGTGTATGTACAAAGCACGTTTAAAAATACAATAGGCACTCAAATGGGAGCATTATTAATTAAAAGCCTTCATCTAGAGTACAAATGAAATGTTCTTCTCTCTACCTACTCAAGTCGATCATTCAGAAAAATCCTGGGAAAATAGCTAGGCTCTGCAATGTGCCCCATAGGTCAATGTATTCAGGCTCGAATAGACCAAGTGGGAGGAGTGAGTTCCAGACCAGGGAAATCTTCATTGCGAACTCCATCTCAAAGGGAGTGCATTCAGAAATGTGCACAGCATGCTCACAGAAAAATGGCTTTAGCCCTTTGCCCAGCTCAAGTTTTAAATGAGTCCTTTAATATATGTATGCCCAACCAAGGAAGAGATGCTGACCTATGCTCTCATCAGAAGCACAGCGGTGAGAAGGACTTTGAAGCCCTGAAGGACTTTCAGACCCACAGCTTGCTTGACTTTTTTTTCTACTGTATATATCACAGAAACACAAAATCACTTGTCCTTATGGTATAGATTTATACCACAACCACCTCTTTCCTCTATGCTATGAGTACCTCATGTACTCTTTATTTAATAGCAGTGGCATCCTTGAGAGTAAAATTGTCCCTGGGCAGCTCACTGGCAGCACGTTACAAAACATATCCACGAGACCTGGTCTCCTGACTACTTTTCCTATAATCCCATATAAAAAGTCCTGGTTTAGCATAGGGATGGGTCAAAGTCTGGCTGCAGAACCCAGGGCCAATCTTCCTTCATGCTTACAAATTTTGGTGCTATATTTCAGATCCATCCCCTAAATCAGCCTGGCTTTCAGTATTCAGAACAATCCCTATCTTATTTACTCGCTGGCTGCAAAACAGTAAGAAGATTGTCAATACCTTACTCAGGCCCTAATTAAAAACCCCAACTCAAATTTAATATTTCAAACATTATTTAAAATACATTAAGATAGCCAGTCTATTGCTGTTGCTCATTACTCTGTCGAAACCTAATATTAGTAACAGCATGTACAGAGGACCTGGAGCATGAATTAATAATGAGGCGCTTGTGCTGGAAAACATGCAGGAGCCTGGTTCCCCGAGTTGGCAGACATCCGGCAGAGACTAGTTTGTTCTTCTCTACACAGTCATCAAATCATCTGCTCAACAAAATCATTGGGAAGGAAAGTATTTCTGATTAGTTTACTTCCTCATTTTCTAAAACCAACAAAGATTAAAAGACAATGACCGGGGCCACACTGAGGGGAAAATATTTACCCCGATGGCATTGTACTACTGATCAAAGACACACAGTGCCAGGAGTTGAGTATAATCTTCAGTTGAATGAGGACTCCCCATGCCCTCAGCCTGCCCTAACCTTGCACATAAAGTCTCTTCTTGAGGCTTTTGAAGTGTGGTTTTAATCAACTCTTTCCATCTTTCCTGTTGTCCCAGCAGAAAACAGATCTGAACAAGAATATGAAGTGTCCATGCCATGGAGCCAACGTATTGGATGTGTGTGTTGCTGTAGATACGAGTGGGACTTAACAAACCAGTGAGCTCTTCAGGTGATGCCACAACACGGAAAGATGTGCAAGATAAAAATAATAACCCCATGCAGCTACAGACTGGGGAATGAGTGGAGAGCAGCCTGGCAGAAAGGGACCTGAGAGAACTGCTTGGCAACCGGCTGAACATGAGCCAGCAGTGTGCCCAGGTAGCCAAAAGGCTTGTATCAGGAATAGTGTGGCCAGCAGGACTAGGGTTGTAGTTCCCTCTATTTGGCACTAGTGAGGCCTCACCTCGAATACTGGGGCAGTTCTGGGCCTCTCACTTCAAGAAAGTTTGAGGTACGAGAGCAGACTGGTGAAGCGACTGGAAAAAAAGTCTTAAGAGGAGAAGATGAGGGAGGTGGGGTTGTTTAGCCTGGAGGAGACTCAGGGGGAACCTTATCACTCTCTACAACTATGTGAAGAACTACTCGTAGTCAGGTGAAGGTCAGGTAAGCTGCCTTCCCTAGATGTGTTTTAGAAAATACAGGATATGCCACTTAGTGCCATGGTCTACCCATTGTGGGGGTGTCATTGGCTGGACTTGATGATGTTAGAGGCCCTTTCCAGCCTCAATAATTCTGTGATTCTGTGATTTGCAGTACATTATACATCTCCCTTTATATGGGGGGTATATGTTTCTACACTACAAGCATATAAAAATATGTTTTAGCAATGTAAGCTGCATTTTTCACATATGCAATAATACTACAGCTAGATCAGTGATGTAGTAGAGAGATTAGGTGCATTTATTTCTCTACACACACATATGCCCCTCTTACACAGGCTTTGCAGGGAGCTGATATTCACCTGTCGCCGTGGTGCCCCACGCTGGCCTTCTCCACCCCTGCAGGCAGACTTTGCTCCCGGGAGTAAACCCAGCTACCTTTGTGCTTCCTCTGTGCATGGAAAAATATCTCCAATGTTTGCAGAAAATGAGTAGTACCTGAAACTCTAGCTGTGCCCTAGTCTGACACCCCTTTTTCCTTGAAGGTGAACATAGCATTACCCCAGTGCAACATTCAGTCCCCTAGCCCCTGCCTTGTTCTCACCCTGTAAATTAAAAGGTGTGACGGAGAAGGAAATTTTCCAGAGTAAATGAGCAAAATTATTGCATAATTTTGTGTAATTTTTGACACAGGAAACAATTTTCTCAGTGCACCTGTTGTGGGGAGAAATAAGGCTGCTTCAACCATCAATCTGTGGGACCTCAGAGCTCAGCCTGAAAGCAAAGGTGAAACGAAATACGAAAATTGCAGTGCAGCAGAAGAGGAGTCAGCTATCTGAGGGCCTCTGCTGAAACCCCATCTTTCGGGTAGGGTTTCTTGTGCATTTTCGTGTTGTGGTCACCTGACGGCAGCTCTCTGGCCTAATTGGTTTCCTAGTTAACAGACTAGGTAATGATGTAACCAGAGTGTGTGGGAACCAGACCTGTGTGACAGATACAAATTTTCCCAGCCATACTAATTTTGCCTGTTTACCTGGTTCTGCTGCTGGTTATCTGGAAACTTGAACTACTTAAAGGATATAAGGAGCCTAGCAAAGGTGGAGACGCAGCTTAAGCTTTTCTCATAAAATTATCCCCTGCCGCAAAATAGATTGACTTGTGAAGTCCAATTATTTTTGTTATTAACCAGCACAATGTTTTAGTAGATACAGCTGTGTCCACAGCTTTTCTTTACTTCCTCTCTGGTCGGCTGAAGGGAGGATGAGTTGTTAGTAGCCTGAAGGAGCAGACGAGCTCTGCTGAGTTACAAGCAGGTCTCAATAGCCACTTTCTGCTCTCGACTGTCTGCTGTCCCCAAGCGCTCTCACACAGTTGCTCGTTTGTGGTACTGATTTTTGCAGTTGAATGCTGTTGGCATTTTCTGTATGACAGTAGAAGATTTCAGAAGGCTGCAGCTAAGACCAGGGTCCTGTCAACTGGGCAATGCATGTAAATATATAAGGAGAAACAGTCCTCTAAATGCAAAGCGACGCTTTCCATATACCTCAGACAGAGGTGGCTTGGTGGACAGAAAAGTTTTGTAGCCTGAGACAGTAGTTTTAAAAATAATCAGCCTGAGAAACAGCCTCAAGCAAAACAATCAATTTAATTGGGAAACACCCAGCATGGAGAAGGTCTGGCTGGTTTCTTTCTCCGTGTGGTGAACAAAGAATGGAGGTCTCAAGATTTGTCACTACAATAAAAGCCGGTAAATATGTACACCTTGTACTGGGGAGAGCTGGTATCGAAAACATTTTGTGCTGGTGATGTGTCTGGCAGTTGGTGTTTCTGTGGTCCTCAGGCAGTTTCCACTTGTCCTTTTAGAAGGGACCATGGCCCTCTGCACTGCAGTTAAATTTGCTAATGAGTCAGGGCAGCTGGGCTGTTGCTGCATGAAGCAAACTTTGCCATGACCCTGATAGTTATTGTTGAGCAGGAAAATGAAGCCTCTATGGCCTGTGCTCGATATTCCTCACTAGAGAGGAAGAAATTTTAATATTTGTGTGTATCTGGCTCTTCTTTCACTTTGCACTCACAGACACGTTTGACAAATGGAAGAAACTGAGGCAGAAGCAAGAGGCTGCACTGCCAAGGCAATGTGAAACTGGTTTGTTTTCCTTGAAAACAGGATTCTTAGAAGTGGTGACAGAACCCATGGAAAGAGCGGGGCTTTGCATACACTTGATATGGTTAGTTCAGTCAGTAAACGTGATGTTAAAAAAGGACACCCCGCAGTGTTTCTGTGTATTTCTGTTTGAAGTTTATACGATGCCTAACGCGTATGCAATGGATCTGAGGCCTGACGTCTATTTAAACTCTTTGGGAGCAATATCAAACATTAATGGGGATTAGTGTTAGAACTGGTGTAAACATAGCAAACAATCTGCTGTAAGTGTATGCTCACATTTCCATATGTTATGTAGGTAAGCAGAGCCACCGGAGAGGAAAGAAACCCTGAGAGGTAGTTCTCAGCTAACTACTTCTAGGATAAGTAGAGGCGGACACTAGTAGAACACAACTATCTCAGGGTATCAGTATCTACATCCTCATTAAAGGCTCTGTCCAGAGCTGCAATTTAGTTTCGTAGAAGGTAGAAAAGATTCTGAGCAATACAGCTCCATTGTGCAAAACCACTAAAAACCAGATAAAAATGATTTTGTATTTCCAGGTGCACTGTCATTCTTGGCAGAAAAAGCTAACTCCAGGTGTGTAACATCAAAACAAGAAAAATCCAACCCTGTTGTCAAACCTGGATAAAACCATCAAGCTAGAGAAATAGAATCTAAACTAGGAACAAAGTCCAAAGTCTAACTGTGGAAAGACAGCCTCTCCACTGAAGAAATTACTGCATCTGAGTGAAGCTCCCTATTACTTAAGTAAACATAGCAAGATTCTGGGCAGTGTTTCAAAAGAGATAAAGCTTTGGCATGCATGAGCACATAGAAAGATGACATATTCACAGTGGGAGGTATGAGGTGAGGTTTCCAGTAGTGCCAAAATTTCTCTCACACATAAATGCTTAGGGCCAGATACAAAGCTTCTGAAGCAAAGAGCAAATCTTTCCACTGTCTTCAGTGGGCTTTGTATTCAGTGCTCACTCACACTAGGAGAAAGGGGGGGGAAAACCACATTAGTTTCTTTATTTGAGGCCAAATCGTTTACACATTTTCCCTTTTAAGCTTGGGGAACCCCAGTCATTGACTTCCTCAGGGGCAGATCCTTAATCAACAGATCAACATAGAATCTGTACCACTAAATGGAAAACACTATTATACCAGCTACACTTATTTGCTTCAGCAACACATGTGGCATGTGATATTATTATTCCATAGTACAGTACACATTGATTCATTTGACACTTCTTTTTTTAAAGAGCTTTTATTTATACGACGTGTTTATGGGCAAATATGCATTGAATGCTTTTTAAGTCCCATTATGGTTTGGTTTTACTTCCACAAGTTCAGAATAAACGTTCAGTCCTAGGACTAGAACCCTACAACACTAATGGAATCTCTTGTAGTTGGTGCCAGTTTTATATCCTGCAGGGGTAGTTGCCACTATATTAATATCCTGCAGGTTAAGTTAATTATTACTTCTTTTAAAAACCCGTATTTTGCGGGCTCTATGCAATTTGATATAGTGTCACACTCAGTACGTGCCAGCTTTGCGTCTGAATTAAGAGCCAAGAAATTGTAACAGCTCAGACCTCCAAGTAAGCAGGTTTTGCAGAAATTTGTGGCCACACAGAAGGAAAATGGACACGGCAGCCTTGTCTCCCAAAGGTACATGCAAAAACTCTTTAGGAATCAGAGCGGTAGCTACGAAAGTGACAGGTTTGCTGGGAAAGTCTGGTTTTCCCCAACTGCTGGACCGTCTGCTGCCGTGATCAGCGGCTGGGTATGTGGCAGCGCATTCGGTTCAATTTGCCTCTGTGAACCAACGTTCTTTCCCTGTCCGTAACCTCGATTTAACCAAACAGGGTTGGAGAAACACAATCTTTTCTCAGTCAGATGATCACTGCCTGGCTTTCAGTACTGCTGTCAGTACTAGACAGTGTCGTGCCTGCCATAACACATGGGCATTTCAGTGACAGGAAAACAGCACAGGAGGCTATGGAAACCTTTTTGCCCTTGCCTTGGGACTGCTGGGCTGGGTGGCCGTTTCTTATTGCAGAGGAGCAACAAGGTGTGACTCTGTGCACAGGGCAAAGCAATTAACAGCCCAGCTGTGATTGCACAGGGCTTTCCATAGCCTTTCTCTCTTTTTCCCACATATAACTATGTGCACACAGGGGAGGGGAAAGGGCTTTTCATTTCATTTCTCTGCTCACTGCTGCGATTGCACTAAGTCGGTACAGAGATCCCTATCTCAAAGCAGAGAGGAAAGTGAAATCTGTGGTTTTGTCACTGTTTGAGTACTCTGTATTATCTAGGGAGTTCAGAAGGCACTGGTTTTACTCTTATGGCATCACGGTGAATTAGAGGTGTTCATTCTGTCCAGACCTCAGCATTAGGGCAGACAAGGTCCTAGAGGAGTAAAGATGTATCAAACCTAGCATGAAGTGATATCGCTTCGCGTTTGTGACATTGTGATAAATCTGTTTTCCACTGAAAAAATGAGGAGGTGTTTTAATTTTTACCTTTCATTTCAGACTCTCCAGACTATTAAGGATGCATAAATATTAAAGGCTTGTTATTTACATTAGAATCATTATCTGTATAGATATCAGTGCTTGTTAAATGATGCATAATGCATAATTCATTCGACCAATCCTGCCCTTTCCTCTGTTTGTTATTCACCTGCAAACAGACTTTGATTTTTACAAATTTGTTCATTATTCAAATCATTCCAGACTCTCTTCACAAACATATTTTAGTGGCCTCCTTTGCTCAAAAGCTATAACCTCCTACCACATTTTTATCAATTTTCTTCTGTTGTTGCTTGCAGAGTGTAATTGAACCTTTAATAACAGACCTTAAACTCCCCATGACTTTAATCAAGAGTTACAGGGTAGCTGTGGGGATTCATGCTAATGCTCCTGACACTGCAGCACAGCCACTCACAAGGTGTGCTCTGTGCTCGTTAGTGCACCAGCTTCTACCTCCTCTTCACACTTGTTGGAAACACAATTATTGATAGAGTTCTCCAGCATGTGGCTGGGTTATAAAGTCTGGGAACTTTGGTGTTTACACACAAAGCAAACGTGGCAAGACAGGTTTCCCTAAACCGCAGCATGGGGTGATTCATGACAGGATGGGATTCATGACAGGATGGGATTTCTGGTATGTGGTTCAGATCTCCAGCCAACCATTTCCATGCAGGGTTGCTTCCTCCTGTGCCTCTCTTTTCTTTTCTGTAAATTGGTTACCAGTGTTGCTCCAGGAAGATCCTGTTCTGCAAAGGCTGCAACGAGTAAAAACCACTCTCCTGGCATCTTAACTTCAGGCACGTATATTGTTGCATTCCCCAAGAACCCTGGAAAGCCAGCTGTGAGAAGTTTCTCCACTGTTATGAAACATTTCCAAGCAGTTCCCTCACACCCTGTGAGAGGCATCTAGAGGTACCACCTTATAGCTTAGGGAAAGTGCCCGAAGAAACACTGCTAGGCTTCTCTGAAGAGAAAATAGTTGGGCAAATAAAGTACAGTGTGTTTGTCTCCAATCCAAATACTTTGATCTTTCAGATAATATCAGGGGAAAAGTTCGTTGCCAGTGCAGTTGGTTACTATTCATAGGTAGTTTATTTTGGATGCGCTTCTGAGAGGCTGCTACCTGCACAAACAGGGAAACACATTCAAAACAATATAGAAAAGGATTTGTTATCTGAGTCTACAACTAAATGAGTGTAACACATCACAATAATTAAAAATATTTAAAATTATGGAAAAAAAATCTTCCTATTGATTTTTTTTTATAAATGATAGACTTTGAGCTGAAATGTTTTGTCATTTCATAGTGCCATTTCAGGAGTCAAACCAGACCTATTTTTGCTTAGTTTGAAACATGATTTTCAGTTTCTAGCAAAAAAGATATTTCAAATTTTCTTGCTGATGGCTCTCTCCATTATAAAGTGAGACAACTCTTTTTCTTCCCACTAGAGGCAAAGGAAGAGAGATGATTTTTATAAACACTGAAAGTTTAGAAATGGAAAAAATCAAGAATGCAAAATTGAAATCAGAATCTTCTCTGGTCCAGGTGATCCTGCTAGGGGGATTGGACTAGATGATCTTTCAAGGTCTCTCCCAATCCTTAATGATTCTATAACTTCTAGATTTTCAGCAAGAAAAATATGCAAAGGATATGCCTGAATGAAATTGTCCTCTTAATTTCTGATGTTTCTCTACTTAACCATTTTAACTGTGATTTTTTTGCCCCTCATGTTCTCATTCATTTGTCAACACATAAGCTCTGGTAAAGTACGAATTCCTACTTAAAAGTGAGTCATTCAGCTGCTTGACATACACTGTCACAGTCCATATGGACATCAGCATTCTTGGTATCTACTAGCAGCACTGCTCACTTCCTTATCAGTATTGAACTGAAGTTGCTTTTATACCAGGAGGTTTACTTCTACACTGTTCACACAAAGGAATGAGGTAAGCCTTAGCGTTCCTGCAATGGTTTTGGACTGAATATGTGGAGGTAAAGAACACAGACTCATACAAATCCCTCACTGCTTCTCAGGTCACTTCTTTACTCAGGCTTACACCAGCTAAAATGTTCAAGCATGCCTGGTGTGGTGACATGGGTTGCCTGTTATGGAGCAGACCTTTTGCTGGACATCAGAACTCAAACTCCACCCAAGCACTGGGGTGTCTTTGGAGGAGCAGCTGCTCTTTCATGGATTTCAGTGACTAGTGCTCTAGTTCTGGTCCCAGTTTAGATCTGCTTTAACCTCAGTCAGCCATGCTGCAGAAAATCTAGGACTGTGTTCATACCTGTCTCAAATTCAACAGATAGCAAGTTAGGAGGAGGACCAAAGTCCACAGGTTATAGCAACCTCTTAAACTAGACCCTGATTGGTGAGGAAAGCACTACAAGTGAGAAACGGCAGTAGTGCTCATTGTCGCTGGTCCCTGTTTATCTTTCTGCCGTACACCATGAGTCATCCAACATTTGATGCTCGGGGACAGCATGTGTTATTTTGTCTCCCAGTCTTTTTTATCCCTTCCTCATGCAATGCATTCAGACAAGCCCTGTGATTACAGTGGATTCCTGGCCAAAATGGCTCAGCTTCCTTCCCAGGGTATCAGGGAGCCAGGAAGAAAGGTTTGTTCAAGGTCTTGGCTCCCTCTCCTGGCTGGCTTTGCAGCAACTAAATGAGATTTTAGCCCTTCAAAGATTCGTATTTGCTTACTGCCAATGCACACTTGAAACAAGAGAGAAGAGCATTCTAGTGATGAGAGTCTGGTGCTTTGGATTTTTTTTAATAAATGTGAAAGTTGGAAGCTAAACTTACTAAGAATAATTTTAAATCACCTTCAATACAGCTATTTAAAAGCATTTGCCTCCTGCCAAGACTTCTTGAATGCCACATAGGTATGAGAAAGGGTCTGCTCTAAAAATGTGTTTGTTTCTCTGGATTACCTGTATTTTCCTTCTGACCTGCAGGCTCTAGACTTCTCCTGAGTAAGTGTCCCACTAAAGCTGTGTGTTATCCTTAAACAGGGGTAGCGTTCTCCCTACCTGCTAATTGCTTTATTTGTCCTTACTGCTTCCGTCCCCTCTTCAACAAAGGCTTTAGCATAAAGGGCAATGAGGTAGAACATGACAAGGAGAGCGGGAGCCAGAAGAGTGAATACTTCTGTAATTACACAGTAGCCTGGAGTAGCTCTTCTCTAATCAATTATGTAGCCTGGATTGCCCAAAAGTCTGAGGACAGAGCCCTTATTTTACTTTGCCTATGGAGCTATGTGGTCCAATAATGGGCAAAATTCTCTCCTTGTTACCAGTTGCCTTTTATCAGAATCCACATAATTCCCTCCTTATTTTTATCTAATTACTTTATTAATAATACATTGTACTTAGCACAGCTACAAACCAATCACTGCAAATTGCTTTGCAAATATTAACCAATGAAGCTTCACCTTTTCTTGTTGAAACCGTAGTGACGTGCCTGTTTATCAATAGGGAAAATTGAGGCAGAGGGTTGTAACAGAAAGTGATTAGGAAAAGCAACTAAAGAACCTCCATAAAACCCTGCTAAGGCATAGCTGCATAGTAAATTGTTGGCTAGGCCAAGAACATAAGCTGGCAATCAAACCATTCAGATCAAGCTCTGCACTTGCTGTGCACTGCTCAACTTTATCTTTTTAGGGACTGTATAACAGATATAAACATTGATGCTATAGAAGCAACTTATTGCTAGTTCCAGGATGGTTTCAGGAGTTTTGAAGACCATGACATTCTCCTCTCTTCCAAAGCTCCATAAGTCAGTGCCAGAACTTCCTTGGCATCAGTGACTGGGATTTGGCCCACATGGTGGTCACTGCCCTCGTGTGTTTCCCACTTCTTCTTTCCCTGTAGGACAGTGAACAGAAGCTTTATTCAAATGCCTGGGAAAGTGTGGAATCCAGGTAAAGATTTGATTTTGATCCTTAGTCTAATAAATGAACTACCATTATGTAACAAGCAGCCAGAGTACTGGTTGTTTTATTTAAGCAATGACCAGCAATGTTGTAGAGAAGGACAGAGGATACCTTTGAAGGCAGGTTTTAAAATGCAGTACAGCCTCCTCCTGAAAGGTGAGGCTTACAGCAGGCAGAGGGTGGCTAGTGAAGCCATTCAGGTAGCTGGTTGTGCAGTAGCATAGGCCTGAAAGGAGATTTTGTGCAAAGTTTTGATGAACAAAAACTCTGAAAAGGGATTTCATATTTCACTGGAAAGCAGTTTCAACATTCCTACGCATTTCTAATTACCTACAAGTAAATCTAGAATGAGAATGTTTTCACACTCTTAGTTGAGAAAATAATCAAATATCACTACCCATTCATGAGAAGTTTGTGATCATAATGCGTATTTCTCAGTGAAAAAGGTTTATCTGGAAAAAAACCTGTGTCTGGCTCTAGCTGTAACCTTATCTGCATAATCTGTAATAGAATAACGATAGCTATAGAAAGACTTTTGTTCTTTTTGGCATAGCTGATCAATTAGATGCGTAGGATGGAGTTACAAAAGCTCTTACAGTTTGCAGGGGTTGCTTTACTGTTCCTGCCTTTATGAACAGCACGGTGCTGGAAATGATGTTACAAGGAGTGAATGGTATTTTGAAAACTGAGTTGTTCTTTATGTCATGTAGCTAAAGCCCTCAATTGCCACCAGTTCCTCATAGGGTCTTGATGTCTTGAAATTGCAGAAGCACACATGAAGGGTCAGTCTTTCCTTCTGTCTGCCTCAATGGGAGAAACTAAAGGCAGTGGTGCTGTGCCTGTTCTATACATAGGGCTGTGTGCTTGGTTTTACTCTGTTTTGGGAGGTGAGGATTGCATACCTGGCCAAGTTTTCAGTAAGACTTTTATATATTCATTTATATTTTATGTGCTTTCACCATCACTCGATCATCTTTTCTTCAGCAGGTCTTATTGTTATTAAGTAACTTGACCAAAATCTCTTACGTGATGGAGAGAGCTGGGAACTGAACCTTTCTTACCTGTAATAACACTCCACACACACCTCTAGGTAGGGAATAGCTGTAAACCTCCATCCAACATCCATGTCAGGTTCAGAAGAACAGCTGACCTACTACAGGATTAAAGTTTCAGGTGAAGCAAGCGAGAACCAGAGCAGGTCCTTACTGAATACCCTGCTGTGTGCAAGGTGAAAGCAGCACCATTGCAAGGCTGTGTACCCTTAGAAAGTCCGATGATCCCACAGAAAGTGACTAATCGACTGGGAATGAACCAGTACAACTCACAAGATTTTTTTCTAGATGAGTTGGGGGCCAATAAATTAGAGGTAGAAGGCTTCTTGCTGGCTTGTCACCGCCTGTGCCTGGACTCCCATGAATCTCCAAAGATAGCATGTTTTCGTTTGTACAACTTGTTAGATTTCACTACAGAAAATTCAAAGGCATTGCCCTCCTGGTATTAATTTGCCACGTTAGCTACTGCTGTAATGCCCAGACAGTGAAGAAAGCAGGGGATAACTGTCATTTGGGACAATTATTAGCTAGAAATCGCCCCTTTAGGATTTAGAAGAAAACAGTTGCTGCAGTACAGTGTCCAGCTACATCCCCAACTACCAGCAACGCCTTTGTGAAGGCACTAACACTTTCAAGTTTGAGCTAGGCACCCTCTTATCTCAGAACAGCAACCAAATGGCATTCTTGCAGTATTAACTTTCTGTCACTTCCAGTTCAAGATGTGACCTAGAGTAAAACGTTTTCTATCTCCCCATCAGCTCCCTTAACTACTCCCCTCTCAATGAATGTTAGTTTTGTGCTTCGGTTTCGTAGTGCACAACTGGAAAAAAAAGGATGGATCTGTAGTAATAGTCTTCCAATTAAAAGAAAGCATTTATATTACAGCTCCCAGAGACTCCTAGACATTAAGGAGCACCCAGACTTTGCAGTCAGGTGCGTCACAGTTTTCTCTCACAGATATCACTACATTTGCTAAGATAACAAAGCAAAAATTCACCGGTTCTCTGATTCTTTAAGCAGTTGGCTGTGTTTTGGTAGCCATGTGCTGCAGGCGCACTGACATAACACCACCCCATCCATAAAAAGCCCCCTCCCACCAAAATACAGGATCGATTTCTCAACTTGCAAACTACTGTGATCACCCACAGTCCGGACTGACAGACAGGGCTCCTACACATCGTGATCAGAGGCTCAGGCAGCTCTGGCAGTGCAGGCAGCTTTGCCTGCACCCGGACTGCAGCTGGAATGAGCAAACTCTGCTTTCTCAGGCTGGGGCCAGACTGCATGCAGCCGGGTGAAAGGAGTGACAAACTGCAGCCAAATGTTCATGCTCTAAGTCACTGGTTACACATCTAAAATTAAGAATAATAAATATGACTCAAGTATTGATGAGGAATAATACATCAGTGCATTCCTCTGCTTTTCAGTGTGTCCCATGAAGACGTGCGTTTCATGTTTTAACCAGCGTATGTGACTCTGTGGCTTTGCTGGACAAGGATCACGGCAGCTCCATGCCCTTCACTCTCCCTTCTCTACAGATGCTGGCAGGTAGGATTTAACCAGGAGATGCCCCAGTTAGTGTATTCCCCTTTTAGCTGTCTCTGGAGGACTTAAAACCTGAGGAGGGGAAAAGGACTGCAAGCAGACTGAACTTAGTGGGAAAAAGCATCTTTATCGCTGACAAAGTCAAAAGAGCTCAGCCTCCCTTCATCCAAATCCTTACCTTTGAGGATTGGGTTATTTTGGAGGGTTATTGGGGTTTTTTTTAAGGGGGAAAAGGCTGGTGGGGGGAGCAGAAATGCTGACCTTAATTAATGGAAGGCCCACTAGAGCTGAAGGAAAAGGTTTGGCTCTCAAGGCTTGGGCCTCCCCCTGAGCCTCTCCTGGGTGTAATGAGAGAGCTCAGCTTCATTACTGGCAGCTGAGGGGAAGGGTCACTGGGGCTGGATTTGCAGGGCCCTCATTGAGGGATCACTCCATGCTGAGAGAAGCTGGCCATGCTCTTGGACACCTGGTCATTAACATTGCTAATTAGCGGCCATTAATCAGGGCCCTGGGTTTTTTGTTGTGTGTCACCGGCTCAGAGGAACCAAGTGAATAAGAAGATTGTTTCATTACCTCCACAAGAGGTGGAATGAAAGCAGTTCCCATCAGCTCAAGATGAGCTGAATTAAGGGAAAGGTTAGACAACAATTTAAGATGAGCTGCCAAGGGGGAGCTGGGGGACCTGAGCTGTCCTCTGAGAGGAAAACCAGTCACCTATACTTAATGAAATCTTCCACAACCTCACTCTAATCACCGTGTGAGCTTTTCACCAAAAAACTCTATCTTTCACATCGGAAGGACCCTAATTTATCCATTTATGAGGTTGTAATCTTGGCAAGCTTTAATTCCATGGGATTTTAGTAGCATATATGTATGTATGTGTACATATATATATATGTATACACATATAAACACAAACATTGTAAAAGTACATGCTGACACAGTGCGAGCATCTATGCAATTGTCCAATACATTTACCTGAGGCAGCCCCACAGGGAGGGGTAAGGGGGAACGATCAAATCTGTATTGAAAAACACCTAAGGTTTTTTTATATCATTTTTTTTCCTGAAATATATATATATATATAGTATATTTGTCTGTATATTTATACTTTCTATGCTATGGCTGTGAAAGTATAGAAGAAATGTAGTGGTTTTTTTCAGAGGCAGAATAATTAAAACCAAGTTTTGTTGTGTTAGGTTAGAAATGACATGGGAAAAATGATAGTTCTTGGTGTACACAGGAAAAAGTAAAGAATTTAATTAGCAACCAGTGTTAAAATGCAGCGTTCTCCTCCCGTGCTCCATTGTCTAACTTTTGCGGAACAGGTGCCTAATTTTCCTAATGGGATACATTTTAATTGACAAAGCAGTTTGATTGCTTTACACCGATTTTCAGTTTCTTACTTACTTTTCGTATAATAAACTCTTTATTTCTACAAACTCGGATGCCCTTAAGAAAGCAATTAGAAGCAGGTTTTATCTGCCTGTCTTTTTTATAAACCACTTTTTGATTTCTAAAACCAACTAACTAAAAGCTTGATTTGTTCTGCTGATGTGTGAGAGCCAGTAACTTTTACTCATATGCACTGAGCATTTCAATCGAGTTGTTTGCATATCCATTCATTTCGGAAAGACTCTCAAAATGGATTACAAACATTTAATTGTAAGAGGAATAAAATAATTAAGGAAGGACAAGTGGAAGTTAAAAATATGCCTAAGGATTCACAACAGTTATTGGATCATTCTCATCATGGGGCACAAATTCCTTCTTGTAGTTTCAAAGGACTTTATTCATCTAAGGCACATTGCCTTCGGTAACAACAGAAAGGAAACCCGTGTCTCTTATGTATGTGATTCTCTTTGTAGGGCTGTGAGGTTGGTTAAAAATGTCCATAAAACTAATCTTTGGAGCATTTCAGCCGGTCTGGAATTCTATAATATGATTTCTGGGACTTCATGGGAAAGTTGAAGGCTCAAGGGGAAATTACACAATGAACAGCTGAGAAAAAGTTGCATTCTGGCACAGAATCATGCAAATGGGGCACATTCTTCAGTTTTCTCATGACGGATTGTCTCTGAAACTACTGAGCCAAGTTGCTGAAATGCTAATGAAGGAGAAGCATCAATGAGCGGTGTCATCCTGGGGGCTTCTGAAGGGGACAGAGTAGGAGACAGAGGGAGGGGGCGAGGGGGAAGGAAGGAAGGAAGAAAGAGAGAATGAAAAGAAATGGAGCAGGAGGAGTTTCAAATATAGGGGCTGACCCACCCTTAAAATTAAATGGAGGGGGGAAAAAAGTAGAGCCGTGATGAACTCTGATGAACAAGTCCCTTTTGCCTTATGAAAGAGAATAAAAGCACTTACAAGCCAAAGAGTTTGGCTTTGGGCTGGGGGGGAGGTGGGTGTGAGTGCCGCTGATACTGGAGGCCACCATTCTGTCTGATATGTGGGGGAGAAAGGTATAGTCCCCGGGCTCATTAGAGATAAGCTGGGGGACGGCATGCTAGTAAGGTCCTTCCATCTGCTGTCTTAGTGGAGATAGGAGATAGAGATCCATGTGGCAGCAAAGATGCAAAGGTTATTGATGTGTGAGAAACCATGGAAGTTCCTTGAGAATTTCACATAGGAATCAGGCTTTCTCCCCTCAAACAGGTCATAAGGCCAATAGTCCAACAGAAAGGCATCTACACCAATACACACAGCATGGGCAGCAAACAGGAGAAGCTGGAGGGCTTTGTAGAGCAGGAAAACAATGATATAGGTGCTACCACAGAAACACTGTGGGATGACCTGCACAACTGGAGTGGTACAATGAATGGCGATAAACTCTTCAGAAGGCAAGGAAGGAGAGGTGGTGGAGTAGCCCTGTATGTTTTGATTGTCTGGTGCTTAATGATGGTGACAACAGTTTAAGAGTAAGATTTGGGAGAAGGCCAACACGGTAGGTATCGTGGTGGAAGTCTGCCATAGACCACCCAACCAGCATAAAGCAGACAAAATATTCTGTAAGCAGCTGGGTAAAGTCTCACAATCGCTAGCCCTTGTTCTTGTGGGACACTTCAACTTAACAAATGCCTGATGGAAATAGAACACAGCAGAGAGGAAAGAATCTAGGAGGTTCCTGGAGTGCATAGAAGACAACTTCTGACACAGCTGGTAAGTGAGCTGACTAGGAATGTGTCTCCCTGGACCTATTGTTGACAGGGAAGGGCTTGTGGGTAATGTGATGATTGAAGGCTGTCTTGGGCTTAGCTAGCACAAAATTACATCTTTCACTTCTTGGAGAACAAAGGAAAGAGATCACTAGACCTGCTACCCTGGACTTCCAGAGGGCATACTTCAGTCTGTTTAGGACACTGGCTGAGCAGGCCCCTCTGGAGGCAATCCTGTGGGGCAAAGAATTCCAGGGACGCTGGACTTTCTTCAGGAAGGAAAACTTAAAAGCTCAGGAGCAGGCCATCACAGTGTGCTGTAGAAGGATCTGACAGGGAGAAACACTGCCCACGTTCAACCATTTATCAGCAGTTCTGGGTGAACCGGTAGATCCCAGTTTAGTGAGAGTCAGTAAATGTGATGCCCATCTACAAGAAGGATCTGAAGGATGATCTAGAGAACTAGAGGCCTGTCAGTCTGACGTCAGTGCTGGGGAAGATCACAGAGTAGATCACCTTGAGTGCTGTCACATAGTATGTAAAGAACAACTAGGTGGTCAGGCATAGGGGTTTATGAAAGGCAGGTTCTGCTTTACTAATCTGATCTTCTATCATGCGGAGCACTGGGTGAGGGACAGACTCTGGATATTGTCTACTTAGACTTTGGTGAAGCTTTTGACCCCATTTCCCAAAGAACTCTCATAGAGAATCTGGATGCTTGTGGTTAGATGCTGGAAAAAAAGACGTCTGGATGACCAGACCCAAAGAGTGGTACTGAATGGTGTTAAATCCAGTTGATGGCTGGGCACAAGGGCTAGTACTGGGGCCTGTTTATCAATGAACTCAATGAGGGGACTGAGTTGCCTTCAGTAAACTTGCAGGCATCAAGTTAGGTGGGTGTATCAATCTACATGAAGGTAGGGAGGGTCTACAGATTGGGATTTGGACAGGCTGGATCAATGGGCTGAGGCTAATTGTGTGAGGTTCAACAAGGCCAAGCACTGTGTCCTATACCTGTGTCATAAAAACCTCATGGAAGGCTACAGGCTTTGGGGATCTGTGGTTGGAAAACTGCATGGTGGAAAACAACCTGTGGGTATTGATCTGCTTGACAGCTGGCTGAATATGAACTGGGTGGCCAAGAAGGCAAATAGCATCCTGGCTTGTATAGAAATAGTGCAGTCAGCTTGAGTATTGATAGTAGTGATTGAACCTCTCTACTCTGCACTGGTGAGGCTGCACCTCAAATAGTGAGTTCAGTTTTCGATCCCTTACTACAAGAAGGATATTGAAGTGCTGTCCAGAACTGTGTGTCAAGAGAAGAACAAAGAAGGAGGTGGCACAAGTCCTTTGCAGAGCAGCTGAGAGAACTTTGCTTGTTTAGCCTGGAGAAAAGGAGGCAGAGAGAGGAGAACTTAAGAGTTCTCTGCAGCTATTCAAAAGGAGGTTATAGTCAGATGGGAGTCAATCTCCTCTCCCCAGGAACAGTAGTACAAAAGACAGTAGGACAAAAGAAAATGGCCTGAGTTGTGCCAGGGGAGCTTTAGATTGGACATTAGGAAAAATACCTTCACTGGAAGGGCTGTCAAGCCCTGGAGCAGGCTGACCAGGGAATTGGTAGAGTCATCACTCCTGCATTTAAAGGATGTGTAGGCAGGGTGCTAAGGGACATGGTTTAGTGGTGCTGGGTTAATAGTTAACAGTTGGACTCAATTATCTTAAGGGTCTTTGTCAACCTAAATGATTCAAAACAGAACAGGATTCCACTGCAACAAAATGTGTTGGAATGGTGCTTTATAATCAGCCATTTACTTGGCTCTAGAAGCTGCTAATACTTACAGTTTCTGAAAAAGCATTCTCCTTGTGGCACAGACTTTATGCCCATCTATTTGTGGAGAGAAGCAGTTATTCTTCCAACAGAAAGCTGAGCTGTATAACTAGATAGCTCAGCTATGGATGATCCTTAAGGTATTTGGCTTACATGCATTAGACCTTGAAACACATTTACATGAGAAATACCCAGCAGGCTCTATTTTGGAGAATATCAGAATTATTCTGTTCTTCCTCAGACCCCAGCATAAACGGACAAAGATGCAAGCAAGTTGATGCTATGCTATTTTGAACATCTGGCTGGAGGTTGCTTCCACTCAGCATTCTTCAAGGTGCTGCGGGATGCAAAGTAGCTGCAGCAGCCCCAACAGAACATGTGTTATACAAGCTTATTAGAAGGGCTGTGAAAAGCTGGCAGCCACAGATGAACAAAATCCAGTCATCTCCCCTTCATCCTCATTGCTGGTGGGACTAAATTAGTAGCTGTGTAGATAGGAGAGGATACCAAATTCTCAACGTTTGTGTGGGGCAGGGCTGTGCAGTTGATGCGTCAGTGGTCTAAAGTCCTTGGTATTGATCTCATTTATAACCTCTGGCAAGAACCCATTTTGCTTCCCTCTCTCAAGTTTCCCATTGTTGTATATATTTAAATTCACTGAAATGAAGATAACTACCTCTTCCTATGGCTTTTTATGTTGTCTACACAGACAAGCTTTACCCTGTGTTGCTTTTTCATGCAGCTCTAATACAAGCAGAGATAAAAAGGTGTAGTACAGTTGCACCAAATCTGAAATCTTTCAGACCAGTTTGGGAACAGCTGTGCTACACTGGGCTCACAGCAGCTAAGAGTGGTGGTGGCGTTGTGTGTAATTGTGCTTTGATGGACTGCTCCAATGATGGTTTTTCTGCTGCTTTCAAATCTCAGCAATACCTACAGCCTTAGTTTCACAAGCAGATGTTGAATATGGTACATGTATTTACACATGCAAATCCCTGCATGCTGTTTGCCTGCCCACATACTGCTTTTTTTAAGTTTATGTTAGTCTTGTAGCACTGTTATAGCATTTAAGAGTTCTAAGCATAGAGCAGGACTTGTGCAAGCACCGTTACCCTGATGCTACAATGACAGCAGAGAGAGATCCAGACAAATGGTGGAACACCAGAGCATACCTGCCAGTGGTCCCATGGGCAGCCGGATGAGGGTGGTGTCAGCACAGCCATCGCCCAGTTATTGCCCATTCTATAGGGTTGTTTGGTAGGAGCATTCTTGCAGATGATATTCTCCCAAGTGAAAGGTGTTTTTGCTTGAAATGATTATGACTAGACCACAAGGATCAGACTCGACCCGGAGCTGGGTTTGTCATTTGATACTCAATGAGACAATTACCTGAGAAGGGATCAGCCGTGGAGAAGACACTTCAAGTACAACAGACACGTGAAGAAACCTCTTTGCATAACTGGTCCTGAGCTTCCTAGGGAAGAAGTTAAAGGAGGGAAGAAGGGAGCAACTCCTACTTCATATAGGACACAACCCTATATTGCTGCTAACCTGCAAGGAAAGGGATGATGGCACCTCAGAGGTGTACAGATTGGACTGTACAACATTTTCTAGTCCCAAGTGATATTGCAATGACTGTAATTAATGTGACTGTGAATGCATCCCTGCTTTCCAGAACTCATGCCCAATGAATCCTGCTTTGTCTGAATCACACTTCTGTACATGAAGCTCTGTGCTTCTATGCTATGGTGTCCCAAAATGAGGCAGAACATGCTCCCATGCCCCAGGGCCTCTATACCCGCCCCATTACTGCACATACCTCCCAGTAGTTAGTGTGTCCCACTCTACTGCCAACCAAAGCCCACTGCCTCTCTCAGACCCTTGGTGACAGGCTGGGATTGTGCCAAACTAGATATTAACTCCTCCACTATTGCTGGCCATGGTGGAATATTTTCTGTACCCTTGCAGGTGACAAAGAATTTCTCACCTTCTGAAAATCCTGTGTATGCATCTGCTACATCTCACTGGTTTCCCAAGTCAGTGTCCTAACTTCCTGATTCTCTGCTCTCCCAGCTCATCTGTACTGTTTTAAAAGCTGGTAAGGGCCAAGATGAAAATATGAGCTCTTTTCTGTAGGGTGGTTATATAGTTCTGTAACTACTGGAAAGTATGTGTGCACTGGGAGAGGGGAGAGAAAGAAATGCTGCTTGGATGTATTGCTTTGATTTAAATAAAAAAGAGATTCCTCTATGAGAGCTGGAGGTTCTTTGGTGCCTGAGAAGGTTTTACGATGTTCTACCCAAGCAGCACTGGAACAGTAAGGGAATGCAAAGTCGCCAGAATGCAGGATAGGTGATGGTGGCACAAAGCAGGCCGGTAGAAAAATCTGAAAAAATCCATATAAAAATAAATATGGATGAAGAAGAGGAGCCTGGAAGTGCAACTAAGGCCATGGTCTGGGTCCAGTGAGAAAACACATACAGTAGCACCCAAAGTTTCTATCGTATACAATAACAATGTTAAATAATGTTAATTATCTCTCAGACAGGACTTTTCCAAAGTCTCAGGGTGACTGAAAGTAGGATTTTTGGGATCATCTCAAATGCTAGATTGTACACAGCGGTATGATTACAGTTAAAAAGAATTAGGAGATCCTAAAACACGCTGACAGCCCCTGACACGCCTTATTGTGCTCCAGCGCTCCAGCTCGTATGGCACAGTCAGTCAGACCACCCACAGTTCATAACAGCCATAATGGAAAATTGTACGGGCTGGTCTAGCATAATTGGATGGGCAAAACCCTGACTTTTCCAGCTTTCGGAGCTCTTTGCTTGCCCTGTTTTAGTTTTAGTTGGATAGTTTAATAATACAACTCCCAAGGAAATATTCAGGCGTTGTCACTTTTTAGCCTAATAAATCTCATCTTCTGGAGCGTCTTTAAGGCATTCCCATTTCAAATAGCAAAGGACACAAACTCTTCTGACATTCTGGATTAAATTCACTGGAGTTGTACAGCTAACGGCACTTAACGCTGAACCAATTGAACTACTTGAAAGTGTGGGGGTTTTTTTCACTATATCATTTGATCTGCTCTCTCCCAATCTGCCGGCCTGCAATTTACTTCTTCTGACATGTCCTTAATGCAAGTCCTGGTGTGCCAGTGTCACCTTGAATTATGTTTATTTTGAAAGCTTGTGGACATCTCTGTTGCCCACCCCCCCAGGGAAAAGCAGTTTTGGACTGACTGCTGAGAATTGGTATTGGAGTGTGTTTACTTTGCCCCAAGTCCAGCAGCTCTTTGGGATGAAACTTGAGAAGAGACTACCAGGACATTTTTAAAAACAAATGGGTCTTAAGCCATGCGACTTCCGAGGCAGCATACCAGAGGCTGCAGAGCTCAGAGCTGTTGTGTTCATTCAGGCAAGTACCCAATTATTATCCAATAATCAGGAGAGTTTGCAGCAGTACAGTTTGTTTTGAATGAAACATCGTCCATGGTACCATTTGGTTCTGACAGCACTCTTGTGCTGCAGTTGGCTTGGACATTTCAGCTGAAAGTTTATGCCATACCAGTTTTGGGGTGATTGAAAAGGCCACAGAAATGTGCGAAATTAGACATAATGATTTATGAGCTGTGGTCCATGAGTAGCAGGTGTTCCCAGAGTGCACCAATGCTTTGGGTGTTCCTCATTGCCAGAACGAGCCGTTGACATCCTCGATAGCACGGCACAGATTAAACCAGCCTGAGACTGTTCTCCTTTACACTTCAGTCATGATTCCCTTAGCCCATCCCCAAACCAGGGTATTCTTTGACCTTTCCAGCTCTCTATCAATCCAGCTCGAGGTTCTTTAAAGACAAGAACCATTTGCCTAGCAGCACTCTTATGGTAAAGTTATTGGAGCTGTGAAGCCTTTCAAACCACTATTTTTGCAGTGATCAGTGTAGCAACAGTTTTATTTCTCAAAACTTGAGACTTCCCCATAAAAGAAAGATCTCAATAATTTAGAGTTTTGCAAAAATCACACAGTTGTCATAAACAAGGAAAATAATCCATTTTAAGGCAAATCAAATCATGAGCAGAATCTCTGAATCTCCTTTCTACTCCCTTCTGTCTAGAGCCACATTTGTCCATTTGGACCCGAGATATGTTTCCAGGACACTCTGGAAGGAACTTGTCTGGTCTTCCACACTCATGGGAGTTTCTCTGACTCAGTGGGAGATTTGCCTTGACTTCATGACAACTGCATCAAGCTTTCTGCAACTAAATAAAGGATCCTGTTTTCTAGACATAGTGTCGTTCAGCACTGCAAAACGTGTTCAGCTTATTAAAAATAATAATGTCATCAAACTGACTTCTATTCTGGCTTGAAAACTCAAACTGAGGAAAAAAGCATAAACTCATTAAGCCTTAGTCTAAACCAAAACTTCGGAGCCAAATGTCCATGTTCAGGCTTTTCATTCTGTAAACAACAGGGTCCTATTAGACTGAGATACCACATAAGGGGTAGAGCTGACAAACAGGACTTTCATAGGATTCATCCTGAACAGAAGGGGAAAAGAAGGTATATTTACCACTAATTAACATTTTAACTAGTGTTTGGTGAAATCCATAATGTGATTTTAAAGAGAACTCCTGGATTACAAGGAAGAGCAATTATCTAAATAAAAGCTACTGAAAAGTTGTCCGGAGGTAAATAATAGTGGTAGTAGTAGTAGTAGTAGTAATAATAATAATAATAATAAAATATCTCTTCCCCAGTGGGAAATGATTACACAGTAATCCACGGCACTTAGTCAAATATCAGAAAAGGATCCCATAGACCCATAATTAGCAATGTAACAAGCAGAGCCTTGAGGAAACAAGCCAGTCCTCAAGACAATAATCTTCATTGCTAGCACCCATCCAACAGGCTTCATCTCAAGGAGTGAATGAGGCGGGCAAGGTAATAAAAGGACCTACAGAGTCAGCAGGAAAGTTCTGCATGTGCTACTTTGAGTGGCCTTCAAGGGGGTAAAAAGAGGCGAGGTAGGAGGGGGCAAAGCAGTTGTTCCCCCACACACTCCTGCCCAAAAAAAAGAATGAAAAAGAAAGGAAAAGAATCCAACTTGCTTCTGCAGAAGCTGCCTAGTGACACACAACTAATTACTGTGGCTGGTCCCCTGTTTGCAGATCTTGTTATCAGTAAAAATAATAATAAAATGAGCCCTAGCAGTCTGGATATCTGCAATTACAGTGTGAATTGCATGAGAGGATTATATGAAGTGCTCTTGGCGTGGAGGGTGGGGGACCAAGGCGCTTCAACTTGAGAGCAGTAAGCAGCTGCTTTGGGGCTTTGCACCTGCTGCTCACCAGGCTGTTTTCACCTCTAGACGAAAACAGCCTTCCCTCTCTTCCTCTGTCTCGTTTCTTTTCACACAGCGCGCAAACGTAAAAACAGAGAAGGATTTTTATTGTTAAAGAGGGAGGAAAAAAGGGGAGAGAAAATGAAATCGTATTCTTAAGGAAGTTTCACTGAAGCAACATGAGTGGCGTCTTATGACAGCAAAGGGGAATCTCAAGATGGAGCGTGGGGCCAAAGAAACAGGCAAGCCAGCTCCATTTTAATGCAGAGGCAGCAGACAGAGTGCGATCTGAGATTGGCAAAGTTTCAATGTAAATCCAGGGGGGCAAGGGGGATGGGGCTAGGATGAGAAGAAAGGACTCTTTTACTGTTTCATGCTTCTAAGTCCTGCCGATCAGCATAAGCTCAGCTCGACATTCTGGGAATAGCAATGAGGCACACACAACAATCAAAACACCCTAAATCTGTTTGATGATTCAGACACTTCGTGCATCTGCACCGACAAAATGGGACTTCAATTAAATAACTTGCAGATTTCCACAGAGGGGGGAAAAAGTCGGGGGAACATGAGGATTTTTAATTAGTAACTTCGAATACAAGCCGTTTTTTTAATTAGGTGTTTGCACTACCACTTTATTCTTAAAAGGAGATTTGTAAACGCGTGGGATTGTTGTGAAAGAAGATCCTGGACGGTTTGTTCCTAACATTTTGTTGCAACCTGCATTTGCTCCTAAACAGCTTTTCTTTAGTAAATGAAACTCGGCCACAATTCTAAGGAAGCTGTTCAAATTAGGGCTGAGATTTTCCTGAAAGCTTTAAGTGCATGCACACATCCATCGATATAAATATACAGGATACTACCAGTGTCCAGGCTATGTTTCGAGGCCATGCAACAGTTTTCCTGTGTTTCTGTGGTTGGGATTGCTAGCTGTGGCTAATCTAGTGCTGTAGACATGAAATACGTAACGGTACCATACACAGGGCTCGCACACAGAAAGCAGAAGTTTGTTACAGCGTTGACTGAAACTCCCATAGGACTTTACTGCACTGCAGCCACCACTTTTAGAACAAACCACTAATGACTGCAAGCTTCACAGTCTGAAAAACGATGGGTGAAATCCCGGACCCTTTGAAGTCGTTGAGTGCTTTTCATTGACTACTGGGGTCAGGATTCATGCTCAGAATCTCTCGAGTGTGCTCTGGCATGGCACGGTGATGTACATGTCCCTCACACACGCACAGGCACTGTGAACCTGCAAAATCCCCCCATGAAAAGGCATCATCTCTGCAGCAGGCCACGATGCTGGAGACTTAGCAAAAAAATCTTGTCTTTTTAGTAGTCTAACCACCTAGTGGCACTAGAATGAGGATAATTCTGTGTTACATTTGTAATTGTGACCGAAGAGGAAGCTGTGGCATTAACATATACTTGAAACTTTACCTCTTAGTTCTTGGGCAACTGTTGCTCTGACAAGAAATTTCTAATGAAATGGAAGAGATGAAAAGTTGGATTTCTCTCCCCCCCCCCCTTCCTTTTCCTAACGGGGGTACAGCAAGGAGATCATATAAAGAAGGACCACGATCATTTATCCAATTGCAAACAAACCAAAGTATAAGGATTTACCCCAGCCTGACTTTCTTTTTTTAAATTTTATTTCATGTGTTAATACAAAGACTGTTTAGCAGAAGTAGAATACCGGGATTTGCATATGAATAGGTACCTAAAGATCAACGAGATCAACTCATTAGGGCCTGAACATCTAAACATAGGAAAGTCAAAGAGGCCAGAGCTCAAGAGCCTGGCTGCTGAGATTCCCAGTGCCTAAGCCCAGCAAAGCTGGTAGTTTTAAACTTGTTACTGTTTTTCCTGCCTTAAGAAAAAAACATTAATAATACCTAAAATCAAAGTTCAGTCTAAGGAAAATAGCCTAATGATTGTCTCTGGGACTCAATTTCTTCCTTTGCCTTTCTCCATGGCATTGGGCAAGCTATTTTGGAGATGACAGGTCTCACTTAGCAGTAGCTGTCTTGAAGGGAGGGATTTTAACTACCTCATCATCCGGGCTCCCTTTGCTGTCAGCATAAAAAAGGCACTTTCCAAAGGGCCGATCGTTCTCCCTGTAGTATCCCCTCCTAAGACAGTTTGTAAATCTCTGGCTGCAGGTGCTTATCTCATCCTCTTGCCTATGCTAAGAGTGTCTCAGAGTAGCTCAGACCGAAGTGAGTATGGAGTCTGATGTGCCTCGGTTCACCGTCTGTAAAATGGGATTAAGTGATTAATGCTACCCCTCTATCTCATGGGTGAGTTAGGAAGTGGAATACATTATAAACCATGAGATGCTCAGATATTAAAATAGTGTGTGTGATATGGATGCCATAAAAAGATAAGGTCCTGATCCAGTATCTGTGGCAACCAAGGGAATCTCTCCTCTGGCCTTTTGTGGGTATTAGATCAATCAATCCCCAGTGACATTATCCATTCACTGCAGAGTAAGTGAAGGTATGGCCAGAATTTTTCCACCGGCAGAGAAGGGAGAGGGTATGGGAAAGCCCTGACCTTACTCTATGCTTGAATAGTAGGAAGAGGGAAAGCACAAACAGGCTTTCAAAGCTGCCTACAGGATTTGGACACATCAGCTTATTAATGTTAGCGGAAATTGGGCATCCACATCTCTGGAAATTTCAGCCTCTGCATTTACAACACACAAATAAAAGCCCCAACACAGAGGAGATATTTCGCTAATCTTGGTACCACTGCAGATTTTTGTTTGAGCTTCCTTGGATTAGACCTTTAGCAAACGGCACTGCTCGGATATTATAGGAAGGACACATTTACTCCTCATCCACCCTGAGGTGTAGCAGCCCAGAGTTGGGGCAGCATATTCTCATGGGTAGATCCTGAGCCTGTCATTAAATCCGTCTTTTGACCTTGGGCAAGTCACTTAACCTCAGTTTCCTCCGACTGTAAAATGTAGATAAAATATTCCCTGCCTCACGGCAGTGTTGGGAAGATTAACAGTTAGACATTGTTCTGAGAGCCTTGAATAAGAGCTGTGAGTGCATGCACAGCACTGTTTCTATTGGATACTGCTTTCTCTTTCTACATACAGAAGGGCTGACTTTTAAACTGGCAAGAAGCCCAGGCCCGTGACTAGTGGTGTGCCCCATTTGAATACACAATAACTACAGTTGCATGCACAAATTGGGTATCCGTGCATGGAAACTGGACACACAGTTGTTTACAGAACAGAAGAGTTTCTCTCTCACACTCGCTTGGAAAACTCAAGGACTCCATTTATTAAGCAGAAAAAGCAATGCCACCAGCCCTGCAATATCAAACAGCTCCTAGGCAGCGTTTTCAGCAGGTTAATAAGGTATAATACCATCCCCTCCAGAGACTGTAAGGTGGGCACTTTATGCTGACCCGAGTTAAAATTTCACACTCATTTTACAAACCTTGCAGATTGCCTTGGTTTAAATGTGCCGGACATGATCCTTTTGGGAAAATCAAGAAGGGAAAAGATCTGCATGTATTTTGTTTGGCATGTGTAAGGCAGGGCTGAAATAAATGGCATAAGTGCCGTTTACCCTGAGATAAACTGGACTTGGCTGAGGATCTGGCACTCTTTATATAAGAGCCCATAAACAAACCACAATCGGGACAGCATGCACATTGTGTGAAGCCTCAAGAGAGCTGTTCTGCCGGTAGCTGAGCTCTGCTGCCCTCACTGAAGAGCCCTGGGAGGGCTGAGTGGACAGGGCAAGCACTCTGGGCTGGGCGGCATTGAGTGGTGAAGGGCTGGTGAGCTGCAGGATCCCAGCACTAGCAAGCTGTGGTGGGATGTAGGGAGGCTTCCAGGCATTTTCCAGGATCATAACTCCAGGAATTAAAATAGATCTCATGAATAATGTGGGAGTGACAGAAGAAGGAAGAAATGAGGGCAGAGAGCCACTGGCTAGCACAGTTATTTTTCTCACAGGCAGAGAACTCTTTTCGATACCAAAGTTCAACATTTAACCAGGAATATCACATATCTCTGTGTTCCCTGCTTTGCACCTGGCTGTTATTAGAGCTACATAGAAGCTTTTCCGTCTACTTTCTTGTGCTCTACAGCTTCAGGGCCAGCCTTGCTCCAAGATCATCCTGCTTACAGGTGCCTTCCCATGCCCCAGGCTCCGTCTGCATGGTGGCCCCGTTAGCAGCAGGAGCCAACGCTCCTCTCACACCTCAGCACAGTAGAAGGAGATGATATTCTGGGTTGGCATCAGGCCTCGCTGCCTTATTTGTGGGGAAGAAACAGGCTGCTTGGGTCTCTCTTCAGGGTGGGTGAGCAGCATCAGCTTAGGATGTCCCCATCACTACAGCTTATCTGCTTTAAGCAGTAATACACTAATTTACTACTGTGGTAGGAATGATTGAAATCTTTAGACATAATGGAGGAAGTTTAATAGGGTCTACTGAGAAACCCAGGTGTTTAGATCAGCTTAAAAATAATAACCTTCTCCCCTGCTGAGCACTTTCTTTTCACAATAAGCTCAGCTTTTATTCTTAACCATAAAGACTACCTCAGACAGGAAATTATTCACGTGATTGGTCTTTACAAGTAGCGGAGGGTTTAAACTCAGGGCTGGAGAGGTCATTAGTGGACAGCCATGTGATTAACCTTTGCTTGCCCGTTTCTTTTCACACTTTGTTAACAGCTCCCATTATTGCCCCAGTGTGTCTCAAGGAAGTAGTTTATTGACAGTATTAAAAATACATAGCTACAAATTCCAAAGAGTCCATCCTTGTGTAAAACCTCCAGTAATTTCTAGCCAGATGATATACACGGGGCAGAGCACTTCAAGTTCTGGTGAAGGGGAATCCACAGATAAACTCACCCATTAATAGGGGATTTGAGTTAACATCTGTTTGTTTTACCCTGCACAGGACCTACTCCCCAGCTCTTCTCAAGAAGTTTTAGAAAGTTTTATTGTGCACAAAGAACTAAGATTTAGTCAAGCAGTAGTGTTACTGGTTGTCTTAGTGTCTGGTATGGGGTCATACCAGATGCTCAGTATCTTTAGGAGAGATGTGCATCCGAAGGACTTTGGATATGGAGGCTGTATTTTCGGTGCTGCTTGTTTTGATTTTGAAAGAATTCATGTGCTGCTTATGTGTTTTCTCATCAAAAGAGTAACATAGCGTTCCTGTTCTGAACTGTACTGACTGTGTTCCTGGAGCTCACAGTGTGCTGGGCAAGGGATGGCTAGAGAGCAGCATGTTTTACTCAGTTCTCATATTCATGTGTGACATGGCAGGCTCCCTCCACCACAGACCCAGAAGGTCTCCTGAGCTGTAGAATCCCTTCCCACAGACAAAGAAACCAAGCCATGGGAAAAACAATGTCAAGGCAAAAGTAAAGAGTCCTGAAAGATGAATAGAAGTTCTGTGAATACGATGCCAAGGGGCAGCATTTTGTTCTTCTCTGGACTTTGCAAGTGTCTGGCATAAAAGTTGTAGTCAAGATTGCAACAACTGCAGCAAAGGCTGAGTAGGGAGAGGGGTTCCTCTGTTATTTATTTCTCAGTGTTGGTGCAGGGTAAGTTCAAGAGGGAGGTGAAAGGAGGGAGGTGTTCTGTGGGGGCCCTTCCAAAGCAAAGGGCTCTATCGGACAGAGAGTGTCAAGGCATTTTGACAGAAAGTGGCTGAATGTGTCTTTTCTAGTTAACTTCTGTGAACCGTTGGGCATTTCCGCACACAAAGAGGCACTTTCTTGGCAGCTGAGAAGTGAGGGCAGGAGTCAGAGAGGGTAAAAGAGGAAGGCAAAGGGGAATATCAGTTTATGAATGCAAAACTTACAGTAGAATTAATTCCTCTTTTTTAAAGCAGAACATGTACACTGAAGAAAACCCCCGGGCAGCCATAACTTTCTCACGTGGCGTTTACTTGGCAGACAACCCAAGCCTCACTGAATTTACCAGTGCTTCAGGAAGCATCCACCCACAACAGCACTCAGCTTGAGTAAAACCCAGCAGGGTGCTGAGCCCTTTCAGTTCCTCTTGAAGTTGCTCAGCGTTGCAGTGCTCAGCACCTTGTAGGGATGAGGCTGTAGCTGCATGGCTACAGTCCTGGTTTGGACCTGCAGATCCCAGTGCCTGTTGCTGGCCAAGATGAAGCCATGGAGGTGAAATTTCAGAATAGATACAATCTTAGATGTAGCTCAAGTACTAACAGCTCTGGTGTCTACATCATTGGTGGTACCAAGGGTACATTATGTACTGCTGGTCCAGATAACCCTATGCTACATTACAGGTCAGATATATCCTAAGAATGCAGCACTCCCCTT
This sequence comes from Upupa epops, assembly GCA_013397515.1. Lineage (NCBI taxonomy): Eukaryota > Metazoa > Chordata > Aves > Bucerotiformes > Upupidae > Upupa > Upupa epops. The sequence goes on from VZRI01013214.1 coordinate 146,269, forward strand.
CTCCATCTCTATTTAGAGTTCTGCGTTTTAAACAAAATCACAGTAATCACAGTAATGATGAGGCTGGAAAACACCTTAAAGATCATCTAGTCCAACCTAAAAC
>VZRI01013214.1:146555-359180 GCA_013397515.1 Upupa epops
GAGGCCCAGAATTGAACACAATACTCCAGGTGCAGTCTAACCAGTGCTGAATACAGGGGGAGGATAACCTCCCTCTCCCTGCTGGCCACAACATTCTTGATGCAGACTAGGATGCCATTAGCCCTCTTGGCTGCCTGGGCACTTTCAAGTGAAATTCAATTGACAAAAGTGAAACCAGAAGATATCTTTAGGGATTATGAAAGCTTCCATAAACAATAAGGAAGCTACTTTTTTTTTTCTGTAGTTTTACCTATATCTGACTATTTATTCACCTATAACCCAAACCAGACTCGGCCTTTCTTTATGATGGTCATAGATCAGAAGGAAGGCAAGAGATGAAATTTATTATGAAACAATTAAATGACAAGTTGTTCCAGGGAACAGGTGAGATCAACCAGAAAGGTTTTTGCAGGTCTCCAGAAACAGCTGAGGTGGAGGAGCCTGGAATTAGAAGCTGAGCAAAAGCAGCAACATTTGAAGCAGAAGTGTCAACAGTGGCTTCTAATTGCAAACTACACAATTTGTTTATTCAGAAGCAGAAGCTCAAGGTAAAGGGGAACTCCAAGGCAAAGGCAGCTTGCAGGTCATTTGGAAGCACAGACCCTTCTGGCATTGGCCATTTATGTACAAACTGGTTGAGAAGTAGTTTTGTGGTGAGAGGCATAAGGTACTTTGTGTTTTGGCTTTGTCCTTGGAATGAAGGACTGCAGTTTAACCGACCTTCCTTAACTTGCATTACTATTTAAGAGCAGAAGGAAGTGCAAGCACAAAAGCCAGAAAAGGACTCATTAGGATGTTTTTACTTCGAAACTCTCTACTAGAAAGATGCATCTGTTCAGCAGCATAAAAGCATTTTATCAACAATAGCAGAGGTTTAGTAATGTTTTAAGAGTGAAAAGCCTCTAACCAACCCATTTTAGTAATTTACCTGTACCTGGTTACAACCCTCTAATTAAAGCTGTGTCAGAGCTTCTCTGTATTCTCAGCTTTTTGGATTTTATCACTTGACTTTAAAAATTAGCTGCTGGCTAAAATTTGTCATACAAGGACTTACATAGGAGCTTGTTTTAAATAATAATAATAATAACCCACTTTGACAGCTTTATAAGTTATTACAGCATTTCAAAAAAGAAACCTGTCAGTTTAGGTTTTCTTAGAACCCCCTGGAAACGGTGCTGTCTGTTAAAACAGCAGTCCCTGACATTTGAGGATTGTTTATAAGTGTTGGGAGTGAAGCCAGGTACCTCAGCTGAGGCATGTTTCCAAAAGAAGTTATTGCAGGTGTGTTTTATTAACTCACCTCCCTGGGTACTACTTCTGCATTGTAGGGCAGGAACTGTAAGGACTGGGTCTTTCTGGTCTACTCAAGTTGTTTTTATTCTGACTGCACTACAAAGGCAAGGTCACGGTGGGACTAGGTCCTGGTGTACTGTTGTTTGGTTTGGGGGGAGGGGGGTTGTTGTTGTTGGTTTTGGTTGGGTTTTATAGTTCTTTTAACAGCATCAAAACCTAAAACTTGGCTGAAGTTGAGATTCTTAAGAGCTCTCAGCTGGAGTTGTTTTGCTTTGTGCTGCTCCCTCTTCCACAGTGGAGGTGTCAAGGTAGGACTATAGGCTCTGCTTCCTTGCTTCAGTGCTGTACTAAAGCTGTAGGTTAAAGTCATCCTGAAACCCTAGAGCAGGATCGAGAAGGCACATAGCAGCCTGATTTCTGCCTGTCCCTGATCCCCTCTGCTGGGTGCAAGTTGCCCTCTGGCCTCAGTCAATAGTAGCAGCAAAGTAAGAATTAACTCCTTGCGCTGTGCTACGAGCATAACTTTTGTATGTGTCTCGGTGGAGGACTCTCCCTGCTGTAGCTCTTCATTTTCTCCAGAGAACCCCCTGAGAACTGAGTGGCTTTTTGGGACGCCTTGACCGTGCTGTGAATTAATGGGTTTGGCACTAGATGAAATGAGCAATGGTGGGTTTAGTCACACAATTTTTCTTCCCATAAACTACTGTGCTTCAAGCATTCTTTAACTAATTAACTGCTGTGCATACTCTCTCTGTAGCTGTTATTTTATCCCTTAGTAAGGAGACGTCCAGGTGCTGTTAGCAACAGTGGCTGGTTGCTCACCATCCTGAGACCACAGGCTTATCCTAACTACAAAACCCTGAAGGCAGCAATGCCTCTTGTCACAGAATAATCCTGATTGGAAAGAACCTCCTAGATCACAGAGTCCAACCATTCCCACACCAACGAAAAACCTTAAATACTTGGGAGATTGGAAAGCAAAAAATAAGCCCCTCCATGCTGCCACTCTAGCAGGTAGCAAAGCACCATATCTACACGCTGCTTAAAGACCTCCCTGGGAAGGCCATTCCTGCCTGGTGTCTCCAGCAGGCTCAGTACTTGCTTGCGTATTCTTTCTGTACTTGTACAGTCAGAACTCGGCAGGGATTTTGTTACTGGCAATACTCACTTTTGAGCATGTTTTAATTTGCCTGCGTAGCCAGGGCATGCCTAAGCAGAGGAAAATACAAATAGCAGCCTTTTACGTGTGTTGGCTAACGTGGTTTCAGATAGCCTTGTCTGAGGGGGGTGTTTGCAAGTGTGCTAAGCTTTGGGGGAAAGGGAAGACTTTTTAGAGTGCTATTGGGAACATAGACTGCCCAAATATTTTGAACACACAGGTCGCTCATTTAATACCTCAGGGTATTAAATGGCTCTGATGACTTGACCAGGGTAGCCACAAACCCAGCTGCTTTTCTGACACAACCTTGCCACTAAGCTTTCCCTTGCGAAGTTGGTTTTGTAGGCTTTTGTTGAAGTTCTAGTTTCTCTTGCATTTGACACACCTGTTATGGTCTAGAAGGGTGAGTCGGGCTGTGGGCTCTAAGTTGGGTCCTGAGATTTGCCACAAGCTGCTGTATGAAGAAAATCCCTCCAACCACCTGTGTCTCCCTTATTCTCTCAGTAAAAGTGAATTGACAGTAGCTTTCACTTATTCAAAAGCTTCTAGAAGGGTTCCTTCCTTACTGGTTGGGGGGGTGGCTTGCTCCTTTGGTTGGGTTTTTTGACCATGGCTCTAGTTTTTGCCACAATGCCAACATTAAGTAATGAGACCTGAGTGAAACAACACTTCCACTGGCTCTGTATGGGCTACACCACATCACAGCATTGAGTACTTTTGGTGACTACAGATGAGCGAGCCCTTACAATTCTTCATGGGGAAGGGCCACAAAGCAAGGAGGAAGGATGAACAAGATTAATCTGTTTTGGGAGGGCTTTATTTTGAAAGACCAAGCTGAATGATTTACGCTAACTTGCTAGCAAAGGGGAGGAAATGTGCCGGTGAGGTTTCAATATCAGTGTTAGACAGTTTTAGTTCTTTTCTTCTGCTTTACCCATTTCTGTCCTGAGAGTTGTATTTACAAATGTATTCTGTGGCATAACTGTCTGATTTGTATGCAATCCTTGTGTGTTTCTACTTAATACTGAGTCTTCATTCCTTTTCTAATATCTGGGGCTGGGAATGTCCTATTATTAAGAAATCAAAATATCAGATCAAGCTGGGTAGGACCTCTGTGTTTTGTCCTGGGTAGCATATGGCTTGGGTTCACTGGGCCATCTCATCTCCAAGTGATGCTCATACCAACTGGCTCTGCCAAATGCCTGGCTGCCTTTTCCACTGTGCTTTCTCAGGGAGCTTGGTACTCAGGCTGTCTGGACAAAAGCTGATTCAGACCAGTTTGATGCTCAGGTATACTGAGAACTGACCCACAAGCAGATACCATCAGAACACATTTCACTTGTGACCTTTCACAGCCAATGAATTGGAGGGATTTTCCTTTACTGTGGATCAAATTTAAAACTACTTCCCAGGAGTGAAAGGTCATCTCATGGAGTCATGATATCCAGTTAAATACAGCTAAATAGAACTCGTTAGCATCACAATGACTGGAGTTATATATTACCTGGCCTGCAGGATGACTGAGTGAACTAGAAGGAGAGTAAAGGAATAGATCCCTCATCACCCTTAGTAAAGCACCTTAATAGCAGAGCAGAAATTGACTAAATCTGTCCTTTAAATCTGTTTCTTCTGGCCAGCAATATGAGTGGTCAGAGTAACACGGGAAGTGTTGCATAAAGGATGTATTCTCCTCTTGCTGTGTTTGCATTCACAAGAGTTACAGATCCATCAAAGTGAGGCTATACTATTTACCTGCTCCCGGCAGGGCTTTGATCTCCAGACACAGGCTGCTCTGAGGAAAAAGGAAATCCAGTGATCTCGGGTCTGAAATCAGATTCCTCCAGAAGGGCAAACTGCACCTCTAGACATTATCTGATTGGCAGAAAGACCTCATATATAAGTGGATCCTTGACATCTTCTATCCTTCCAAGCCATCTCCCTTCTAGGGAGTATTACTTGCTCTCCAGACCTTTTGTCATGATTATAATTCCAGCCTTTCTGTTTCTGATCACACTGTGCAAAGATTTTCTTCAGACCAAATGTGAAACTGTGCAGCTTTTTCTCAGCACTGGCAGTAGGTCACAGGGTGTGAAATGAGTGTGGGAGCCTTTAGGAAGTGCTTTGGGGACTTTGAAGTGGCTGTCTACAAATGAGGAGGATCTACACACGAAACACATGAAAACCTCAGTCACTCATTTGCCTTGTCCTTGGTATGATTGGATCTTTGTCTTCTGATTCTCTATTTTCTGGGGGAGAGAAGGGTAGATGAGATCAAAGGAGTTGATTCTTCTCTTTGTTTTAAATGAAGCAATGATTGGATTCTCACCAACTTTTCTATAGGCAGTTCCCTTGTTTATATGTATTGCTTTGATTTTTCTGTGATTATTCAAGACTTAATGGCCAAGCAAGGAACCTTTGCTCTAGCTTCTGGCATGAACTGGGCCTGAGGACTGTTGCACTCAACAAATGTACCTCAGCTAGCGCAGCATCCCTTGGGACAGGTGTCACTGCTTGATGTGGAGTTTGGATGAACTGCCATTTCTCTACCTTTGATAGATCATAGAATCATTAGGGATTGGAAGGGACCTCAACAGATCATCTAGTTCAATTCCCCTGCCACAGCAGGATCACCTAGACCAAGTTGCACAGGAACACATTCAGGTGGCTCTTTAAAAATGTCNGTGTACCCTGAGATGCTGTTGTCTTATTCTCTGGCTGTTTAAGCAGGACTCAAGCTGTGGAAGACATTGAAGAGATGAAACAAATTTTGACCATCTCCTGCCTTGTTCTCAGGCTGCACTCTCTCCTACCACAAGCCATGTTCTCCTGCTCTTTCTCAGTACCACATCCAACAATGACTTGTAACTCAGGAACCAGGAGTGACATTGCTCTGAAGCAAATGAATTTTTTCCCTAAGTCAGCTGAGTGTGGCACTAAGTTAGCAACAGTTTTTCCTCTCCCTGAAACTCCCGGTGATGCGATGCCACGGGCATGATCCAGGATGCAGTAGTGCCTCTGCTTCCTCTTTGGACAGTGGGGCTGTATTTGGAGCACCAGGCAAAACCCATGCTGTTCCCAAGCTATAAAGTTGAGCAAAGCTGGGGAGGACCATGAACCTTCTCTAAGTGAAACTCTTTCATTTCTTTCCCTGGTGTGATATACCAGTCATACCTGCAAGCAGTATGTTCTAGCTGCTGAGAACAAGCATGTAGGGCAGTTGGGAAGGAGTAATACAGAAAGGGGATTGGTAACACAAGTTCACATTTATATACATCCAACCAAGACCTGGCCTTGATGAGTGTAAATTAGGCTGTTAATTGATCTATATAACCAAATGCAGTGCTAGTAGTCCCTGTCTAAGCATTTACAGTGATTTTGCTCTGAAGAGATGTAAGTGGAGGATGGTCCTGGGAGAAGTCTGGAATAGTTACCCGTTTTTTTCAGACTAAGACTTCTATTTAATGCCTTCCAATGCACCTGCCATCCATGTACTGCAAATACCTCGCAATTTGTACCCTTGCCTGAGGCAAGCTTCACTGGAGTTGGGCAGTGCTGATTTACACCAGCTGAGGTACTTGATTTTATTTTTATTGGGGGTTTTTTGTTCTTGGTTATAAAACCTTTATAGCTGGAGGAGATCACATTCCATTCAGGAGCCCACTTTATGTCCTTAGGATAGGAAATCATCACCTTAGTGCAGGCCAACTTCAGCATTTTGTCAGTGAGAAAAGGTGGGGAGGTAGGGGAGCAGATTTATGCTTCCTAAATGAAACGCTTCATATGGACAGGGAAATGCCTCCAGCAGAAGCAGGCAGAGGGAGCCTGTTCTGTAAGGAACATCTGGAAATAGAGACATTCGCATTGCTTTTCTTCATCCTTCCGGAGATGCAGAGAAACTCTGGCCTGGTCTGACTGAGTTCTCCCCACCATTTATAGCCTCTGCCTTTCTAACAGGCTTAATGCCATGTCATGCCAAACATGGACACTTCCCAGGCTAAGGCTACCTGAACATGTAACACAGTCAGGGATTTGTCATCTTGGATAGCGTAATCATCCGCCTCTCTCTACCCTGAATTTTTAATGAGGAAATCATTTTCCTCCCCTGCTTTTAATGCACAATATCTCTTGGGGTTTGTAGAAATTGTATGTGCATTTGAGCCACTGCTGAGTGATTCTATCAGTTGGGTTTATCTTGAAATTATTCTGCACTTTTTGTGGTTTCTAAGGCAACCGCAGTTTTTGAATGAACTGCGGAGTAAATGAAGGTATCCAAAATATGTGACAGTTCAACTACATAATGTGCCTCGGCTGTACTGATACAGCAGATCAGCCCTTAAAACATTTAAGGCTAGCTCTTAGAGAACCCAATTTACATCAGCCACAAGTCTGATTCTTGCTGCTATGGGATGTGGTGCTTGGTATGGCCAGGCAGGTAAAGACTGCGAAAGATAGAGCCTTAATGGTAACAACCTGATCCTTAAAGAGTTTAACAGATTCAGTCAGTTTCCACGTGAAGAAAAGTAAAAGTAGAAATCCTGAGAATTTTGTAGCGAGTGTTGCTGTAAGTGTAATTAAGGCAGTCAACTTGTTTATTTCTTGTCTTCTAAATACTTAAATTCATCAGGTATCAGGGTTCTGGACTGAACATTCCAGCCTCTCTATTTTCTAAGGATTTCTTCTCTCTGCAGAAACAGAACTTTCTATGTTTTAAAAATTAATTCTTTTTTGGGTGCAGGTTAGAACTGCAGGAATCTTAATTACTGATCATGTGTCTTCCCTAATAAAACTGGAATTGATGTAGCAGGAGAGCATTATTGCCTAGATTTGGCAGCATGTGAACATGAAATAGCAGTCTGTGGTCTTTGGAGTGGGATGGCCCTTGGTGCCAAGGTGCAGCTCAAGCCTCTTCACCTCTACTTAGGTTTTTCTCTTGTAGAATTTACTTGATGCTTGGAAAGTTGGATGACTCTGGAGACTTCCTGAAATGACTGCTGTGAAACCCCAACTTCCCACCTGCTTCAGTCACATATAGCTGGAAGAACTTACTGGGCTTTCCAGGAAGAGGACAGGTGAGAGCAAAGACATCTCCCAGGATGAATGATAGGAAATGAATTCAGTGAAATGTGCTTCTCAGTTACCTGATTGGTTTTGGTTTTTTTTTTCTTTTGCTTTCATTCTCCAGCCCCAGCCCACTCCTGTCCCGGTCAGCTTTGGACTATGTGTGTGGATATTTTGACATTTCCATGTGAGCACAAACCTGAGCCACGTGTGTCTTGTTTCACACCTAATAGTTAAGGGAAACTTTCTATAAACACAGATCTGCAGTACAACAGTGCAGCGTAACGTGTGCTTTCAACTACTGTGTGCATTACTTTGGCAAGAAAATCTTGTGGTGCAGGATTTTTATAGAATCATAGAAACCTTAGAGATCAAAGGGACCTCGAAAGATCATCTAGTCCAATCCCCCTGCCAAGGCAGGATCACCTANATCACCCCTCAGCATCCTCCAAGCTAAAGAGACCTAGTTCCCCCAGACTTTCCTCATAAGAGAGGTGCTTTACTTCATCATCTTCATCTCACTTCATTATATGTGGTTCAGCCCTGGTGCTTTTAGATTCCTGCCTCTCCCCTCCGAAAGAAATATCTGAGTAACAGATTTTGCAATGCTTTTGCACACTGCAGATGGATTTGCTCTAACAGAACCTTTCATTTTGCTAAATGAAGGAGGAGGGGTTTTTGCAAACACCAGCCGAGCTACAGTCAGCGTTATTACAAGGAATAGATGCAGGAAAGATTCCTGTGTAGGTTGGGTCTGAAGTTCCTTAGCAGCACACAGAGGGGGAAAAATACTCAAGGACATTTCTTCAAAATATTGTCTTATTTTTCTCATGTGTAATCTCTTGTTGAGCTTTTTGTCCTTCGAGCCTTCCCCATTCCCCCAGATTCTCTTCCCAGGGTAGAAAGTGTGTCTTCCTGTAGGTATCGCCCCTGAGCTTTCTGTCAGTGTATTAACAGAATGGGACTCTTCAAAGATGGGTTTGAAATACCCGGTTACCAGTTCTCCTCTGAGCAGTCAAACATTATTCTGCCTTGCTCTTGATTTCAGACAAACAAAAATCAAGGCTTTGCCCACAAAAACTTCCGCATTTAAGCTGTCTTCCTTCTGCCTTTGCCACTGAGAGCTAAAACAGGGGGGGAAAAATCAGTTTCCAAACCCAAGATGTGAAACATTCACGTTCCTTAATCTGAAGAAGGGAATTCAACAACAATTTATGAAGATATTCTGTGACATCCGTGCAGTGTTGTCACAAACAGAAGGTAGCCCTTGCTGAATGAGCCCGTCTAGAAAATTGCAGCAATTTCCCAAGGCGCTGGTGTGACAGGCTCTGGGCTGAACGCAGCTCTGCACTTTCGATTGACGTCATTTTCATGTCTCCAAAATGCCACAACCTGAGAAATGGAAGTGTGGGCAGTGATCTGCTGAATTCTGCCAGGCAGTTGCAAAGGCTTAGACTTCAAGTCTAGACTAGCAAAATCTGTATGCTGGGGAGCCTGGGAGGACTTGCTGTTAGGGGATTTGATCTGAGCCATCAGTGCAGGCTAAACTAATCCCTAATGCGTGGGCAGGAAGGGATCCCTTTAACTCACAGAACTTCAAGTGAAAACATTTTTAGGTGGGAGGTTTATTTTAAAAGCCTCTGACCTGTATTTCTAAGGGAGCAGTCACCAGCTTTCCTAAAGTATTTGGACGGCCAAAGGACTGAAAGGTCTGAACAGCTTCTCTCTGCTGAGCAAGCTCAAGAGACTGTGTTTCTTTACGCAAGTTTAACTGTGGGTGGTAAACATGGAAAAATCTCGCTTCCTTCACGTAGCAACGTGATGCGTCATGTATGGCTTGTCAGGAAACAATGTCTGGGTTATGTTTGCTGGTTTTACTGCAGGAGGAACACCTGACCTGGGATTTTTGTGTTTCCAGGTAATTAGTGGGTGAGGTTATCCACACTAGTGCAAGTATTTGGGGATTAGCTGCAAATCATTCAGCAGAAGTCAGAGCATCACTTAGCAGAAACACAAAATAGTTTGTTACGTGCAGTGCATACTCCTGTGGGTTTCTGCTTTTTTTAAGGTAGTTGTGCAAGCTACACTTCCTCCAAACCACTCTGAAAGAAATGAAAGATCTTAATGTGAGTTAGAAAAACAGAGTTAAATCAGTATTTTGTTATAAAACAGGGTAATTTCTATATTTCAAGCTTAGGATTTTTAAACTAGTTGAGTGGGAAACAACAGTACAGTCTCAACTGCCTATTTTCATGTTGGTACAGCAATGGAACACTCCCCTACACCACCTGTAAGTGCAGGTCTAAGGCTACTAGAAGGTATTTGTTCCATTAAAATACCAAAAAAATTCCCTTTAGCTGATAAGTTATTGTATTTAAATATGTATGTACATAGAACTAAGGACAGACTGGATTTGTTGGGATAAAGTGAATGGTACTAAAATGAAATATCAAATTACTAGTGATTCTCTGCAGCTAAGAACAGTCAGCAGTTTCGAGACCTGGCCTGCTCAGCGGTCAGTACAACGCTGGCTGATAAAGTTTGGGTAGGGCAGTGTGGTGGTCTCTGAATTATAGGAGCAGCAGTTGCCTGTTTCTTCTAAGAATCTCCTCCTTCAACATTTGTAATCACCAAATCTCCTCTTAAATTCCTCCTCAAACACCCAAATGTACTTAGCTCCTTAGATCTTTCCCCATCAGTGTAGCCTTGCAGTTCCTGTACTGTTTGCGTGGTTACCCCTGAACTATTTCTGCTGTTTCCAGCTGCACAAGTGGACCTCCAAACTAAACATAGTTTTGCTGTCATGATCCTGGTGTAACTCTCTACTGAGGCAGGATTGCTTCCCCACATCTAACTTGATGCCGCCTTTTTCACACACTAAGAAGACGTACTTGTCCTTTTAGCTGCAACTTTGCATTGAGAGCTCATGTTGAAGCTGTTATCTCCAGCGACTTTTTTCAGTCTCACTCAGGGTCACTTTTTTCCAAGACAGAATCTTCCATTTTATAGCTGTAATCTGCCCTCCGGGTTCCCAGATGTATCACCTTGCATTTGGCTGTATTAAATGCAGCCAAACTGAATCACAATCATTTGACCAGGAGATTCGGCTGACTCTGTAATAGTAACCAACCTTGGTGATGTCTGCTGAACCTTTATCAGCAAGAATTGTATATCATCACCCAGGCTAGAAATCTTTAAATACTGCCTGACCAGAGGGGAATACTTTCAATTTTTTTCCATGCATCTGTCTAGAGAGTATCCTGCCAATTGGTATCTCTCCTGGTAGAATTGCACCTGTCACAGAGAGTAGATACTACTCAATTCCTTTTAATGCAAGTTTTAACTCAAAACTTCAAATACAATAGAAATGTGCAAGAACCCTGTGGTAACTGTGTTCATGAGCCTGCACCATACTCTATCTACCCTGTGTTTCCACCCCTATAAATATCTCCTAGGCAGGTTTGCCGATTCTTAACCTGTGTCAAAATACACTAATATATAAACTGGTATGAATTATGCCTTTGGCACTAATTATCTGTTGTTAAAATACTGAATAGACTGTTCCATTCTTTTTTCTGGGATCACTCTTGAGCCTAGCCTCTGCGGAATGCTGTGCATAGAGTGTGCTTTCCTGAGGAAATTGTATTTAGTCAGATCTGAGCATTGCTCATTCCTCTTCAGTAACAATTGAAGATATTAGCCAATTGGAACTAAATTTCCTGGTGAGACTAATGTTCCAGAGATGCTACTTGTTCGAGAGTTTTGTAAACAAGCTCTAAGAAAAAGAGGAGAAGGCTCATCATAATGGCCATTACTCAGCCAAGCCTATTGCATCCCAGAGACTTCCTCTAAGAGATGGTCTTGGGAAAGCTGTCTCCACAAGTTCAGTGTCACAGCACTGATGGAAGCATATCTCAACAGGGTTTCTAATCTTAGATTAACACAGCACTTCTCAGCTAGTTCCTATGTCACTGTAGGTACTGTGTCCTGTCCTCATTTCTAGTCTAATGCCAGCATCCTATTAAGAAAGTGGCATCCTACTAATAAGATGGCATCTTACTCCTGCACTGCACACAGTGAACAGGTGCAGCTGCAGACAGTTCCTGCCTTTTTCTACTATTCATCTACTATTTCTTTTTATCACTTCTCTGTATCAGGCCATGATCATATGTGAGACATACAATTTCTGTGTTCCTAATAAGCTTTCTTAAGGCTTATAGTCACAGACGTCTTCGGAATTCTGTTGGCCTCACTGAGTCATCAACTATGTATTTTAGCTTACAGCTTTTACTTTTTTACCTTCTCTAGTTTCCATCCATTGCATACAGGCTTTGTGCCACTGATTATGCATCTCCTGGCAATAGGTACAGCTGCAATATTGACTTCAGTAAGGGCTCCAGCATCTTGATTGACATAAACTATTAATATGGTCCTAAAATGCGGCTGCTTGTTGTTCTGCTTCAGTGTAGAGCAGCTGAGAGCTACGTCAATTGTCATTCTGAATAAATTGAAATATGAAAAATGAGAAGTAATGTGAAGCTGTGGAGTCTAAAGTAGGCAAATGGACCTACAACTCTGTCTGACCTGGGCGGTAGTTTGCACAAAGAAGCAGCTCACATGTACTTGATGAAGCCCGTGTCAGAGTTTTCCATTGTGATTTGGATAGAGACTAAAGATATCAATACTGCCCGGAATGTACAGTTGTCTCCACCCTACCCATCCAATTCTGCTTTATGATCTTCTTGAAGATGTCAGTGTCTTTTAAAATAGTCACTAAACCAGCATAGTTTAAAGATCATCACAGCAAAATATTACCCCCCAAAAAGTAGTAGCAGCTAAGCATCTTGACTTCCAGGAGCTTGCTGCAATTTCTACATGACTTTGGCCTCTCCAGACACTGCTCTTCTGAGTGTAGCGTCCCACTGCAGGTAAGCCTATGTCCAAAGGCTGCAGGTTCAGTCTTACAATGTGTACTGTATTGTTAAAATCTGACCAGTGGTCATAAGTGGGTATTGAGTACAAAGGACAAAAATTGCAGGTGTATGTGAAATGTTTGTTGCCTTCTCCATGCAGTGGTGAGAGACTACAAAGAGAATAAATCGTTCAACCACAGATTTGCACACCATGAGCAGCAGCATGATGTGAGTGCATGAAATGTCTCTTTTTGATAGAGACCCATCTTCCCATTTCAGCCTAAAACCCCCTGTCCACCTGGTGACCGTTTGGAAGAAAAAATGAACCTAAGAAATCAGAGCAAGAGGAACAGAGAGGGGTGATGCTGAAGATGATTCGGGAGGGGAAAGCAACCCCTCTACAGATTGCATTTGCCCTTGCTAGCCTTGTGAATGGTGACTAAGTCAAGGTTACACAGAGATGTTAAAAAGATGAGACACAACACAAGAGGAAGCAGTGACAGGATGAAAGGTTTGCTGAGATCAAATGAGAGAAATGAGGACTCGAAGGGTCAGTCCTCCCTCTTATGCTTGCAAGTTCAGGCATTGGCTGTGCAAGGAAGCACAGTTGACAAAGCAGGATCAGCTGAATGACTTAAGGATGAAGGGTCTGATTCTTCACTCTCTTACACCAGCTTTGCATGTGTGATACCCCCAGTGCATAAAGCTGGGAGCAAAGGAGCAGCAGCTCCTGTGAATGAACTGTATAGGAGCACTTAGCCCCCCCCTACTGAGGGGGTCACAAACCTGTGATTACATTCATGCTCCCAAAGGCCCAGGAACATTTTGGGAAGATATAAAGAGCTCGGAATTTAACCATTTATTTAGCTGCAAAGAAATGAAAGAAAACAGTCTGTCTTTGCAAGTGTTTCCCTATAAAATGGGAGTGTTCAAGAGTGAGATTTTGAGGTTTTGCCAGCTGGAAGTCCTGTGGAGTTCCAAATGTTTTTCACTATGTGCTGGAAGTGAAGACAAGCAGCAAGGTGCTGAGAGACAAAAATATCTCAGGGAATATTTAGAAGCTGTGTAAAATTCCTACAGTGGTAAGGGATGTAACCAATCCTGTGAGAGGACTGAATGCAAAGCCACAGAGTGATTATATATAACCATGGACAGATTAAATCCACATTCTCTAGATTAAATCCATTCTCTAGAAAAGTCTTTTTGGACCCTGGTCTAAAGTGATTATGGACAACTAAGGTCTCCCAAAAGCCCAGCCACAACTTGTTCTAAGGACATTTTGAGATTAAATGCCATTCTGCATTTAATGTGCCTATTCTGCTCAGCTCTACTCTGCATGCTCTGGACCCCTCAGTTCAAGAGCTGCTGGAGGGTGGTCCAGCGTAGAGCAACAGAGCTGATGAAGGAAGCAGAACCGCTCCCTTGTGAGGAAAGCCTGAGGGAGCTGGGTTTCTTGAGCTTGGAGGAGACTGAGGGGGGGACCTCATTAATATCTATAACTATGTGAGGGGTGGGTGTCAGGAGGATGGAGCCAGGCTCTTCTCAAGATCAGCTGGTGATAGGATAAGGGGCAATGAGTGCAAGCTGGAACAGAGGTTCCATATCAATATCAGAAGGACCTTCTTCCCCATGAGGGTAACGGAGCATTGGAACAGGTTGTCCAGGGGTGTTATGGAGTCTCCTTTCCTGGAGATGTTCAAGACCCGCCTGGCTGTGTTCCTAGCAACTTGGTCTAGGTGATCCTGTTGTATCAGGGGGATTGGACTAGATGATCTTTCGAGGTCCCTTCTGATCCCTAATGATGCTATGATTCTGTGTTCATATTAGCAGTGGAGCTGGCCCGTTAGCAGTGTCCCAACCATTACAGCAGTGAGGGGGAGATGCACATGTAAGTATAAATAACATTGTCATTAAATACCTTCACTATTAGGTGGGTTTTTTCATGGCTCAATAATATCTGTAGTCTTTTTGCCCAAGAAACATGGAAAAGTGAATTCAGTATTTGCTTACCCTGTGCAGTGCAACTAAAGTTAGCAACTAAAAAGAAACTTGGAGGAGGTGCTACCAAAAACGAGAAGTCAGCACAGTGATGCAACTGAACTGAGTAGTCTCACCGAGAGCCTGGGCTTATTCACACAATATAATGCTGCACTAACATGGTCATATTGTTTCTGGGCTCTGAACTGGTGTCTCTGCATGCTGAGAGGAAATGGCTGTTGATGGTGCTTTGAGTAAACTGCACAACATCTAAGAAAACACGGGTTTGCACTGTGTGGGCAGACCCTTTGTAGCTCTTTCTGTAGGGTCTTGCTCCCATCAGTCATGACAGTTAAAGACCTCAGTAGTCATGAAAACTCCTTGTGTTCAGTGGGAAGGGAAGAGCAGAAATCTTTCAGGCAAAAGGTGATGTTTCAGCAAATCTGGTTTTTTTGTAAGTGTACTGGTGGCAATTACTTAGTGTCATGGGAATACATGGTGTGACAAGGCAGGCTGTTCCCTGTGACTTCAAGCAGATCTAGTATAGGGGATCTGTTCTGCTAAAGAGGGGGCTTTTTTCATCAATGCTGTTTTTATTTGAAATTAAATGCTCATGAGAAGAGTTTTCAAGATTGAATATTGATCCCGTTGTCCACAATGTAGAAAGGACGCGTGAACCCAATCTGTAGCACAGAGAGATATGCTGTGAAAGGAGAAATTGTTTTAATTTGTTTTCACACGGTTTTCAGTTTAAACCACATCCCTGTGGTCCAAAAAGCTCTGTCTGAGAACACCTCTAAAGCAACACTTAATGTGTGTGTATGTGCATTAATGAATTTCTGTTCTCACTGAAAGGGGACTGCATGTCTCAGCACTCTGAATAAGAACAGAGCATTCAATCCCTCTCCATAGCAAATTCAGCCTTCAACAAGTTAGTTCTTCCAGGGATGGCAGTGATGCAAAACTGCTTTGCAAATGTTTTTCTGGGTTTTGTTGCTAGGTGATGACTTGGAAAACTTTGCTGTTCCTGCTGAGAGGCTTAAAAAAAACAGGCCTCACATTAAAGAGTAGAAAAAATAGGGCATCTTGCTCCCTAACTTCCATTTCCTAACTCCTGGAGTCTGCACCCTGTGCACCTTCTACCCGCTCACATGCCTCTCCCAACCCCCTGCCTTGGATCTGCTCACCAGAAATTGGGGGCCTGAAAAAAAAACCACTTCTGTTGCAGTGCGAGAAAGAGAGAACATTAATCTTTCTATCCCTGAACAAAGTAAGCAGTTCTGCAAGTGTGGGGTGATTTACACTGGCTTAAATTTTACTGCATTTTAGTCTTATTAATCCAAACCTGACTGAGCAGGTTGATTACTGATTAAATTATTGCAGTCACTGTCATATAGCAAGACACACCAAAGCTTTGGGAATGACCTCAGTGTGCTGCATGGAATCATGTACCTGGGGTGATGCGGAATCTCTTGACTACTAGGATGTTGGTAACTGATAAGGAAAAGATCTAGAGATGGTATTGTGAAGTCAGGTTGGGAGCTCGAAGTGTTACCCGTTGGGAGCTCAAAGTGTTCCCCCTTGGGCTGTTTCCAAGCTAGGTCTGTCAGTGAGGAGAAATAAGGTGTATTTCTTCAATCCAGTGTGGATGTTGGTGTCTGTGGGGGCATTTTTTCTACGCTATTACCCAAGCTTCAAGTTGGTATGTGACTACATACAGTACACTTAGAGATAATTCTAGAAAGCTGTTTCTAAACTCAGGGATGACAGCCTTGTTGAGATTGTTATGTGTATATATATCTATGTTTATACACTGTACAGATGAACAGAGCAGCAAACATGTTGCACTGATTGGGTCTGGACCACATTATTGATAGTGGTTAACTATTACCTTGGTCAGAAGCTGTAGTCACAGGAAGAAACGCCTGTTTTCAACAGCCAGAAAATAAGGATCACTGACCTTTACAGTCTCAGTCAATGTGCTCTTGTGGCCAAGAGGGCCAACAGCATCCTGGGGGGAGCAGGAGGGGGTTGGTTAGCACATAGAGAGAGGTTCTTCTCCCCCTCTACTCTGCACTAGTGAGACCGCATCTGGAGTATTGTGTCCAGTTCTGGGTCCCTCAGTTCAAGAAGGACACAGAGCTGCTGGAGGGTGTCCAGCATAGAGCAACAGAGATGATGAAGGAAGTAGAACAGCTCCCTTATGAGGAAAGGCTGAGGGAGCTGGGTCTCTCTAGCTTGTAGAGGAGGCTGAGGGATGACCTCATTCATATCTATGAATATGTGAGGGGTGGGTGTCAGGAGGATGGGCAATGAGTGCAAGCTGGAACAGAGGTTCCATATCAATATCAGAAGGAACTTCTTCCCAGGGAGGGTAATGGAGCATTAGAACAGGCTGCCCAGGGAGGTTGTGGAGTCTCCTTCTCTGGAGACGTTCCAGACCCACCTGGCTGTGTTCCTGTGTGACTTGGTCTAGGTGATCCTGCCTTGGCAGGGGGATTGGACTTAGATGATCGTTCAAGGTCTCTTCCAATCCCTAAGGATTCTATGTTTCTGTGATTCTATGGTTTTGTAGTCTGGCTTATTTTGAGCTTAATCCTGTTTCATCAGGTTGGCCACAAAGACCCAAATGTCACCTCCAGCAAAACTCTTGGCATTTGACAGCATTCAGTATCTTAAAACAATAGCATTTCTTGAGTGTAGCTGGCACTGTACAAGTGCAGTGAAGAACCCAAAGCCAAGAATTTCAGGCCCTAATCCTCTGAGTTCTTGCATTTTCTTTTAAAATCTGTTCACGTGGAAAGGGCCTTGGCTTCAGAGACACCGTTTGTATTCACAACTTCATGTGCATGAGAGTTTTTGTGTGCTCAGGGTCTAAAACCAGGAGAACCAACAGGCCTCAGTACGTGACTCGGGTTTCCACCACCCAGTCCTAGAAGACTTCTGGCGGTTGTGGCTGTGCTGCAGCACTTGCTTTCTTTCCCTGTGCAGCCTCCACAGCAGACACGTAAGTGCTAGCAGTCACTGTAACACTTCATTAGTTATAAAGCCATGGCAGAAGTTGTATTCTCTAGGTCAGGAAGCACTAAGTTGGATGAGGGGAGGGAAAGAGGCACTTGCTTGTGGATCTCAGGATGAGGAGTCCTTCACAGGAGCAAGCATCATGGATTGCTGTGTTTCTGGCTGCTTTTCTTGTAACAGACTTAAGTGAAAAGATTCTTGGTGACAGGTGAATTAGCTCTTCTCTAGTCTTCATTATCCAGAGTAGATGGTAACTCTACTCTCACAGATTTAGAGCTCTACTTGTTATCTAATTATGTGTTCAGCACGATGAGAAAAAATATTCCTTGCAGCATGGATGTGCTGTGCAGAATATTCTGAGATGGGAAGGAGCTAGATGCCATGTAGGAAGGGTGCATTGTGGTTGGTTGTGTTTAACACCTGGTCACTAGTGATCTCTACATGTGGTTTGCACAGCTCTTCAGCTCAGGATAAAGTTCTTCAGTGGTATAAAATAAATTCTGTTTTGTCAGAACAGCTTAGAGTGGGTTTACTCCACCTTAAAAGTCTTCTGGTCCATGGCTAGTCCCTTCTGATGTCAAGGCAACTTCTCTCCCATGTTGAACATCTGCTTTCCTGTGTGCAAGCAAAACACTGGATCACTCATTGGTTTTGTGATAGCACTGAATTATCCTTCAACGTTTACTCCACTCTACTCAGTACACACTAATGTATTTTGAACTTGTCTTTCAAAATAGGTGTGTGTTTAATGGTCTGTAATCATCTGAAAAGGATAATGTTCTTCTTTGGGGGGGAGGTATAGAAAATATGCAGTAGCTTAAAAGATAAAACCAACAAAGACCTAGCTCAACATCTTCCAATCTCCAGCTCAAAGAGAGGTACAAGTTTAGAGGAATCAGTCACTGTGGAAGACAACTACCAAGAACAGAGAAAGTGAATCAAGTATGTGAGAAAGGAGAGGTGATTCTACTCTGCTTCGAGGTATTTTGAAGCACTGGGGGGAAATGTGAGTTACTTTATAAATTTATAAACCTTAGTTAATTTGCAGCAGTGCAATAGCTAGTGAGCTCTTTGAAAGATGCCACCTAAAGAACTGTTAGAGTTGTGCCAGGGAGGGCTGTCACTGGCATCTACAAGCATCCCTTTCAATTCTGTTGGAGAGTTTCTGCTAGTGTGAAGTGGCACAGGGAGATTGCAGTGCTAAGCACTGGAGCCTCTGTTCTGCTGTTTTTCCTGTGGGACCACAGGCTTACAAAGGTGTGCTGACCACTTGCATCTGTGTGTCCTCTGCTAATGACTTTTGAACTCATTTGCTGATTTCATCTGCACTTGACAAGAACATAAAGGTCTCAAAGATCAGTAAGTTTCTACAGGTTTCAAGAGGTTTCCAATTACTCTTCAGACAGGGGCATAAACTGTAGAAAATCTATACAGGATAGAGCAAAAAACCCATATAAATGACCAATTATGTCAACTGCTTCTACTGCAACTTCATCCTTGGACACCAAATACAATGAGAAGTAAATGTGTACAAGCCCAGACTTCATTAGTTTCATTATCTTGCAGAACTGCTCGTTCTGTGTGGTTAAACAATCAGAGAAGTTTGGTAGCTGAAATGGCAACAGGACCTAGAAATGTGTGGGGATGCTGGCTCCAGTAGATCTGTTACTAGACCAGACACACTTGGAAGCCTATGCAATGAGTTGTCCAAATCCAAATGACCTAATAGTCCTCAAATGGAGACAGTTATAGAGGAACTTGTCCAAGTACTTGGAAATTTGGACCCCTGTAGCAAGGATAGCTGAGATAGCAGATGAGCTAATGATTGCTTTGGATATCATTATGCCTGGTAACTTCATACTAAATGCCAGAACAGTCTGTGGAAACTCCTTTCAAAGATGTGGCTTGGATCAAACAAATGATTTGCAGGCAATTAGTCTTCTGTGAACATATTGTCCAGGGACAGATAGTGTAACAACAGCTACACGATGCAGGAGTTTGCCAGTAAAAAAAAAGACTGAAACCTGTTTAAAGATCAGGCCCTTTGCTGGGAACTTTAGCTGTGCAACCTCATGCTGGTCTGCAGCAGAAACAGGACCTGTTGGTTTTCCAAATCCACATTTCTGACATGCAGCCAGTAGCAGAAAGGAACCCTGCAGTGACATAAACGAACCAGTACAGGTGGAGGAGACAGTGGTTTGCCGTGGTTTCAATCAGAATGATCTCCTACAAAGCTGTGCTTACAGCTGGGGAGTGGCAGAATTTCTTAGGAAGCCTGCAACTTGGCTGCAGCAGAGATTCACCCACACTCTGCACCATCCAGATATCATAAAATCATAGAATGATTTACGTTGAAAGGGAACTTGGAGATCACCTCGTTCTGACCACCATGCTGTGGGCAGAGACATACACTTATAGACCATGTTGCTCAGAGCCCCATCATAACTGGCCTTGAATAATTGCATTCACAACCCCCCTGGGCAACCTGTGCCTCACCACCCTCATAACAAGAGCTAATCTAAATCTCCTTCTCTTTTAGTTTGAACCCATCCATCTTTGTTCATCACTAGATACCCCCATAAAAAGTCCCTCTCCAGCTTTCCTTCATTCCCTCTTCAGATACTGGAAGACCACTGTAACATCCCTCCAGAACCCTCTCTTCTCCAGGGTGAACAGCCCTAATGCACTCAGCCTGTCCTGATAGGAGAGGTGCTCCAGCCATCTGACCATAGAATCATCAGGGATTGAAGGGACCTTGNCCATCTTTGTTCATCACTAGATACCCCCATAAAAAGTCCCTCTCCAGCTTTCCTTCATTCCCTCTTCAGATACTGGAAGACCACTGTAACATCCCTCCAGAACCCTCTCTTCTCCAGGGTGAACAGCCCTAATGCACTCAGCCTGTCCTGATAGGAGAGGTGCTCCAGCCATCTGACCATAGAATCATCAGGGATTGAAGGGACCTTGAAAGATCATCCAGTCCAATCCCCCTGTCACAGCAGGATCACCTAGACCAAGTCACACAGGAACACATCCAGGTGGGTCTGGAATTTCTCCAGAGAAGGAGACTCCACAACCTCCCTGGGCAGCCTGTTCCAATGCCCCGTTACTCTCCCTGTGAAGAAGTTCCTGCTGATATTGATATGGAACCTCCTGTTATCCAGCTGGCATCCATTGCCCCTTGTCTTATCACCAGCTGACCTTGAGAAGAGCCTGGATCTATCCTCCTGACACCCACCTTTCACATACTTATTGACATTAATGAGGTCACCCCTCAGCCTCCTCCCAGCTCCCTGATCATCCTCATGGCTCTGTCTGGACTCAGAATCATAGAATCCTTAGGGATCGGAAGGGACCTTGAAAGATCATCTAGTCGAATCCCCCCACCCCAACAGAATCACCTAGACCAAGTTGCACAGGAACGTATCCAGGTGGGTCTTGAACACCTCTAGAGAAGGAGACTCCACAACACCCCTGAGCAGCCTGTTCCAGTGCTCTGATACCCTCACTTGGAAGAAGTTTCTTCTGATATTTATATAGAACTTCCTTGCTCCAAGAGTTCCATGTCCTCACGTTGCAGACATCAGAACTGGATGCAGTACGCCAGGGACTTCTGCAGATGAGAAGCTTCATTATCCAGTCAGAAAGCAGCAAGCCATGGTGGTGAGCAGGATGAATTGGCTCCAGCCATGACAGTAAAGGTAAGCAACTGCTGGTTCTACCGTGGCCACCCTAGAGCAGAGGCAGAGCAGGACCCAAACCTCAGACAGCCTCAGAGAAATCAGCGCTATAGTAAAACACCTCTCGGTGCTCCTGGAGAAGGCAATAGAACAAATATTATAAAATATCTTGAAAGGGTGATGCCTGACTGCAGAAAAACCTCCTTTTCCTTTACAGGAATTAGATTGCTGCTGAGGCGGTGCTGCTAGAAGTGGCCCCTGAGCAATGTCACTCTCACTTAGAGGCAGTGTCGTTGCTGATGCTCGTATTTGTGGTCACGATGCACTCTGGATGCATTTCAGTAAATAGTTTCCTCATTCAAAAATGAGGTTTCTGTCACACTGGAGGTAATCACAGGTGGAAATCAAATTTTTCAAGTAATTTTTTCAAACACTTTCAGCAGAGGAGGGAATCTGAATGAAATCACTGATGTCTTCCAGTGCAGGCTCTATCGCTGAGGCGGTAATTGAAGGAGCAGACCCTTGACAAGACATTTCAAGGCTCATCCCTTCTCCTTTGTTTTTCTTACAGCTGCTCCAACAGAATTTTATTTTTCTTTCATTTCAGGGCAGAAGGAGCCAAATCAATTGTGTTCCTCTACATAACATCAAGTGTCTTTTTTAGTCTCAGTTTATTGGTTTGGGTGTCTTTTTTCCCCTATTTTCCCAGGACAGGAGGAACACACTTGTTTTGTTCTGCCCTTTTCCATGCAGGTTTGGGTTCAGCAGCCAAAATGATTAAGAAGATGACACAGAAGAAAATGCCTTTAGCCTTGTGTGTGTGGAGGAGTTCCATGGGTGGCTGGTGAAAGTGTTATGTTCCCCTGCCATGGGGCTAGGCTGTGTGCTCTGTGTGGACTCATTAGCTGCAGGACTAATTGTAAACCTGCTCAAATTGAGTGAGCAAAGAAATAGTTGCTCAGGTAAATAATAGGTGTCCGAGGGAGTTGGGGTTTCCCTGTTGCCCTGCGTGGCTGGCTGTGTGAGCATGCCTGGTTTGCTGCCAAAGGGCAGTGTGTGCTGTCGTCAAAATGGTCTTCTGAGCTGCTTGGGGATTAGCAAAGGGGAGACCCTGCCATTTTCATAGCGTGGTTGGAAATTATTTGGTCACAGTTGGGAGAAATGTCAGTTTAAAGGTGACTTGTGTGCAGGTGATGGGGATAAATCAAAGGACGCTGAGGGCAGCCATCAACAGATAGAAAAAGGTAGTGATTAAAGGAAAATGATCTGTTGCTGTGAACACAGTGAAAGGGCTTCCCACCAAGTGACTGAGAGGAGACAGAGGAAGGTCTGGAGAGAGTTGCGAGGCACTGGATGCACTTTGTTTTTTCATGTGCCTGCCTGGCTGGGGTGTGCTGTGGATCATGGCACAACCTTAAGCTCCACAGAGGCAATGAGTAAAGCCAGCATAGAAGTGTTGCAAGGAGTTGATCTACCCGTAGTTCCAAGTTCCTCTCACAGTGCTGTGAGACCAGAGTTGCCACCTACCAGCTCATCCTGGCTGCTTCCTCCTGTCCTCTTCCTGACCAGTGAAACAGCTGTCCATGGGGCCATGCTGTGGGCTGGTTGAGGCATCTGATTTTCCCAGAAAATAATCTGTCACAGATTTCCATTATTATGGGAAAAAACTTCCACTTGCAACAGCTCTGCAATTCACTTCCCAATGTTGTGGCAACACGGCCAAGGTAGGGAGTGGAGGCTGGAGCAAGCAGCAGGGCATGAGAATATTTTAGTTTGACATTGCTGTCAAAGATAGGAACCTGCCCTTAAATGTCACTGAAACGTAGAGAAGTGAGGACAGCTTCTCATACAGGGTCACTGTAAGACACGGTGTAAACTTCCTTCAGAAAGCAGGTTAAAATGACCGTAGCTTCCAACTTGAACGTGTCAGCACCAAAAAGGTAGTGTCTCTAAGGCCCACGGGAAAGGGGTGCAGTGGGTGTCTTTTGGTGGCAGCTGGGATGCTGTAGGCAGCACTGAAGCAATAGTTTTCAAATAGGCTTCAAAAAATCATTTGTCTGTTTTTCTGCCATTCTGACTCATTAGAGACTGGATTTGCTACCTAAACAGGGACTCTTTTTTTAAAATGCAATGGAAATGTCTGCAGAAGTTAGGGCTTTAAGCAAAATAGAGATGTATTGAGACTGACACCACAAGTGTGGGAGGTGATAACTCCAACACATTCGCTTGTAACTTCTGTCAGGGTTTTGAAATTCAGTTGAGTCGCGAGGTTTCATAAGGCAGCTGGTTTAGAAATGAAGCCTGGGTAGCTGTGCCTCAGCCTTAGTTGCAAGCAGAAAGTAAAGCACATCTAGAACAACAACATCCTCTTTTCTCTGGGTCCAGACTTTGTTGCAGAATTTCCACTTCCAGCACTGGTGGATTATAGCCCTCCAGGCTTTTTTCCACTATGAGAGAAAGGCAAGTTCATCGTGAGCTGAAAAGCAAACAGTCGGGCTAGGAGTTCCTATGTTCAAGGCAGATGGATGCACACAGCCCTTTTTGGGATACTTGGGGTAGTTCTCCTCAGCCGCAGATTGTTCTGCACTGAGCATCGCGCAGTGCCGGCCATTGTTACCATGCACCTGTCTGTAATTTTGGAAGCTCATCTACCTCCAGCAAACTATATTTAAAAACTCTGTGCTGATTAGATGGGGGGGGGGAAAAAGTTCAGGAGAAGGGATTTCCTGGTTCACAAATAAGAATGTGCAGTGGAGCACTCACTAAGTAAACAGAAAACATGGGCAGCTGAGAGAAATCAATTTAGCTGAACAAACAATGTTCCATGTAATGAACTACTAATTATCCTTTTATGCCATGTCAGTCTGAGTGATTACAGAGCTGTGCAGTTTAATTTGACGTTTGAGCATTGCCTTGCTCCATTAGCCTCATATAAAGCTACGACACGTTGAGAGGAATTAAAAAAAACATGGTGGTGGGTTGGGGGGAAGGGGCTGTATCTACCCAGAACTAAATAGCACCTGTAGCAGTCATGGGGGAAAGAGCTGCTTCATTTTTTTTCTACTTTTGGCTTTTTTAAAAATTACTGATTGTGATGAAAGGGACAGCGATTGGAAGACACGAAGGAGCATGTCTGATGCTCATAGAAAACTCCTTTGATGTGTTGATAGTGTCCTACATCTTTAAACCTTACACTAAACTGTCATCAAGGGCTAGAATAAATAAATTGCCTAGATGAGGCACACAGATTGAGGGGAAAGAGGATGGTAAACAATACAGTGTGGGAGCAGATATCTTTTGCCGGATACTGTCTTGTCACTGGTGATTTGCAGGCAGTAGGTAAATCAAATCCCTAGGTGCTTGGGAAATCTCATGGTTAATCTAGGACTGAAGGACATGTATTATAAATACTGCTTTATTATCATACTGTTTGTCCAGCTACTTGGACTGATAACAGGATTAGAGGGAATTAACATATGGAGAAAGCTAAAGACAGTTTGTTGGGGTATATATATTGGCTATTAACCCTAGGAGTACTGGTGGAATACCTGCAGTCTCATTAAGAGCTACATATTTTGGACTAGATTCTTATTTCCCAAGAGAGTTAGGTCAAGCTCAACATCACTGAAGTTCTAGGGGGAACTCTCCATGGGAAAGGTGCAGATGCAGGAAGGACCATGCTCCATGTCTAGGCGATTCACCAACATGTGGACCAGTGTCATGAGATAAATATGACCCGGTGCCCAATGGTAAATATTTATGGGATTACATTCACTGATCACAAATTGAAAACCAAATGTTTAGAAACCATTTGGTGGAACTACCTGCCATTTCTGATGTGCAGACCACTGCACTATGTGCTGTGGTACCCTCCAGGCTCACTGTTCTCACAGAGGGAGCACAGATGAGAACTGCCAAGCTGGAGTAGTATTTAAAGAAAATGCCTTTTCAAAATATCCACTTAAATTTCATTTTTAATCTCAAGCAGAGTGAGTAACAACTTGAATGATAGAAGAAAAAAAGTAAAAAACCTCCTCCAAACTGAGAAATCTCAGTGATCCAGTTGACTATTTAGGCTCAGATATAACTCATATGCAGCCAGATTCTTGACAGAGGCAAGCTGATTTCAGTGAAGAATCCTTCTTTTGTGGACTAAGGACGTGGCCTGAACACACATAGGGGGCACACAGTGGCCCCTCCTCTGCACTTGCTGCTGACACACAGCATGCCTCGGCCATCTCCAGATTGTCCTAAGGGTCCCTATATTGTGCCCCTTTAGGGTTTTTTATGTCATATTTTTTAACTTCTGTTCAGAAGGATCGCTTTGATTACCCTAAAGACTGGAGGCCTTTTTTCCCCTGGAAGTGGAAATTTCCCTGGCGCTGCCTTGCTGGAAGACTGCAGCCCCAGGCGGTTGAGCACAGGTGCTTGTGGAGAGAGTGTGCTGCTGTTTGGACACCTGTCTGCTGCAAAGGCCATGGCCTTCAGCCTGCTTGTTTGGGGTTTTTACATAGGACTCGGTCATCTAAAGGGGGATGCTGGTTCCTTGTTTGGTTTTCTGTTGGGGTGTTTTTTTGTGATTATCCCATCGGGCCGGATTGAAGCTGAGCTGAATTTCAGCTTTGCTGCAAGGCATGACAGAGCTGCAGGCTCTTACCCCAGGGCTGAACTGGCCCCTCTGTTCCTAATATGCGTTAGACACATAGGAGCCTTTCTCCCTGTGTGTTTGTAACTCCCATTGATGCTAATGGGTGTGACATGTGTCTATCCAGCAGAGAATAGACCCCATTGACTATGGCAGTTCCCCGGCCTTGAGCGATGCTCGTCACTTGATTAAGCCAAACTAATGAGGCACGACCAGGGCCAATGGGAATCTGTGGGACTCGGGCATCATAAAAGCTGGTAGAAACCTGCAGCTTTTACTGGCGGCTGGGTT
Source organism: Upupa epops (assembly GCA_013397515.1). Taxonomy (NCBI): domain Eukaryota; kingdom Metazoa; phylum Chordata; class Aves; order Bucerotiformes; family Upupidae; genus Upupa; species Upupa epops. Next base: position 172,593 of record VZRI01013214.1, read on the forward strand.
TTGTTTTGCCAGGCAAAGACACAGGATGCCATGGGATGGGGTGCGCACTAACGGGTGCTGTCACAGAAATGAATAGTGCAGAGAGGGTTCACCACAGCTGCTGACAGCACCCTGAATTGCCCTCTTTTAGTGGTAATTACATGTGAGAGTGTCTCTTGTGCTCAGCTGACTAGGTCTGGTCCTGGCTTTTGCTCAATGTCTTTCTCCACTGGATCCTGAAGCTGGCCCTGTGGCTCTTTGATGCATATATAGGGGGTGTGCTTTTTGGCTCTGTAGCAGACAGCCCACAGATGACTAAGGCAGGCAGCATCATTTTCAACACTGGTTAGCAGTATCAGAATGTGAATTGGGAAAGGTGGAGAAAAGCAGAGAGCTTGCAAATTGTTTCTTACAGGTTGCCGGCCCTGCAAGAAGAGGCCCCTCTGCTATGTGCTCATCCTCCAGTGCACTGCTGGCCACCGCCTCGAGTGCAGAGCACCTGCCATACTCAGGAGGAGCTGGAGGAGCATGTAAGGCTGGATCTTCTTTTGCTTTGCCTGGTGCAAATTGTCAAACTGGATCAGATGCAACACAAATTTAAGATATCTGCCTAAGTCTGACTGTGCTTGTAGACAGACAGACTGGGATGACAGCCAAGATTTAGGGTTAGGCTGACACCTAACAAACTGAGAGCACAGATACGGCATCCCCAGGCACGCACCCCATACGGACATGAGATGCTGCTTGTTGAACTGAGGACAGGACCCCTGGCCTTCCTGTGGAACACAACAGCATCCAGAACCTCTGTGTTAACGAGAGGAAACAGCCTAGTAGGTCAGGGCCAGACTACAAAGCTACATAGGTCGGATGTAGATCTTGAGCAAAAACAGCAGTAAAAAACCCCCTACCTTCTATTTTTGGAGAGCCTGGTTGAGAAGTTGCAGCTACTTCCCCCTGTACTTTACCTGCTGGTACATTCCAGGTCAGAGGAGGTTTGTATTTTTGTCATATTGCAATACTTGCTTTTATGTAAGTGCTGCTAAGAATAAAATTAGCAGTGGGAGAAAAGCATCAGTTTGATGTCTAAATTTGGAAAACTTGATGAATAAATCTATTAACTTCGTTGTGGGGAGAGAAAAGAATAGCAACCCTTTGTTTAAAGGAAAGATGAAATAAATATAAGAGCTGATCGCCTGCTCTGGTTTTCTGGGTGGGTTTTTTAACGTCCCCTTGTCCCTTTCAGTGGATAAAATATTAATTGACTTAGTTCTATTTGTGGGAGTCTGACTTGAGAAGATGTGTTTGGCTGGATCTGAGAGGCTTTGTCGTTATTATCAAACACTTACAGCATTTTCAAAGGAAGAGGGAAAGAGTGTTCATTGGCTTCAGTAGGTGTCCTCCCAGAAAGCAGCATCCTGCCAGGTGTTTGGTATCACCTCTGTCCTCTCTGGCATTCTCACAGTGGTCAAGTCCCTGTCCTAGGACACTAACCAACAAGGTGGCTGTGATGGGAAGAAGAACAGGAGTCTCCCCCGAAGTTTGGCAGAAAGAATCCAACCTTAAAATTGCCCCGACTAACTTTTACTCTTCCCCTGTGCCTGCATCCTGTGCTGTGTTGGGATGCATGCTCCAGTCAAACCTGATCGTGATCACAGTAAACAGAAGGATTTTTAACTCTGTCCGAAGCGATAGGGGACACGGTAATCTGCACCATGCAAGGCCTCCTTCTGCCTGCCCCACAGTTTAGCACAAGATAGTAAAGTCAGTTCCCATCACAGTTCATAGCATTTTATGGCAAGCACCATCTTCCTTTGCCCAGGATTTCTGGCAGCTGCAGCCACCCCTTTCCTTAGCATGTCTAGAACAGGTCGCTTTTACTGAGAAATTATACCTTCGTCAGTAAATTCAAGACTATTTATTGGTTAGGCAACTGAAGTGGCAAGAAAGATGCTAGAAATGAAAAACCTGCTAGACTAGTATAGTCCCAGTCTACCTTGAAAGCTGGGTAACTTTCTAGTTATCTCAACTGTTTTTCACTTGATATTACTGATTTTTGTTCCAATTATTGGAGCAGCAAGTTCAGCGTTCAGGTTCTGCAGAAATGTTGCCTTCAACCTCTTCCTTCTTTCCTTTGATCCTAATTCTCCTGACTCTTTTTGGAGTAAGAAGCTGGTGTATGAATGTGAATGTCCTGTTTGGTTGTTCTTCTGAAGTGGCAGCCTTGTGTGCTTAGTGACTTCTTCCCTCTCCCATTTCGTGCTAAATTGGCTGGGCATGGAGGAGAGGTAGTGCATAAACTAAGCAAATACTGTTTATGTTCTTCCTGTAGCTGCTCTTTGGACACCTACGGGTCATTAATTCCTTTGTTCCAAGCCAACCTGCCAGCTGGCAGCTTTCCTGCCCAGTTTGAGCCATTCCTTTTGTGTGGGCTGCTGACCTGTTCACACTGAGCCACACTACAGGACGTGTTCAGGAGGGATCATCACTAGTTTTCTAGTCTCTTTGCTGAGACTAAAAGTGATATAAATGATACAGTCATAATACAGATAACCAAGAACTCTGTTTTCCCACCCCATAATCCACCTATGGGCAGTGTTAAATGAAAGAGGAGTATTATTACTTTGGGGGCATCAGGCTCCCAAAAGCAGGCAGATACCGCAGCTGAAGCAGGGCTGAGTGATGTGGTGACTGCAGATCCATCACACAAAAGCCCAAGAAACAGCCTCTGACGATGGAAAGAAAACCAGCATCATCTCATGACACTGCTGTTCCTGTAGGTTATGAATTTCAGATAAGGCAGGCTGAGAAACAGAGCCTGGAAATCCCAGCTGATCAGGAGTGAGACTGTTTTTCTCCTTTAAGAACATTTGCTCCATTTTTTTATTTCCAGTGTTTCTAGTTGCCATATCAACCTGAGACATTTGCTTGGCAATTGACAGGGTATTTTTCAACGAAAGATTTAAAAACATTTTCTTGTATCAGTTCCAAAATCTGACTGCTGAGATTTCACTTAATCTTATTTTATTCCTAGTACTTGATTTCCAGGCCACGTTAGCAGATGTCCACAGACACCCACAATCCCTTTGCACAGGCACATCTCAGGTTCAGCAGTCCATGTGCAGAAGTTAAGAACCAGGTGAAACTGCAACAGACATCGGGACACATCCTCTCAGGTGGCAGACTGGGAAGAAACCTCTGGCTTAAGCTAAGTGATGATTTCAGCTTTTACATTTCTCTGCAGAGCAGGTGCATGAGGTACAGTGGAGAGCAAGGAGGTTGCTACTGGCTTTACTGCTGGAGAGCATATTGGTTGTTTAGAAGCCTGCATGCACCCCCCTTCTCCTTGCCAGCATAGTGGGGAGAGAGGCTGTACCCATTCCTGATGGCAGTCCAGGACCTGCATCACCCCAATCCATTCATTCATGTGTTCTCTCCTAGCCGTTCATGGGTGACTGGTGTAAGTGGGGAAGGAATCTGCCCCAGTGCAGCTCAATCTGCAGGGACTTCTCTGTGGTGAATATATTGCCAGGTTTGTTGTGGGTTTGTGATGAGGCTTTTTTCTTTAGAAGGAATAAGAATGGAAAACAAGAAAGTGAAAAAGCCCTGAATTTTTACCTTTTTTAAGCAGAGACACTGCCACAGCAGGACATAATGGCTCGCTGTGGTGGTGGTGGTTTGCCTGAGAGCCTGGAGATTTATGTAATGAGAAACACAATCCCTGCGAAGAACATTGTTAAATCTTTTCAAAATTTCAGCTATAAGCCATTTTATTGCTAATAATATGGCTAGATTCTTCTTTTGAAGAATCTGGGAATGTTTGACAAGAGGGGAAAATGGAGAGGACTTGAGGCACCATAATCTGTATTTTCCATTTCCCTTGCTTGAAGCTTGAACAACGCATGTGGCACAAATGATTTGTTTATTGCCGAGTGCCCCCAAGGAGCCCAGTCTCCATTCTCCGCCGTATAAAGGCTATTCAAATGAAAGCCTTAATAGATTGTTGCAGGTCTGATATCAATGCACCAAGAGAAAGAGATATGCAAATATTCTAAATTAAACAACCTAACTCCTGCCCTTTGCCTTTGGAGGTGCAGTCTCAAGTCTGGATGGTGTCACCAATGCCGTGAGTGTGTCAGGCTCACCTCGCTGGAGAATCTGTTCATTTTTCTTCTGGGGTTGGTTCTTTTCCCCAAAGGGGAGGGACCTCACAACGCTTGGATGTTATTTCAAATATTCTCAGTGTTTTAGCACTCGTGGGCAAGCAAACAATCCCCAGCCAGGGCTGAAATACATTACATCTTCTGATTTAAGACTGAGGAACACTGCTGGGAGAAGCTCCTGCTGTGCCGGTTCGCTTCAAGTCTTCTAAATGAAGGCCCTTAACGTCGATGCCTTCTCTTGGGCTTTTCTTCACACTGTAGAAAAAATTATGGAAGAGTCACAGAGCCAGAAGCTGGCAGAGAGTAGAGCTGTAGTCCAATTTAGATCGCAAGCTAAATACAATCTGGTTCTGGCCACACAACAAGATGAATTAGGGCCTTCGCTGGTTTCTAATGCAGCCCCTGTTCCTCTTTCTCTCCCTGTAATGCGTGTGGGAGCTGGGCCCAAAAACCACTTCAGAAAGGTAAAAATAACATGTCACGCACCTCACCGTTGAAATCATGCCAGCAGCTACTGTGTGCGCTGAACAGCAGGGAAAAATAATAATTTCACATCAAAAACACCATAAAAGTTTTCAGTGTCTTCCAGGCTCTTATAAAACTGCTATTATCTTGTCCAACCCCCCAGGGCGTTTCACACAATTATCAATTATGCTCTGTGGATTTCAAGAAAAGGCAGTGTCTGAAACATGGGACGCGTGGTGGAACACACAGACGGCAGCGGTAGCGCGGCTGTGCCCGGTCAGCAGGAGGTCCACGTGCACCTCAGCTCTGCTGCAGGCTCCTGGCTCATGAGCAGAAATACCCAGAACATCTCTGTACCTGTGCTGCTTTCCTGTCTTCTGGGCTTTGATCACAAGGGCTTTAGAGAACCTGGCTGCTTATGGCTTGGATGAGTGTCGTCTTCACTGGATAAAACGCTGGCTGGATGTCCGTGCCCAAAGAGAGTGGGTGAATGGAATTAAACCCAGTTGGTGGCTGGTCACATGTGGTACTCCCCAGGGCTCCTGTTGTTCTCTTTAATGTCTTTTCAGTCATCCTCATGAGGGGATGAAGTGTGGTCCCAGTAAATTTGTGGACAATACCATTTTAGGCAGATGTGGCAATCTGCTTGAAGGTAGGGAGGCTCTACAGAGCTGCTGTGAGGCTCAACAAGGCCAAGCACTGGGTCCTGCACTTGGATCATAACAACCAAATGGAAGGATACAACCCCGGGGTTCTGAGATTGGAAAACTGCCCAATGGAAAGGACCTGGGATATTGGTTGACAGTTGCTTCAATGTTAGCCAGCAGTGTGCCCAGGTGGCCAAGAAGGCCAACAGCAGCCAAGTTTGCATTAGAAATAGAGTGGGCAATGGCACTATGGAAGAGACTGTCTCCCTGTACTCAGCACTGCTGAGGCTACACCTTGAGTACTGGGTTCAGTTTTGGGTCCTTCACTAAGAAAAGGATATTGAAGCGCTGATGTGTGTCCAGAGAAGGGCAAAGAAGCTGGTGAAAGGTTCAGAGAACAAGTCCTATTAGGAGGGGCTGAGGGTTATTTACCCTGGAGAAAAGGAGACTCAGGAGATGTTATCACTCTCTATAACTACCTGAAAGGTGGTTATACCAAGTGGGAGGTTCATCTCTTCTCCTTAGTAACAGGTGATCCAACAAGAAGAAACTGCCTCAAGTTGCATCAGGGGGACATTAAATTGGTCATTAGAAAAAAGTTCTTCATTGAAAAGACTGTCGAGCCCTGGAATAGGCTGCCCAAGGAAGTGGTAGCATCATCATCCTTGAAAGCATTTAAAATGCAGGTGGATAGGGTGCAGAGGGACACAGTTTAGTGGTGACCTGGCTGAGCTTGTTAGACTAGACTATCTTAAAGATCTCTTTCAACCAAAGCAATTGCCTCTTGCTTCATCATTACTGCTGGTGAAACAAATGTCACCAGCAGTGATGAGTGGAATTCAACTAATTCACCACCAGATATCTTCCCACAACTAAAAAAGCCTTGAGCTACAGTATGAGCAATTAGAAATGATGAGAGGGTGCCCAGTGCTCAACAGGAAGCATTGGATCAACAGGAGGGGAGGATCTTGCTTTGATTTGGGTGCGTGGCCAGTCTCTGTTCTGTGGCAGGGGACAGAGTATGTTTGCAATAGTGTGGAGACTCGATGCTCTGCTTCATTAACATCAGCAAAGGCTGGGCAACCTAGGGTTTAGGGGATGAAGGATCTGATGAGGGCATAGGAGGAAGAGGGCTTCAGAAAATGAACTCTCTAATTTAGCTAGCCGTTTATTTCAGAACCAAGGAGGGAAATGTCCAAAAGCACAAAAGATGGAAGGGGAAAAAAGATCTTTCCATACAAGTATGTGCAGTTTCATACATAAATGTTCCTCAAAACTGTATTTTGTGAGAGTACCGGGAGCCATAGCCAAATCCTTTATTTGACTGTGACTAGACAGTTGGTTTCTACTTGGAATTAAGGCAACCTTTGAAAACCATGGCCATGTTTAAACATGAACTGGGATGTAAGCTTCTTATGGGCTGTGGTTGCTAAATAAAAAAAAGGCTGACTCACAGTGGGTTGGAACATTCCCATGCAATCCTCCCTGCTACCTGGAGGTGCCCAGCCGGTTCCTAGAGATCCTAGACACCCACTGCTCCTGTGTACTTCCCTTGACATTTGTAGGTCGTCAGTATTTTGGAAAGACCAACTTAAGGTGTTTCTTTTGGCCCATCAGTAGCAAAAACAACAAGAAGAAAATGGAATTCTCCAGGATGTTTTCCAAAATGCCTACCAAATTCCAACAGCTTCATCCTGTTCCTTTGCAAGTGTGAATCCCAGATCGCAGCAGAGCCTAGCGCAGACTTCCCTAATACCACCAACAACCACAGTACCCCTGCACTGAGCTAAGCAGTATGCAGACACAGATTTGTTGAGGAATTTTCCAATTAAGCATCTTTCCAGTTCATGTATATTAATTAAGAACGCATACAGCTTGTGGGAAGCTCTTGGGTTTGGCATCTCTCATTTCCAGTTTAAAACGTTTGCACTTGGTCAGCATTTGATAATGAAGGACATTTTTTAAACAGAAACACCTGGTTCTATAGGGAAGAATATCTTAGGGGAAAAATAATATTTAACCATGAAATAATGCCAAATATTTCATTAAGATCCAAGCAGCATCTAACCAGGTTTTGCTTCTTTCAGACTATCAGCTTTTAGCAATTGAGACTGCCATGTCTGCTCCTGTTTAAGACTGGGGGAAAAACACTCAATTCTGGAATCTTTGCGATACTGGAAATCATCTTTCCTTGGATGAGATTGCAGAAATCCTTCCGGTTTTGCCTTCATCCCTGGCTCTGTTACCATGCAATTCTGCTCACACTGTTCTCCAGGACAAAATCTGAGCCAGGCTGAGATTTGTGCTGATGGTGAGTGCCTGCCTTTTTATTTTTCTTTCTTTAAATGAAACAATTTCCTAAGCATTGAAATGGGCTGATAAAAAGCAGCTTTTAAAATTCTTTTTAGTAAATAGTTTGAAACCAGACCATAAAGTCCCATAACTGTAGGTTTGCCCTTAATTGTACCTCACTGACAACCCATTTTCCTTCTCCTCTACCACCGCTCTCCTTTTTCTCGAAGTGCAAAACGAACTGCGTGCTACCTTTGAGAGAGTCGAGGGGTTTGGGGCAAATTCAGCAACATCTGTAGGTAAACAGTGTCACCTAGTGGATAAAAGGCATCGAACTTCCCAAGTGTGGAAGAAGTTTGGCCGTGTGGATTTATTTCCATTCTGTCCTAGAAAGAAATATTATTTCAAGTTGGAAAGAGCCTGTATGGAGAAATCGGATCCTTTCCAAATCACTGCAAAATCAAAGATGCCTAATGTGGTGGCCAGCACTGAGCACCGGGGGGCTGAGGTTACAGTGAGGACCCTGTCAGTGGCAGCAGGGAGCTCATCCTGCCTTGTATGTTTGGCCGAGATGATTCTGTGCTGCAGTTACCCAGTGCAGTCAGATACGGTCCCCTTGCTGATGGATGATTCGATCACAAGATAATTCAGATGGGAGAGGAACTGGGGAGGTTTTCAGTCCAGCCTCCTGGTCTAAGTAGGATCATTTGAGGCCAGGGCAAGTTGTTCAGCACAGGCTTCAGAGAAGGAAAGTGGGACAGCTTCCTTTCTGGGTAACATATTCCAAAGCTTGGCTGTCCTCATGGTGGTAATTTTTTTCCTTCTATGTCATCAAGACCACTCTGTGTCCAGTTTCTATCTGCTGTCTTTTATCTAGGCTCACCATGTGTATGTCTGCAGTGCAACACTGGGCTGGTTTCTTTTGCTGACATCTGGGGGTTTGCTGCCTCGGTCATCTATTCTGCTTATAATTAAAGCAAGTCCTCCCAATAGTTCTGTCATTCGTTGCATGGCTTTGACACGGGCAAACCCATGGTTTCACTGGTGTCATTCATTATTTATCTAATTGTAGCTGAGAAAAGGATAAAGACACCGCATGTCTCCTAGAGAAGATCCTTCCCAACATGCGAGATCTAATTGCAAAATGTGTTTGTGCAGTGGTGAAGCATGCAGGCTTCACTCATGGTCCCTCCATCCTCTACAAAACCAACCCCTGGTAGACTTCCTCCTCATGGGTTTGATGAGTGATAACAGGACATAAAAAAGGGCAGGAGCACAAGCCATCAAGACTGAACATCTAGACCCATGTATTATGTTACTGTGGATTTGGTCAAAGCAATAAGCCAAATCACTTTGATGAATGTATGAACAATAGTAGAACTGTAATCAAAATTATAAATATCTAATCTAACTTTCTTCAGTGCAAGGAGCCTGAACTCTAGCAATTAATTACCTTCCTAATAAAAGAAAGACACTGATTGATTTTTATGGCAGGTTGTTCAGCTAAGCTTGTGTGTGTCTCTGTGTTTTCATTTTTGTCAGGTGTCAAAGGGATGGTCTGTCATTCTTCTCCGAAAGCAACGAAAATATGCTGCAAGCTGGGACACTGTCTCACCTGTGTATGCACTCTGTTTCCAAAACAAACAGTACCAGGAGTGTGTTTGCTCTGTTCCACTCTTCCTTCAAACTACCTTTTTTATTATTATTTTTGGTACCAATCTTCTTGGACCAGATCCCACTGATCAAACCAGTGGAAAGAAAGCACCATCTTATTATACTCATCCTCCCCAGAGGAACTCCTTGGCATGGGCTTAGTCACATCACTGTGATTGCTTTGTGCCTCAGTTTACTTTAATGTAAGGTCTACATTGACTTTTCACAGTGTTTTCATTCTTGGGGTCTCAGAACTCTTTTCTTACCTGTCCTCTCCTAGACAGTCAAGACATTGACTAATAATGATCTAAATCAGATGCAAACCCTCTGTCACTTCTCAGAGAATTTTAGAAGCAACTTGTGTTCCACCAGGAGATTATGAATTCTTCAGCCAAGCACATCTACTCTGAAGTGTGAGGAGGCCTGGCATATCTGTGTAACAGCATGTAACGACAGTCCTAACATCTTAATTCGTAGCCTGGATCCATCTCTGCTGCCAGCAAACCCATCGATGCTTTTGCTTGGCCTCATGGCTGCACATGCTCTCGTATCTGTGTGCTCTAATGGCAGCACACTGAGTCCAGGGTGGGCTACCAGGTCCCCTGGGACACAGGTACTGTATAAGGAGGGGTTCTGCCAGGCTGACTGCCTAAAGCCTTTCTCTGTGTACAAAATGCCCTTCCCCCTGAGACAGCAGCACACACAAGTGCTCGTGAGCCCAGTTTGGACTCATTTATACACACAAATGCCAAATGGTGGAGGAAGATGCTGTGTGGGCAAATGCTGCTGCCAGAAAGGCAATTTTGCACTGCTCAGGTAGATGGGGAACCTCTGGCAGCTGGGAAAGGCTATGAGAAGATAATCACATTAACATCCATCCCTTGGGCTGTCTGGGCAAGCAAAGATCCCTGGCAAGTAGCACACTGAGGAAATGTGCTGGTCATGAAAACAGGAATCAGGCTTGAGAGTTAGCACAAGTATTGCCATTTTTGTCTAGAAAAGAGTATTTCTAGAATGTGCCTCTGTGTTGCAAGGGAAAGTTAGGGACTCTTCACTTGCGTTTAAGCACATTCTTGCATTAAAAGATTAAGCCCTCACGTTTGTTGAGTTGCTGTCTCCCATCAGCTGTCTCCCACAGTTCTGATACTCAGAGGTGAAGCCAGACTTTTCTATCCAGCTCTATCAATGTGGTCCACGGAGGATATTTGTTAACCCCATCTCCAGAAACATGGGCCATGCTGTAGTGGAAGGTAAAGACACAACACAAGAGATCAGCTTTAGGAAGAAGGGGTGGAAGGAAACATTGCATGTATCCTCTTCTTGAACACTAAAAATGCTAGTGCTCTAGGAAGGGAGGGCATCTTTTATCCATTAAATGACCAGCAAAGAGAAGAGAAACCAAGGGCTTATAAATTCCCCACATTGTGCCCTTCAAGGTGGCCTTATTCTCTAAGCAGTCACATACCTGAGTATTGGAGACATTTAAGGAGCTAATAATTTCCTCTGACTCCAAAGCAAAACAAAACCAAACCCTCTGAGTGTGTTTCCGTAGATCCCTGTTTAAATTTGCTTCTCAGTGTGCACAGGATTATTTTGTATTATAAACTATTTCTCAGGATGATTCCGTTTAGGGCATCAGCTAGGGTGAGGCTTGAGGACTTCCACAAAGTTGAAGGGAGAGCCTGGGCAAACTACAAAAGTCTCCTGTTTCTTCAGCTTCCCTGCCTGCTGTCTGTTTATACTTTTCAGAAGCACCATGGAATACAATCTTTGCTGGCTATGTGCAAACACTCGTTTGCCCTCCTGTTCCTTGGAGGTGGGCTAGCAGGGTAGGACATTAATGAAGCAACCAGGAGGAGGTGGTACCATTTCTGTACATGTAGGACTTCAGTATCCAGTGGTTTCATTGGGTACTGAACAAATGACACCTTTTCTGACAGTAAATGCAGTGGAGATTCTTGTCGTGTTCTAAAGGCAACATTAGATTTTGAGCTGAGAATATTTTCCTGGCTCGAGGAAGAGGTTAGACACACAGCCCTGAGGTGGGCAAAGTGTGTGTGATTGCCATCAAACTAAGCAGCTGTGTTCAGCTTCTCTTGGATTTCTTTATATGAGAGACAGAATGATTCATAAAAGGAAATGCTGAGGCCACACAGGTTGTCAAGTCTCTAGTCTAACCAGGTGTAATGACTGAGGTTTCGCCGGCGAGCCACAGTTAAGGGAAAAAATAACAGATCACGGGTCAAATCCATCCCTGATGCAACTCCACCATCTTCAGTAAGAGCTACCCCTGTGTTAATCTGGCCCCATGTTCCTCACTCGTAAAATAAAGCAAAATCCCTCCTGAGGCAGAATCAATTGGAAGAGGGAGAAGGGGAAAAAAATGCCTCTTTCCAACCCACATTAAAACTAATCATTTCTTGTTGCACAATGGAGCCGGGAAAACCAGTCCCACTAGACCACAATTTCCTCAGCATGTCACAGGGGGGGGAATTGGCATAACCAAGAGTTCTTTTTCATCTCTGCTCAGTTCTAAATGATAGTGGGAAGAGGAGAAAACACATCTAGATAGACAGATAGATATGTGCTGTATCTCTAATCTGTTTCTATACCTACTTATATATGTCTATTAGGTAGATGCATTTGTTCTTCCTCGGTTATTTATGTCTCCGGCACGTGATCTGGAGGTATTTAGGAGGAATTTTGTACAAACACAGAGTGGTTTAGAAAAAAACAATTATAGTCCTTTGTTGATCAGACCTGTTGCTTAAAAATAGTAAAATATACCTTCTTTTAAATGCCCAGTGGAATTTTCACTGCTGTGTGGTGTTTTCTTCCCATTTGGCAGGTCCGCTGTGTACGTGAGCTCTATGGGAATGCAGAAAAGTCACCTGAGGGAGAAAATTGCTAATCACTAAAAATGACTAATCATTCTTTCACACTAAACAAATCCCACTGAGAGGTTCTTAGTTACACAAAGGTGGATTTTCTTGTCCTTTCCCCTTTTCCCCTCTTCCCTCCAGCTAATGATACAGAGGTGCAAAATGCAGAGTATCACACCCTACTATGCATTAGCTACAGAATTTTCACATAAGTCTAGGTCTGAGGCCAAAATAAAAGCACAACACCCTGAAAAATCTTGTAATGCACATGACTAGCACTTCACAAGCAAAAAGGCCTGAAAAAGAATTCAGACAGTCATAGAATAATCTTTCCGAGGTTATCTGTATTCTAGCCACAGAGAGATACCCTTGCTGAGACTGTGGCCCCCATGCAAGGAATTCACCATAAGGGAAGAAAATCAGTGGCAGTCCTGCCTGTGTTTAATTATACCTTTAATGTCTATTTTTATTTCAGGAGATGGTTCTGTATTAGGGGTTGTAGGGCAGACAGTTGGACTTGATGATCTCGAAGGTCTTTTCCAACCTTGATGATTCTATGATTTTTAGAAAAACCCAAGATCAGGCTGTATGCCTTTGCTCACTGCACTCTGCTTTGGGCCTCGACGCACAGCTAAGCGCTGACGAGAAGGTGGCATATTTTGTCATCCTTTCAGCCTGTTTGGATAATGAGTCAAGCGTTGGATTTCCCAGTTCATACAGAGCAGCCAGGGTGTCACAGCCCTGCAGGTGCCACCTCCCAGCTCTGCAGCCAGCATCCCTGCTTCTTGTGGAGCAGAAAGAAAATGAAGGTGGCAAAATTTCCTATTCAGTCCTTCATCAACATTTTTGTTGTGATAGTTACAGAGGCTCCACCACTGCAGGAAGGCTGTTTAACTTATGTGGGCGTGTTTTGGCTTAATTCTCTAGACTAAATTCAGACTGGTGCAAGCAAGGTACGTGATACCTGCAATAGATGTTTTCTTCTATTGCATTGCCCTGCTTTTCTCCTGTATCTCTGAACACAGCAGAAATCATTTAAATCAAAGTAAACAGAAGTGAAATATTTTCTATCACTGCTGTAAACTAGTCTGAAACTCACCTTTTTGTGTCAGCTTTGCCTGTTCAGGTTGCAAACCACAAGAGTCTCTCCAGAGCATTTTTACTACACTCTTAAAGAAATAATGGAAAACAAAAATGATTCCTAGAGAAAGGATACCACGAAGTGCGAGCAATGGCTACACATCCACCCCTAATCTCTTCCTGGACTGAACAAAGTAGGACAGTGCACTCACAATGCATTCATTTTGTCACCAGACCGGCTGCAGTTTTGCTGCAGTGCTGAGCAGCTGCAGGGATCTGGCATTGCTCGGCACTGTGGCTGTGCTGGGAGCACTGCGCACACAGGACCACAGGAGTGGACACTGCCGCTCTGTATCCCTCTGATTGCCTTGCTTTGGGGTTTCTAAATCCCTGAGCCTTGAAGTATTTGGTCTCTAGAGAAGACACACTGGAATTGTCTGAGGCAGAACACGGTGTTGTGTGAATTTGACATTCTGACATACGGGTATTTTTAAGCTTGCAGAATTCACCGAGTTCCACCCAAGTTTGTAGTTTTCATACTTAGAAGCATCATTCATTGGTCAGTTTTAGATTTTTTCAGAAAAACTTATTTTTTCCATGGCACCATTCCCCATGGGTCCCAATGGTCTCCAGTGGAACCTTCACGGAGCATCCTTTGTGTGAGAGGCTGCTGATGACAACAGGCTTTCACAACAGTGACCGTACTGTGCTGTAAAGCTGCTGCCTTGTGGCCAAAGCATGCCCCTGACATTATCAACCAGCACTCGCTAATGACAGCTGTAGCAGACCACAGCGTTGGAGTGAGGTGGGTTAGTAGTAATTACAAGATGTTTATTCAGTCTAAGATACGCTGTAGTTTACCCATTAGCACCCAAAATGGCACATTTAATTGGAGCTAAATATGAACATAAACAGGGGATTACAGCTAAGCAGGGTGCTTGACTGTCTACTGCTAATTTATAGTTAACTAAGGTGCTCATTTACCCTGGTAAGAGTATGCATCCACGCAGCAGCTTTGTGAGAGAAGGATTTCATCATGCTTTAGACAAGTGCAGGTGCTGGATCTTCTCCTGTGTTATCTGACCTCATGGACACTAATGTGTTTGCAATAGAAAAGGGCACTTTTCCTTTGCTCGGGTGAGGTTAAATGGTCTTTCTCAACTCAGCTTTTCTTCAGTTCACCATCCAATAACAATAGTCTATTTTCTCATTCCTTTATTTGCTGAATCTTTCCTATGGCCGTAACCAGGGCCGATCCTCATTGCATTTATAATAAATTTACTATGAGATCATAAGCTGGTTTCAGAAAACCCACACAGGGGTCTGTACGGGTACTTTGATAAAGCTTAAAATGATAAGAAAACAGTTTCAGCTGTACCCAAAGCAGTTATAATAAACCACAGTTAAAATATTTTCTCAGGGGGTTGTGCTGATTGAAGTTCGTGTGCACATTCATCTGGGGACTCCTTGCTGCACGTTTCACCGCCACTACCTACAAACCAGATGGAGAACCCTTCGATCTGGTTGAGCCTCTTAATTGCTCCATTGCAAATGACTGAGGAAGAAGTAGAACAGGGTGGGTGTTGGGGTTACCACAGGTGAGATAACTTGCTGCCTATCAGGATGGTGGAGGGGCTACAAAAGGAGGAAAAGAAAGAGAAGATGTTTTTGTCACAAGTGAGCATGTAGGAGTAGTTTTAGACAAGAAAAAAATGAAGGTAAGAGTTACTGTATGGGGTGATTTAATTCATTTGGTTTGAGGAAAAAAAATAGTAGTTGTTCTTCCAATTTGAATTGGCTCAACTTTTACTTCTCTTGATCTGAAGTGTGTTTCTGGAGTGAACCCGGATTCCTAGAGCATTGTGTATCTGTTTGTCCTTTATGTAGGAGACAGTAGTGGGATAACCTCAGCTTCCTGCTAAATGTCTGCTTCTCTTGTTCCCCTTCCTCAACAGAGAAAATGAGATGTAAAAGCTCAGGAGTTGAGATAAAAGACCAGGAGACGCTTACCAATTAGTGTCACTAGCAAAGTAGAAAGAATTAAATTTGTTGGACTGTTGTTTTTTTATTTGGCAGTAAGCAGAATTAAAAGAGGATAGTGAGAAGTAAATCCACCTTCATCACCTGTGCTCAACTTCACTCTTTCATTCTTGACTTTTTCTACTTTCTTTCCCTAGTTTGCACTGGAGATGTGGGGTTGTGGTCTGCTCATAACTCTTTGTCTCTGCCACTCCTTTCTTGCCACTTCTCGCTTGCTTCAGACTAGGGTCCCTCCCACAGGAGACAGTCCTTTAGAAACTCTCTAATGTGAGTCCTTTCCTGCAGGTTGGATTGTTTCCATGGGATGCAGTCAGTCCTCTAGGAATGGACTGCTCCAGGATGGGATCCCCATGGGACCCAGTTCCTGATAGAAAACTTTGATCTTCTGTGGGCTCTCCATGGGCTGCAGCTTCCTTCAGGAAACATGTACCTGCTGCAGCGTACACATCTGCTCTGATTATCCTCCTGTAGCCCTTAAAGTCTATCTAGTTAGAATCACAGAATCATTAGGGATTGGAAGGGAACACAAAAGATCATCTAGTCCAATGCCCCTGTCACAGCAGGATCACCTAGACCAAGTCACACAGGGACGTGTCCAGGATGGTTTTGAATGTCTCCAGAAAAGGAGACTCCACAACCCCCCTGGGCAGCCTGTTACAATGTCCCATTACCCCTACTGGGAAGAAGTTCCTTCTGATATAGATATGGAACCTCCTCCGTTCCAGCTTGCGGCCTTGCTCTATCATCAGAAGAGCCTGGCTCCATCCTCCTGACACCCACCCCTTCACATATTTGTAGGCATTAATAAGGTCACCCCTCAGCCTCTTCTTCTCCAAGCTCAAGAGACCCAGCTCCCTCAGCCTTTCCTCATAAGGGTGCTGTTCTACTTCCTTCATCTTCATTGCTCTATGCTGGACACCCTCCAGCAGCTCTGTTTCCTTCTTGAATTGAGGGGCCCAGAACTGGGCACAATACTCCACATGTGGTCTTACTAGAGCAGAGTAGAGAGGGAAAAGAGCCTCTCTCTATCTTCTAATGTCCTCCCCTTCTGATCCCCCCCAGGATGCTGCTGGCCCTCTTGGCCACAAGAGCATGTAGCTGGCTTATGCTCATCCTGCTGTCCACTGGGACCCCCAGGTCGCTTTCTCCTACACTGCTCTCCAACAGGTGAGTCTCCAACCTATACTGGTACCTGGTGTTGCTCTTGCCCAGATGCAAGTCTCTATGCTTACCCTTGTTGTACCTCATTCAATTTCTGCCCAGCTCTCCAGCCTGTCCAAGTCTTGCTGAATGGCAGCACAGTCTGCTGGGGTGTCGGCAACACCACCCAGCTTTGTGTGATGAGCTTCAGGGAAATCTCCCTTTTCACTGACCTTAGTCTGCACAGTTGCACAATTTATTAGGGTTGGAAGGGACCTTCAAAAACCATCAGGTCCAACCCTGCTGTTCAAACAGGATACAGATTAATGAAAATTATAATCACCTACAAGCCTAAATCAACCACACAAAAATTCATCCAGATGGGTCTAAAGCATCTCCAGAGAAGTGGACTCCACAACCTGTTCCAATGTTTAATAACCCTTACTGTAAAGTTCCTCGTATCAAGGTGAAACTTCCTGTGCCCAAGCTTGCATCCATTACCCCTTGTCCTGTCTGATGCAACTGAAAACAGAGTATTCCTTCTTGACACCCAGCTCTCATGTGTTTATAGGCAATAATTAAATCCTCTTGTAGCTGCCTTTTGTCCAAACTAAAAAGTCCCCATTTTCTCAATGTCTCTTCATAAGGAGTTGTTCCAGACCCCCAGTCACCCTCATAGCTCTGCACTGAAGTCTCTCAATTAATTCTCTATTCCTCTTAAAGTTGGGAGGCCAGAACTGGACACAGTGCAGCCTCACTAAAGCAGGATAAAGGGGTAGAAGAGCTTACCTTGATCTGCTAGGCACACTTCTCTTGATTCATCCCACCACCAGTGCCTTCAGGGTTTTTTCTCTTGCATGTTTTCCTCACTCCTCACCTTCTTAGCTGTTGTGCAGTATTTGTTACCCCTTCTTAAAGGTGTTTTGTCAGAGACACGACCAGCATTGCTGATGGGTTCACCTTTGGCCAGAGGTGGGTCCATGTTGGAGCTGGCTTATACCACCTCTGACATAGGTGCGGCTCCTGGCTGTTTCTCACAGGGCTTACTCCTGCAGCCCACCCCCCTCTACTGAACCCTGCTGTGTAAACCAAATACAGTTATCTTTGATTTTGTGCTTGGGGAGAGAAAAGTCCTGCAACCATGTACACGTATGGCCTGTATTTCTGCTTGACCATGTCTATTGCGTGCTCTCCTTCATCTCATTTTATCGGCTGTTTTTTCTCCTTAAGTGTTCGTATGGACAGGTATTGCTATGAAGTGAAATCTCATCACAGTAGTTCTGGGCTTTTTATATCACTGGTCACTCTGCCCTAACCCTAGATGTATGCGCTGAATAACCGCATTGTTCGTTTATAATGTCCTTGGCTTTTCTATAGCCTTGTCCCTATGATATTACTTGTGGACTCAGTGGGCTGAATTGAAGACAGTGAACTTAAAAGTGGTGATGTATGCAGCTATGTAACTGTGAGAAGAAATGTATTGATTCCACATACTTCCTTTTCTAACCTGCTGTAAGGTGTTTCATCATGTAGGACATCATGGAGATCTTATATTTGTTACTTAACATACACTGAAAGGTCTGACTTCTCTTTCTTGCTGGCTTTCTGAATGGAAAAAGCTGTTGTTAACATGTCTTGCGTGTCAGAGATCAGGCTGTTCATGATAGCTTATGAAGCTTTGAACCTATATAGTAATAGAGGGAATGGCAAACTCTTAATGTAGCTGTAGCACAAAAAGTGAAACTATTGACCTTGCTAGCTCTGCATCTGGGGCAAATGTTACTGCAGTGCACAGGGTAACTTTAACCAGGGTGAGCCAGCGGTTGGTTTGAATTTTGATTTGTGTGTTTTGCCCTGGTAAAGATAAATGCGAATGCCCCAGCAAAATGCTAGAGTCGCAATTTTGCCAGTGGCACAATTTATTTGGTGAAAATTTTATGTTTGGATAAAGAGGCCAGTAAATTAAACAGAAGCAGAATTTATTTCCGTGTGGTTTTAAGTTGCTGAAAAACCTTCTGTTATTCACCTTCCCTTTCTGAAATAATGCTCTTTTAAATCAACCGACCCAACAAAAAGCCTGTACTTACGCTCTTGCCTGGCATGGCACTGGTATTCCCTGAACAGAGCCAGCAGGTAACCACTAGGTGATTCAGCACAGCACAGCTCTTTACCTCCTTCACACAAAAGACCCCATGAGATACCCTGGCTGGTTCCTGGAGCATACAGAAAAAATCTATGACAAGAGGTATTAATAAGATTGTGTTGAGAGGTGTGCATGAGCTACAGAGAGAAGCGAAGTGCTTAGCTGCTTTCAAATCTGTCCACCCAAATCCAGTACCAAATCAGCTTTTCAGGGCAGTGTATGGGAATGTACAGCTTATCAAAGGGCTGTTTCTTTGCTGTTATGTGCTGCCAAAGGCCCTGATTTCATGGCAGTGACTTCTGCCCCATAGGTGATTTTTTCACTCTGTGCAGCATCCAATTTACCTATGCAGCTGGCAAAGAAGTTGAGGGCAGAGGTGCCAACGTACCACGATTGGCCAGCCAGCCAGCCAGCCATGGGTCTGCATCTCTTAGAGGGCAGTTTTTCTGGACTGCACTGACTTTTTCACAAAGGAAAGCCCATGCAGTTGAGCCCAACACTATTCCTAGTCCCACACCTAGTCTCTTGAAGCTGCCTCTTTTTACCCTAGCAGCACACAGTTTCCTCAGGGTGCTGCAGCATTGGGAACGTTTCGGGGAAGCCCATGCTGTGGCCATTAGTGCTGCACCCACAGCAGCCTCTGTGGATAACGAGAAGCCCTTCTGCCTGGCTGCTATTAAACTGCTGCCTTTTTACGAGAGGAATCCTGAATTCTTCCTCAAACCTAAACAAAAAAGTCAGCCTTTTATTCGTTTCATCATTATCTAGGGCTGCCACATTCAAATGATTCTCCAGCAGTCCCTTCATTTCTGAGTGCACACGTCGAGAAGGGATTGGAAGCCTTTTGATTAAGAATAAGAGGTGATGACACTACAACCAGTGCAGGGTTGTCATCATTACCGTGTACCTGCACTTCCACAGAGCTCTCGCTCTGGGTTGCCTCTGATATAAAGCTGCTGTACTCTGTGCCCTAATTGAATGGAACTATTTTATAAACACGCATTCCCTGAATCCCAGAAAAGATCCTTTTAGAGGGGAAGATATGGGGAGGGTGGTGGGGAGGTGAGGAGCTAGATGGGCTCAGTTCCTGGCAGACCAATTTTGTCTGTGAGAGAGATTTCTTTGTTCCCTGCAAAACTGCTTGTCTCCTACGAGCAGATATCGTGGGGTTTTTACACACCCCCCACAAGTCGAATGAATGATCTGACCACCCACTTTTAATACTGTGATTTTTCTGCTTTTGGCCTGGATTACAAGTCACCTATGGCCACCTTTAGTGCATAGCAGGCTGCAAGCTTACACAAGGCACCAAAGGGAAACCATCTGTTCCTCCCTGCCCCCATTTGTTAACGGTTCATGTCTGATAATTTAACTGACGTGGTCACAGTGACGACCTTTTGGTAGCAACACAGGGAGGAAACCTGTTGTCTGCCCACCAGGATTCTCTCATCTGTCTCATGAGGTGGTATTCATGTATGCACCCTAACTCCACACCCTTCATCATGGGAGCAACACTCCACACATGACTTGCTAAGCAGTGTCCATCTTTTCAATCACTGTGTGCTCACACTCTGGAATTTCCGCTGGTGGTCTACTGTTTTCCAGGTTAACTTTTAAGTGCTGATTTTGACCCATATTTCTGTCCTGGCTATTTCTCTGCTCCCATGTGACACAATTGCAGTTGTAGCGGGTAGAAGTGCTGTGCCTGAGCCTCGAAGGATGCAGGATCTTTGTCAGACCAGTGCCTTTTTGGAAACTGGTGTCCCAGTTGCAGTTCAGGAGTTACCCTAATTCTCTACAATCTGTGTGCTTAAAGGGGAAAGACTTCATTGTTAAACAAGCTTGCTCTGGAGCTTACAGTTTGGTAAGGACACCCTAAAACTGCTATATAAAAATGTATTGGTAGACAACAAAACGACAGTCAATTCCTGGTACTGTTTCAAGGAGCCATGGATGAAATCTACTGCATAAGGGATGTTGAGTTAAAAGTGGTCAGGAGAGTTACTTTTATCTTGGCTTACATATAGCATTACATTTACACCTGAACACAGGGTGAATTATCATCCAGAGGAGTTAAGAAGGAATCTCTTTTCTCCAGGAATGGCAATTATATTTGATTAGGTACATGGGAGCTTTTTCCTCTCCTGGCCAAGGAGCTGAGGGCAGTGCTTTGAAGATACCCAGCCTCATGATCAAGGTGTAAAGCATAATGACAAATGTGAAGTTCCTGCAGGGTCAGAGTCAGCTACAATAGTTCAGGGGAGAGGGCAACGGACTGAGACTTAAGAGGCTTGACTCAACTGCCCTGTTCTTCCACTGGGCTGCAGGACAAATCACTTCCTTTTTGTGCCACAGTTTCCTTATCTGTGAAATGGTGATAATGAGCCTTTTTTCTTCATTTCTCTTTGTAATCGCTCCAAGAGCTGCAGGTAAAACATGCTATACAAGCACTTGGTATTGCTGTGTTTGATTTGTGGGATTTTTCTGTGTGATATCCTAATGCAAGCAGTTGTTTCAGATTTGCACACATAAGCTCAAGGGCTGTGGTGTTTGTCATCCTGCTGTTAACAGCTCTTCCCTGAAATAATTTGGCTGTACAGGCAATACTCGGGGTTTGTTTTCGTTAGGATATCTGCAGCCTGCAATCTTAATGCAACAGGATTTGCTAGTCAAGCATGGCCCTTGAACAAAAGCACCCAGAGGATGTGCCTTTTTAGATGCTCTCCTCTGCACTACGATCTTCCATCCTTTTGTGCCTGTTCTCCGCTGGTCTCCCGTTGAGAGGCCTCCACGCCTGTGGCCATCAACAGTTTGCCAACATGAGGAGGAGGAGGAGGGGGAGGAAGAAAAAAAAATCCCCTTGACATGTGTAGTAACCTAAGCCTGATTCCAAATGTGTTTGCTTAAGCATTACTAAGGATTCCCTCTTTCCCATCCCCATCATTTCTCCACTCAACCTGTCTTTGTTTCAAGATGGGGGGAGGCTGCTGACAGGGTGGGGGGGTTCTGTGGCGGTGCCTGCTGTGATCTGGGTACTCTTTGTTTGACAACGTGTGTGCAGTCCTGTCCACCATCTCCTGTTGCTAATGAAATACACTGGGATGAAAAGTCCTAATTGTGAGGTGATACCCCACTGAGTGTCAGAGCAGGGGGGGTGTGCATGATGCTCTTTAGTTTGGGTCATTGGAAGTGATAGATGCAGGAGGATAGTAGATTAGTTCCCGCTGAAACCTGAGAAGCTGCCTGTGTTGTTGAATGTCATCCAGTGCTCCACAAAAGCGTTCAGATGAAATCATTGAAATCTTGGGTTTCAGGCCTAAGTAACTACTACAGGCACTAGTAGTTCCTGCCTGTGGAGTAAACATTTGCTGAACACGCTTCAGCCTAATACCACTTTGTGCAGCAAGCAATCACTCACTATCCTCTGCCTCTCCCGGCTGTTGTGACAATGCAAATGCCAGCCAGACCACTGTTATGTCAATCTCTCCTAAAACTGTTTTACTAATAATTTGCCTAACTTTAATTCCCTTAACCAGAAGTCAGGGTGTGGGACTCGTTCGTTGAATGCATTTGAGTTTACTTTGCTGGTTTTCCCCTCCCTGTTCCCTGGAGCTGGGGAACAGGGCATTAATGGGAGATGCAGGATGTGCAACCTTTCCACCAGTGTAATATGCTGATAGTGCTGGGTGCACCTGAAACGCAAAATAACTTGTCCAAGGCCGTGTGTTTCCTCCACTTCACCTTTCCATGACATGGGCTGAACACAATTAGCATTCTGAGGTAGGTGCAGTACAATGTTGATGGTTTATCCAGTGCTGTGGGTTATGAGTTCTCACTCTCATACAATGAGGATTTTTTTAGTGGTAAATCAATTTTCAGGGGGTTCAAGGGCTTCACAGAAAACCTCACTTGCCAATTGAGGACTGGACCCACATCTCTTGACTCCTGGCCCAGTATGTCACCTGCAACGGGATCTTGTTCTGGGGTTGGAGCTCCGTGATGCTACTGCACATTTATGTAAGAGGACTGCTCACAGTGAGAGTTGAAGGGGTCTGCTTTGTGAAAACAAAAGCGTACCTGTAAAACACTTGCAAATGAAGTGTGAACAATGAACGATATTATACCAACGTGTAGAAGTGCTTCTCTTGCATTGCGTCAGGCTTTTCTGCAGTATTTGACTCTGGAATCAAATTTCTCCTCCTGTTTTCAGAATTTATAGAGCCAGCCATGAAATTAGGGATGTGTCAACTGGAAATAAGGAAGCATTTGACTTTGACACTAAAATTAATTAAACTGTTATTACATTGATCTCTACAGCATCTGTTCCACTTGTATGCAGAAATGCTAGTGTGCGCAACGGGGCCGTTTCATACTGGTGGAATTGGATGCTGTGATCAGCCATATGCTGATAAAATTATTCTTTTGTCAGCACGTCTGCCTGGAATTGCTTCAGGAGCTGAAAACATTCAAAGCAACAATGCTCAGAGCCGAGTGCTTAAGATTGCTGATGTGGAAGGGGCTTTTGGTCTAGTTCCATACTCCATATACACTTCATACCTCTCACAGGTTGGCAAGCCTCTTCTCGTGTAAGCATCTGAAACTGGGCTGTCAGAGCAGTTGAGTTTTGAAACTAAACTTTGCTTGCTGAATTGGGGTATCCCTGCTTGCTAAACTCCATTCAACTCTAGTCCAGCACAATCTGATAGTTCTGTTGCTGCTTTAGGGGGACTGGGGCAAGTCCCAGAGAAGCCAGGGTATAAAACCCCTGACTGAGCGAGTCACGTTGAAGGTATAAATAATTAGGTTGGTTTGTTGGATGATCCTTGGTGACCTGCCTGTGTTATGTTAGTGTGGTTTATAGATAGACTCATCACAGCACCACATTCCATCGGAATGCAGAAGGCTTGTTTGGTAAACAACAGAGCTGCACTCACATTTTGCGTTCCTCTATGGTTTGCATGCAGAATTTACAATTAATCCCTATTTCATTGCACACGAGGAATGTGAGATTTGTCAGGTGCTGGGAAGGCAATCGGCAAAAGAAAAATGGAGCAGCTGTTGCAGTGGTTTGTGAAGTAACAATAGAGAAACCGTCTCAGTCCTGAGGTTATCTGCATTTTTCGCGGTGTGGTCAGCACTGCACATGGGGCTCAAGCAAACCCAGCGAGCTAACAATGGTGACATGGACCAAAACCACCCATGGGCAAAGATATCCTGATGATAAGCAGAGCCTCATATAACTGGGTGCTGTCTATATCTGTAACTAATCCCTAAATCTGCAGCTGAAACACAGCTGTTACCAGCTTTCTTTTAGGAGACCTGGCCAGGTAAAAATGGGTATTGTCTTGGAGAATTGTCTTTTTGTGGTTTCTGTTTACAGTGGAAAGTAATTTTCTTCAAGCCTTGAAAAGGGTGTCATTATTTACTTCTACAATTAAAGCCATAAAAGCTGCTAGCTGTTGTTGCTTGCTCCTTGAAAACATGCTATCACTTTTGACGATCCTGACATTATTAATCAGTTAATCGTCATCACTGGATTAATGTAAAAGTGCCCGAGTAAACACAAACGCCTTCTCTTTAATGAATTCATCCAAACTTTTCCAAGTTTGCCCATGTGATGGTGAGTGCTTGTTCCGGCTGGGCACAAGCACCGTGCTCTCGCATGGAACGCATTCTGCAAGCGTGCAAGCCCCTGCGAGGGCGATGCTTTGTAACAACTCCATCAGATGTCACCACAAGGTTTTGTCTGTCAGCAATGGCCAGGTAAGTGATTAGCTGACACAGCTCCTCACTGTATGGGTCACTGGCAAAACAGACAGGTTCAAAAATTTAAGAGATTTGTTCCAAGTCTCCTGAATGTCTTTCCTGCTTCGTTCAGCTCTCAGCTCTGTTGTCTTGTGCAGGCAATATAACACATGTTGACACTTAGAACAAGCTGTTTAAAAATAGTCACTCAGCCCACTGTGGACAGAAGTACCGAGTTTTGTTTGTTTGGAGAGGAATTCTCTTGGCCTTCCTAGGGCTGTTGGCTGCCCCCTGTGGAGTGGAAAGGAAAGGCATTTGTGTTTGCCACGCTGAGCATAGTGTGTATCCACACTTTCACTGGGGCTACCTGATAACTATATTAAGTTTCTTAACTCTGGCCTCGACTTTGCATCCTGTTCTCACTGTTGTAGGAAAACCCACACCAGCCGCGAAGCTGGTTTTAATGGACAGGTAGATGTTTTCTGTCTCCAGCATGGATGCATGCTGAAAAGAGAACATTTTCATCAAGCTGTTTCAGGTTCGTCCCTCCCATCTCATTTAAGCAAACAGGATTTTCATGAACTGTAGCTAAGGGATAGTTTGGTGATTCAAAAAAACAATCCGTGGTAATGCCAGTAGAAGTGTAAATGAGTGTTGTGATTTGCTATAACAAGCCATAAAGACTAATGCTCAGACATGAGAAAATACCCACGTTCTGTGCTGGAGCTGATGGCTTAAGAAATGGACAGCCCATTCTTGTTAGAGCACAAGAAAAGTGCTTATCTGCTTCCTACATTAAAGCAGTAATTGACAGTTAGGTGACTTAAAAGTTCCTCTCCATTTAACATCTCATCTTTTTTCAGAATTACCCTAATGATGTGCTGCATCCAAGTTTCAGAATGGCCTGGTTTCTTGAATCGCCTCCCCTGTGCAATTCAAGTGCATGTGATTCTCTCTTGAAGTGGTAATGGCTGGTGATGAAAACGAAGGGATGGGTGCAGGGTGATCCTGCTGGCCAAAAAAGTTGCATAGATTGAGGAAGGTAAAGAGTGGTTTTCCTGGAATGTAAGAAAGGCAGGTGTGATTTGAAGTAGAGGGATGCATTCAGTAGGACAAGGATTGCGTCCTGTGCCTAGTTTCCATGGTGTCAGTCTTAGTGAAATCCTCATACTGTAAGAATAAAACTGGACAGAAACATGCTGGTTTAGATGTCAATTACATGCCAGAGGGACGGCAGGATTTGAAGATCCTGTCGACAGACAAAGCAGAGAAATGATGTTCTTTTGTAGGATTCAGTGCATAAAAAATACTACCCAGTTGACCATGAGTACACATGTTGAGAGATACAAGGCAAAGAACTTTTTTACCATGTGTGTAAGGGATTTTACGTAACTTGCATTGGGTTTTAAGTACCCCTAAACAGCCCGCGTTCTCCTAGTATTAAGGTTTGACTTTGGGCTGAGAGCAAAGCTAATCAGATCCTGAAGCCAAAACTGTCTGTGCCAGCTGTCTGAGAAAGACATGCAGCACCCCACTGAGAGGCATGGTGGAGGAAAATATACTAAGCTCTCCTCCACCCATCCCTCCAGCTGTCAGTTTATCACCCTTTTTCCACAGACCCTAGTGAAAATCAGTGGCTCTATTTCAGTAGAATGGGAAAACCCTGAAACCCATGATACTTTATCCCAGTTAGTTTTTAAAATCTGGAGGAGAATTTATCAGAGGACAACATCACTCCTTACTTCCACGTGTTTGTGAGCATAGCTGAAAGCAAAGATGGCCTCATTTTGATGAAGTTTGTGTATGCTCCACTGCAGTGTTACAGCAGCCTTGTCCTCAAGACTATCGAGACTCTTTGAAGTTACACGTCTGTGGATGCCAGGAACTCGGCAAGAACAAGACATGGCTCCGCACTCAGGCTAATTACTGCTGAAGTCAAAGGGAGACAGATTATTTCCTGCTAGAAAGTGCTTGAGCTGCAGCAGAATGAATTCAGCGTGCAGAATCATTTGCAGGAATTTTACTGGTGTCCATTCTGAATGCTGGAATTGGGGCACAGCAGAAATGAAGTGATTTTCCAGAGGCTGGTCAGAGGAGCACAGATGACACAGGGAAAGAGATGGGGTTGGTGAATCCCTGGATCTATTATATTTATTGGTTGGCAGATTGTTCTGTCTTACCAGCACTGCAAGGAAATTAACAACCTTATTTCAAAAGGACTTTTTTTAGCATCTCCCTCAGCTGTTTTTTGGTAGAGGAAAATATGGGATGTCAGCCAAAACTATATATTCCTGTAATGGCCAAATGTTACAATAGCACCATTACCACTGAGTTAGTCCTGTGCTCTTCACTCTGCTCTGTTCTACTCGATGCTAAATCAGGTGTCACTCCTCACGGCTCAGAAAGCAGGGGAATCATGTTCACCTGAGGAGGCCTAAAATTCATTGGCTTCATTGTTAATTAGGACAGGGTAGGGGAGAGAGGCCTGTGTCTAACTCTCTTGCTGAATTCTTGCAAGAAGGAGTCCAGCCTGAAGTATATTTAAGTTTTTACTGCCAAGTTAAACCCTTGCACAAAAAAACATATAAAGTCTTACAATGGAAATGCTGACAGGTCCTTAACTATAGTAGCAGTCTCTGCCATAATAAAGACGTTGCATGTTATCAATAATCCTCTTTTTGCCTGAATCCCTGTATTTCTAAAGAGAAAGGGCTTACTGACTGGGCAAATCTATTTTTAAATTTTGCCTTGGCACAAGAGGAACATATCGACAAAGCAGGGGGGATGTGGGGAGGCAGCTGGTGTGGCTGCATGCAAGCAGCAAGCTGAGTGTCGAAGCAGGGCACTTAAGTTTTCTCTTATTCCTCTAAAAGAGGGTCTTGGGGAGAGTGGGGGAATCTTCCCTTTGAACGAGGCAGGGTCAGAGGAGTTACAAAAGATTGAGTAAACTGTCATACTTAGCTCACTGAAGAGCTTTGAAGGGCTTTCACATACTACTCACCATTGGACAGTCATCTGAACTGGGAACCAGTGTGTGTGTATTTATAACATACAGAGGCACAAGCACACAGCCCTAGCCAATAAGGAGAACTCTCCAGGGGGTTTGATCCTTTGCTGTGAATAGAACGATGTTGGGGTAAAGCTAGAAGGATGAGAGATAAGATCTCAAGGAGGACACTCACTCTTTTCCTGTCTGTCATTTTAAAAGGATGTTTGAATGTGCTGTGATGGATTTCACATCACTTCTAAGTGAAGTCTTAGAGAGAAGATGAAGTTTTATCAATAGCATAAACTGGCAAAAAAAAGTTGAGGTCCTGTCATTTGCCACCTGTTTGCATCAGTGATTTTTCCAGTAAAAATCAGACCTTTACCTTTCATTTGATAAGAAATGGAGCTGGCAGTGCTCCGTCATGTTCCTGTACACCTGCAGCTGAGCAGTACCAAACCACTGCCGTATTCCCCAGGTCCATGATGCTTTCTTACCTAGCATGATAGAGAATAAATCCACCTAGACGTTAATTGACCACGTTCCTGTTAGAATCAAGACTTCATGAATTCCTTTTTCCTTTCTGTAGCCATTTTCACAATTCATTGCACACACAGCTTCGATGTTGTACGCTTACAAACACTGTGCTGCCCGTTACCATCTTCGTTCTGCCCACAGACTTCCACTGTGATTTTTTGTAACCTGTTCTGTGCAGACTCCTACAGGATGGGTAGGTGAAACGATGTAGTAATGGAGTGTGAGTGCGCTAGTGTGCTGTGTATTCTGAGCAACACAAGTCTGCTCATGGTTATGATGGCGTTTGAGTGGAGGTGAGGATATATACTCCTAGCTTTGCTTCTCTTTTTCAAGCAGTTGTGCTGCTTCAGAAATCCCACGAGTGCTTCACCACAAAGTACTCTATGTATTCATATACCTTGGGCAGGATTTATTTTTTTAAAGAGCTCTCTCTGTTGTCTGAACAATGTTTGATTTCAGGCCAGGGATGAATGGTTTTGAAAATCCCACTCTGAAGGAACATGGCTGTCCTTTATTACATGGATGTCAAATTTTCTTCCTCTTATACCCAAAGGCTAAAAGTTACTCAAAGCAGAACAGCAAGGATCACATCGCTCTCGTCAAAATAGCTTACAACGTGCAACCAATAAGTAGGTCACATATCTGAATGGGATACTGCATAAGTAGCATGTTTGCCACGAGAGACTTATGAGCAAGTCCCCTATGGTGTGTATATAATAGTCTGCCAGTCTGATTCAATTCCCACAGATGTTTAAACTAGACCTCTGTTTAAATGGAGATGGATCAAGGGGTATGCATCATGTATGAACTATGGATGTGTCTTTTTCCACAAGGGCTTACTGAAGTAACTGCAGATGTCACAAAAGGCCAGAATTGATTGTGTAAGTTCACTTTCAATCTTCACAAGGCATTTGAATGATCCAGGCATATTCCTCCAGAAAATGCAGGGTATGCAGGGGAGGAGAATAATGCATGTGGCAGCGTTAGCTCAGCACATCGATGAACCGTTTAAATCTTTCAGGTGACCTGGCTCTGACCCTTTTAGTGACTAAAGAGACATGAGTGTTTCTTTTACATTTCTGTCTTCATTCTCGGCTGGCTGTGGCACTGTGGTTCAAAGCTATGGAGAAAATGCTAAAGACAAAATTCCTAACTAAAGCAAAGAAACACTGAAAATCATGCTGGAGAGGCTGTAATTTAGGAAACTCTCTTCTGACTGGATTTGCTGATGGAGCACATTATATCCAGCAGCCCTAGCCTGGGAAAGAAGTAGCAATTTGGGGCCTGGAGCTGTTAAGCTTCTCTTCCAGTTCCATGCATTTTGGCAGAGCTAGAGAAAAACTCCCTCTCTCTGCAGTGGAATTCTATCTAGGAAGAGCATGACCCAACATGTTTAAGTTTAAACTTTCACATGGCTTACGTGAAAGATGACCTTTGACTGCAAGGACCCAGGAAAGTGCTCACCGCAGGAGTCAGCCAGCTGAAATCCCAGAGCAGTGTTTGCTACCCTCTGAGTTTTGAAGACTGTGACTATAATTAGGAGGTGCCTTTGATGGATTCCACCAACACCTCTTCTCCCAGAGGACAGAAGTCAAGCTTCTGTGGCTAGTGGGAGATTGACTGTGAAAGCAGAGACTCCAACTGTATTGCTCTCAAAAAAACATAAAGAAGGGGACAGTGTCATCATTAATTTAAAACTATTTACACTACTGATAACATGAAATAGAATTGGCATGGAGAAAGAATTGCTCTGCAGACACAAGTTCTTCTACAGTTCTCATTACAGGAACTGCCCCGCTCTGGAGAAACATTATTCAGGAGTTTACAATATTTTCACATGAATATAAGAAAAAACAAACAAAAAAAAAACCAGAGAAAACCAGCCATCTTTGCCCTTTGTATAACCGCATGTATCCAAAGTCTGGTTGGTCAGCCTAGAGTAGAAGAGTTGAGCACTGAGCAGAACTAACAAGGACAGATGGCCTGGCTGTACATTGCAGCTATCTGGGGGCTTGTGGAAGATGTGTTCCCCTAGGTATCCAAGGTTGTCTGATTGTAACCAACAGCAGAAGGAAGAACAATTACAGAATCATGGAATCATTAGGGATTCTAGCTCTGTATATACCTCCATGACTGGGAGCTTCTGATCTTACTGTAGTTCTCCCGCCTAACAGTACAGGTTTTACACGACTCTATCTTTTGCCCTTGGTCTTTGCACAGAAGTTTCACTGATGAAAAATATGCTTACACAAACTTTTCCGGTTAAGGTGTACAATTAATTGTGATTTTCTTTCTCCTGTTTGGAGTAAGATACTTCAAGGAGCACCCTTCCAATCTGTATGCAGCAACCCTGGGTGCTGTCACTCCAAATACTGTGTTGTGACATCTTAGAAAGCCAGGACCATTCGGCTGATTTCCACATTCAAATGAACATTAGCAATTTCAGCCTCAAAACCATTTCTGAAACAGTTAAAACACTGAGAACAATAAAATATTAATCACTGGTAGTTTTAAGAAGGTAAAAGCATTTCCCAAGGGGTATCTCATGATGGTACAGCCTTGCCTTATGCACAGTTTCCTACCTTTCACTTCCTTCCTCATTAGGTTGGCATTGGGATAAAAGAGCAGAATGGGTCAGGAGGTCCCATTCCAAGTAATTAGAGAGTTGCTTCTTTTATCTATGTGTACCTTGTTAAAGTATATCAGTGTCAGCCAGGTTAATTGGAACTTTAATACATAATTGATGCTAATTTATGGCCCTTTTTGTTCCATGATGCTCATGTGGACCCCAAAGTCAGGATACAGTTTTCTTGTTATTAATTATATACTGAAACCAAATATCCCTTTTGAGGGAGACACACGGCTTATTCCAGTTGCATAGATTTTCTGCCCCTAAGCCCCTTGGTTCACTAGTGTTTTGTGAGGGTTTTTGTAAAAATCTTCTCCTTAGTCTCAGCTTAAAATAAACGTAAATGTTTGTTTCTGCTTTCACCAATGGACTTGCTGAGCTTGTTGGAATTGTTCTTCAGATGTGCAACTGCAAGAAGGGCACAGCTCCAAGTCTGTAGCTGAGACTATTGCTCCCAGAAAATGCCTTTCATCCTCAAAAGGACAAAATAGCCATGAAGAGAGAAGTAAATGCTAAGAGTTATAATCAGGGCTATGAATTGCTTTTTCAGGTGGACACTACTAAGAAGGAAACTCTGTGCCTTTGAGGCAAGTTGTTTTCACTGTGCTGAGGTTTGCAGCAGCAAGCTGCTCATTGTGAGGTAATCTGGAAGCCTGAAACTTTTTCCCTTATCCTACAGTGGCCAGGAAGGGCAGCAGAGGAGGTGTGAGTTACTCTGCAGACTCATGAGCAGCTTCATAAAATCACAGGATGGCCGACTCCTTCATTTTCCTCATGGTCTATACATCTTGGATGCCATGTCTTTGGGCTTTTGGCGCTTGTGCAGGTAAAACGTGAGGAATACTTTTCTGTTTTGTCAGTTTAGCTGAGATTTTGAGTCCTTTTACAAGGGTTCCTTTTACAAGGGTTCTTCCAGTGTTTAAATATAGAGGTAGCACAGATAATAGGGTATGAGGATTGTTGCTGTCCCTGAGCAGGCCAATTTTTTATGTAAGATCAGTATCCCTGCTTGGACATATCCAAAATTAATGACCTTTCCGGGGTTAATCGTGGTCTTACAAGTACACTGTAAGTTCACCTGCCCCTATATGTTGCCAGATATTTGAACTGCTTAGAACTGATACATGTACAACTGGTTCCTCCTTTAATTTCTCCTAGGTTCATTTTGTTCTCTGGAAACCAGATGTGGCATAACATGATAACATACCTGTAGTGGGTTTTGCTGGAACACGACACAACATGTGTCAAGTTTCTTTTGTACTTTTCTGAGATCGGGTATCAGTCAAAAGGAGGTCATTTTAATTATCAATGATTAATTAATTAGATGATTGTTGGACAGATGAAGCCCAAGATTGTATAGCACTCTTGATCAGGGTCTGTAACGCTGAAGAAAACTGGAGATTTTTAAGTTGTGTGACTGGAAAGATTTGGGCTCAGAATTTTAGCTACTTGTATGACATTGGTGTTTCAGCGAGCTGAAAGCAATGAGCGGAAGGGGCATCTCTCGGTACTTCATAAACAGCAGCAAATAATTAGCGATCACTTTGCATTTTAGTAATTATTTCTTGATTCAAATATATTGCTGCCCCTTTTTTTGTTTGGTTTCTAGATATCCAAACAGAACTATTTTTATTCACACTGCTATCCAGAGATCTGAGTGCTGTATAAGGCTGCTCTGTCCCAGCCGTACATTCCCAGCTATCCCATGTGGATCCTCTCACTGATGTTGCTGGCTGGATTGGCTGGAGACCTGTAGAGCACAGCAATTCTGAAGGCAGCACTGATCACAGAAGGCAAGGAACAGACACAGGAATAGGGATGTTTCAGCAGCAAAAAAATCATTTTAGTCGTTTTTGCTGCTATTAACGATGCCTTGTGAGTTCTGCAGCTCTGGATATGCTGGGACTCTGAGGGCACTAACAGTCCTTGCTGGCCCCAAGCAGGCCAGTGGCCCCCATAGTGTACACAGCTGAAGCCCTCATGCTGTCAATACAACAACCTGAAGTGTGGCCAAGCTTTGATATAAGATCAGTGCCTTTGCAAGGACAGCTTTTTGGAGAGCAGTTTACCTGAGGGGAGGTAAGGAGATGTTAACTCTTTGCTTTCAGCAGTATTTCAGCAGATGAAGCATTTGCTTTTACAGTATAATAATGTTAGTATTAGATAAAGGTCCACCACTGCTCCAGGCACGGTACAGGTCACTGAGGAGAGTCCAGAGTCAGCCCATGGCTCCATCAAGAACAGAGAAATGCAGAGGCACCAGTGAGCTCCAGCCCCTGCAAAGTGATGAGGAGTTTGAGCCTTCAGTAACAAACCTGTAGCTGAGTGCCCACTGAACAGAGATTGTGTTGGCAACCAAAGATGAAAGAGGACTTGGCAGGTTGATCAGGCTTGTTATTGCCTGCATGGCTCCATGGGCCAGTGTTTGACCCCTCAGTCTCCATGTGACTGTAACTATTTGCATGTGCCTCTTTGCACCTGCTGCTTTCTGGGTGACAGGCTATACAAGGTAATCTCTACAGCTAGCAGGTTTGGGGAGCTGTAGACTGGACACCATCTCAAGCAGTTCTGGTATGATGTTGCACTGTATCTTGCTCTGTATAGTGTTTCAGATGTGGTTCAGAGTGAGCGCTCTTAACAAATTAAAGGTGCACCTCAGGGTTTTTTATTTAAGGGATGAATAATTAGAAACATACTTCCTAAGGAGGGTACGACTGAGGTAGATACCATCAAAAACTGAAGCAATCTTGAGGCTGTAAGGATTACATGAAAATATCCCTTGGCTTTTTTTCTCCTTATTCTTTCCTGTCTGACGATTTCATGAGAGAGGACTGAGTGGAATCGATTAACCTCACAGAAACTCCAGCAAGACTTAATATTCTCAAAGGCAGGTCACTAGGTTTCAGTTTGTGCCAGCACTCACTGTCCTGAGGTATTGAAGGCTGGGGAGCTGGAAGTGAACCTTGGTCTCCAGCAAAGGAACTAGAGAAATCTGCCAAGCGATTTGAATAGAAATTGATGTGGCAGTAATTTTTTTTTTTCTTTTTTTTTTTTTTTTGGAAGTTGCTCCTGTTTTCAGGACTGTGCTCACCTCAGAAAGGAGGCTGGGGAATAATGCTTCGCACAGTTTGATTGTTACTGCTTTGGTGGCACAAAATAAACAGAATGGGAAAGGCAGGGAGTGCATTAGGGCAGGGGAAATAAAGAAGCATTTCTAACCTCTCACAGCAATAGGCAGCAGGGCATATAATGAGCTCTGCTGCACTAGTGTGAACTAAGGGAGGCTTCTCTTTCCCCACCTCCCTCCTGATGCCGTGTCTACCCATGCCCTGCGGAGAGCAGTCAGCCAGGGTTAGCAGTAGATAACCCTGTCTTATTAAGAGCTGGGTCTGATTTGGGGGTTTTTTATTGGATTTGATTAGAGAATGTTATTCTCCCTAATGGGTGGCTGAGAAACACACAGGCTACCAACTTGGATGGAGTTGGCTGGGGGTTTTTCAAAGCTGGACCAGAAGCAGCTGTCTCTTGTCTTCAGTGTAGCTGCAGTATGTCTCCTCAGGTGAGGAGTGAGTGCAGGAGTGAATAACCCCTAAGAAAAACAAAGCCCCTATTTACGCTTAAATGTCCAGAGTAATTAAAAACAAGTGATTCATCAGATGTCTCGCATACCCATATCTATGCATCTACACAGGCCACAGACCCAGCATGACAGACAGCTGGTGTTGGGAAATTCCTATTTCTCTAACATTTTTCAGCTCTTGCTGAGACCGCGTGCTTGCTCCACTGCTTTCTGCAACATATATTCCGCTTTGTATTAAATGAATAGTGAGAATATTCTTGGCTTAGGACTGTGTTTAGGACAAAGACATGCAAAAGGTACCTTAAGGTTGCCTGTTTCTAAGCATCCCCACCTCAAAGAAGCCCAAGGATTATTTTTTTTTACTTTTATTTTTTAGGAAGCAAACTTTGGAAACATTAATAAACAGTTGACTCCAGCAGCGACTGAACAAAAGGGGCTAATCAGAGCTCTCTCAGGAGGGCTGGCAAAATTGGGAAGGGCACCATTTCCAGGAGAGTAGCTCCTTCTATAGCTCTATCACTCTCTAGAAATACTTAAACAAAATTAGGAATACTCTCCTGCCTAGTCTTCAGCCCAGGAGCAGCCCTTCCCAACCATCACTCTGCCTGTAGAGGTCCTTTCCAGCTGTAAGACACGTTTTCATTTATTATTGTTTTTGTTCCTCGCGGACACTTAAACATTGAAGCGGTGCTTGCAGCAGGTGCTATTCCCTGGGGTAGTTAGCTGCTTGGGTTTTAAATCACGATGCTCTTGCAAACCAATTAGATCTTTCTTTAGTGGTGTTTTCATAGTCATGAGAGTCCAGCTGATGGTTTTGCTTGATCTGTTGTTCTTACCTGTTGCAATGTGTTTGGGAATTGATTTGCACTGACAGTGCTACAGGCATCCCAATCTGTTGTGTGCTTTAGTGTGAGAGGGTAATGTGTTACTCTGCAGGTGCTGGCTTCTGACTCTACAATATTTGGGTGTAATGCATCACCCCTTCACAGCTGCTACCTTAAATCAGTGGAGCTATGCTTTATTTCAGAGTCGCTGTACATGTCGCATAGCAGTGGTTTTAAAACCTTAGCCTTCAAAAATAATTGAACGGGATCAGGGTTTTATTGAGCCTGTATTGGCCAGCTTAGGCTGAAAGCACTTTCTAACACCTGTGACTGTGTTTGGCTCCAAAATACGGACGTTCCCAAGGAATACTCAGTGAAACCTGTATGAGCCTCACCCTTCCTCAGGGGGTGTCAGGTTCCCCAAAACGGTTGTACTGCAAACCCAAAGTTAAGGAGCAGCTTTACCTTTCCCAAATGTGGCTGTAAAGGCACCATTAATCCTCTACACCTAGGCACTGCAAGGCGAAAGAAAACAAGTTTGGTGACGTTTGCTTTAATGGGAGCCAGTGCCCAGCTCTGAGCCTGGAGCTCCCTTTAGCGGACCGAGGTGAGCGGTGCACTGCCTCGTCTGGTGTAGTCCTGCCGACTTCAAACCGGAGCAGTTCAGAGCCCATGAAGTGCTGTTATCCAGACCATTTCCCTGTCAGGAGAGAACAGTTAACACAGATCCTCTTGTTCAGCGGTGTTGACACGAATGCAGTCTCTTAAAGATGAGGACAGATAACCAACTCTCCCAATTTCCACCTGGTAACCAAAAGACCAACCTTTCCTGCATGTGCAACAGTCTGCTGAGCAAAAGGCTGCACTCCTTTGTTGGTTGCAAGTCTGGACTTGAGCCCTGTAAGCTGAGCTGGTTCACCTGCTTGATTTGGAAAGCAGTGGCCTCTTTAATGCTGAGCTCATACTGCTG
Organism: Upupa epops; assembly: GCA_013397515.1. Taxonomy (NCBI): domain Eukaryota; kingdom Metazoa; phylum Chordata; class Aves; order Bucerotiformes; family Upupidae; genus Upupa; species Upupa epops. Next base: position 208,345 of record VZRI01013214.1, read on the forward strand.
AGACTCTAAACAGCTCTTTCCTTCCTTGGTCAAGTGGGTTACAAAAACAACTGTGCTCTGTGACTACATGCCTCCAGCCCAGGATAATGGCAGACCTTCAGGATCCAAGTATTTATCTGCAGAGAGTAAGAGAGGCCACCAGAGTAGGTGACAGGTGGAAGAGAAGGAATTGCCTCCTCTCTCCACTGGATTTGAATTACCCTGTCAGTACAAGGACATACCGTAGGCCTCTTACATCTCAAGAGGTGAGCGTGTGACTTGCTTGTTTCACCTTCTCTCTTGCTGCTTACTGAGGTGGGTGCATCTCAGGCATTCAAGCACTGTACAGTATGGTCTCTTCCCCTTCTTGACCTGTGCTGACTTGTCTGGAAAAATATGACAGGATGTAGGACAGCGATGTCAATGATGAGTCCTTGGAAATCGATGGCTTACTTGAGTTCCTGCTTTGGGAGTGGGTGCTACTCAAACCTCTTCCTCACACTGCAGCTCTCTGTGGTGAGGTGGGCCAGACAGAATGTTTGTAACCCTGGCAAACTCACCAACTTGTATACCTCACCATCAAGTCCCTGAGTTGACAACCTGGAATCCTTTAGTTTACACATCTGAATATTGCAGGGAAATCATTACACTCCTGATCCTTTGTAACTTACTCTGCCTACTGAGGGCACCTGGAAGCTCCCAAGGAGTTACCTCCTGCTGCAAAGCCTTGGTAGTCCAAACCTTGATAAATTTCTAGAATTAGCAGCAGTCATTAAGAGCTATGTGAATGACCAAAGCAACTGTTAACAGAGTTACTGACACTGAAAGCCTCATTGAGTTATGCTTCTGCAGATAAGAAGCTTGAATTTCAAAATCTATTGGATTTTTCAAGTTATGCCAAAAAATTATGTTCTTTCTTTCCCCTCACAGATCCCATGCAAATTTTAGATTTGCACCATTTTTCATGGGAACTGGGGTTTTTTGCTATACAAGTGAAGTCATCTTATGTCGAAGCTAGTATTTGGTCTGAACTGCTGGGTGATGCTTTCCTTGCATTTGTTTCTTTGACAGCTACTTTATTCTTATTTTCACACACTCCTTTTGAGTCCCTGGAGTCTAGCATGGCAAACATGCTTGCCTTGCTGCTCCCACTAACCATCAACATACACTGCTGCACTATGCAGCATCACAGATTTTTAAGGAAGTTACCTATATAACTGATAAGAAATATTCAAAGGGCACTGATAAATGTCTCTTTCCTGAAAGTACATCTTGATAAGGAGAATGGAAGTTCAGTCTCCATATCCATTCAGCAGACATAAATGGCAGCCTATACTGTGTTTGGGCTGATGACCTGTATGCAAAATGTTTGATTTCAGTATCAACAACTTCAGCTGTCTGGTCCCCACAAGTTTGTATTTGCTGTCCTTCAGTGAGTTCAGATGAAAAAATACTGATAATGTGAAGGCATAGTAGAGTAAATAGAAGAATCTGAACCCCTCATAGTACAGAATGTGTTGTATTTCAGAAGACGACAAAGAATGAATGGCTCCCTCTGGAGTGGGAGCCAGTGTTTGGCTTTGGAGGAGAATCTAAATTTCCTGAGTCCCAGGAGTTGTCAGGTCTTATGTTGGTGCTCTCAGCTTCCAGCACACTTTGGGGAAAACTATGTGTATGTGGTAGCACATTGTACAAATGTGCAGAAAATCAGCAGCAAGTCTAATTGGTGACTTTGAAGGATGGGATAGCTGGTGGGAGAGAGCTGGGGGATAAGATCTTGACAGTGTTGCAACTTTCCATAAACTTGTTTTGTTTAATTCCCTGGGTTTGAACATATGGTCTTTAGACACCTCACGAGCATTGAAATTACATTTCTTCGTGCCACTGAGGGATACGTTATTAATGCGGGATGGTGGGAGGTGTGTTCACAAATCCGTTTATCAGATAATGGGATTAACACGCATACCTCCTGAGCGCTGCTTTAAAAACTTACTTCTAAATCTACATATTCAGCGACTACAGCAACCACATTACAGTGCCACAAATGAAAGTGCTGGACAAGCGTTTTGAAGGCCTCTCACAGTTCTGATAATATAGCAGCAGCCCAAAAGGGGGGACAAGCTCTCCTGTTAGGAGGATGTGAGCTCCCGAACTGATAAAGTGAAACAAAGGCAAAGGAGATTGCAGCTGTATTTGAAGCAGAATAGAACAGCACCTAAATGCTGAAGGACACTGTCCTGGCTGCACCACCATCTCCTTTGCTTCCAGTTTCAGCAGCAGACAGAATGGGCCCAGGCAGAGAAAAGGAAAGATGCAAGTGATTTAAAGGTACAATCAGACCTCAATTTCACAGGTTAACTTCTGGTGTGGCCTCTACTGGCCTGTCCAAGTCACAGCCCACGTCTGTTTGCATGCACTGGTGTATTATGACTTCTTGTGCTTTCATTTCTTATCCCACACAAATGCCGTACTTTTTTTCCTACTGTCTTCTGTATTCTTTATAGTTAACTGCTTTTTTAATAAGTAAGTTGTGGTTTGCTGTGATGGGTTCTCTACATGAAATAGCGGAACAGCATTCTGTTTCTCAGGTATAGGTACCTTACTTAGAATGAACTTCTGGTTTGTGTGTGGCCAACCACAAAGCTTTTTGGAAAATTATTTCTGTAAATAAATGGAGTTTATTTCTAACTTTACAATTTTGCTCTCTTTAAAACAAACAAACAAAAAAACTCCTTAGAAGAAAAAAAGAGTATGGTTTGAGGTTTTATCAGAAAAAGAATTGCAAGTTTCTTTGGTAGCAACACAAACAAAACTCAAGCTGATATTGCTGAACCTGTAAGTGTTGAAGAGACAACCTGCAGCTTTGTAGCACTAGCCTTTACAGTTCTCTCCTTGCTGATTTCACTCTTGTAAAAAAGAGACAAAGGAGCAGTTTCTGTATGCAAGAACATCCCATCATTTGCAGAATTAGCTGGTTTCTAAGAGATACTGATCTCTGCATCTGTAACACCCTGGCTTCATCAGAAATCCCTGCTAAAAATCCCCTCCCCAATACAACCTGCTACATCTTCCTCCCCTTCTGGAATTCCTACCCAAGCCCCATGGTGCTGACAGTGCTGGTGTAGGGTAGGCATGGCTGAAGGAGACATGTCATACCCCAACTTCACTGCCACAGCAGACACATCCAGTGTAGTCTAACTTTCATGCTCTCTCTGTGCATGTGTTAATGTCCACCTGCTGAAGAACATGCACAAATTCAAAGCTTAGCAATAACACAGCAGAGTATATTGTGAGATAGGATATGGAGTTTTGTGGAGGAAAGGATTAGTAGATATTGCAAAAAGCTGCTGCAGTAAAAGAAGTGCTGAGATTTTAATAACCTAAGGTATTAAGTTTTTATCTCAATATTTCTAAAGCTCTGCATCAAGGCTTTTTGGAGCCATAGGGAGGATTTACATACATGCATCTATTAAAAGGAATCTGGAAGCTGAGCAGAAACCCTGGGTATCTTAAGACAAGCCAGACCCAAACTTAGTGGTTCTTCTCATCATATAAGACCAGGGGGCAGGCTGGGCCGTAGCCCTAGTAGGAGTCACTGTTCTGTTTTTGCTCCTAACCTGGCAGGCAACACCAAGTTGGGCAGTGAGATAATTCACACAGCAGTTAGTAATGGTGGTGATAGATGAATAAACAGGGACAGGAATATTGGCTGTGACGGTACTAGGTTGGCTCTCCACACCCCTTCAATACAGCAGAGACAGGTGTTCCTCATGCCATCTCACAGCAGCCTCAGAGGTCTCCACTGAAAAGTTTCCTGTTGTGCCAGCTGAGCAAGGTGCTAGCTGCAATCAAGACTGTCTGCTGAAAAACCCAACCATTACTTAGACACTTTTGTAGCACCCTCAGAGGAGAAGGACTTGCTGGAGAGCCCTGGCTATGAAGGGATGCATTCAGAGAGCGACACTTGCCTTTGTGCTGTTGGACCCCATCTGTACTGGGAGAGCAAAGCCTGCAGAGTCTGCATCACTGTGTGTGCAGGGGTTGTTTACCACCTCATTCCTGCAGGGTTCCATGGAGCCAAATGAACAAGTGTTTTCCTTTAATCCCCCTTGTCCTGCTTACGAGGTTAGCCCATGCCAGCTGGCACATAGCCTCTGACCAGAAGGACTTTAAACAGTCAAACTCAAGTTGGATATGGGAGGAGGAATGGAAAGTAAACTATGTGTGCAGGGAGCTTAAGGCAATCACCTTTCTCCTTTATTTCCTAGCCCATCCTTGTTTTCCCAGGTGTGATTACACAGTGAATTCCTCTCAGACAGAAAAGAGAACATTTACTCCCAGGGAATCCAGACCATACCCAGGTCGCTTTCCTTTCCGACAGTGCNAGTTGAATATGGGAGGAGGAATGGAAAGTAAACTATGTGTGCAGGGAGCTTAAGGCAATCACCTTTCTCCTTTATTTCCTAGCCCATCCTTGTTTTCCCAGGTGTGATTACACAGTGAATTCCTCTCAGACAGAAAAGAGAACATTTACTCCCAGGGAATCCAGACCATACCCAGGTCGCTTTCCTTTCCGACAGTGCATACAGCTCCCAGCAATCAGTGGGACAATGTAAATCTGACCTTACACAGATTTATCTGTTTCCACTAGATGGTGCTTGAACATCTCCTCAGCTCCCAGCCCTGCTGCCCTGCCAACCCCAGGGAGCTTAACCCAGAGCCGTGGAAGCAGAAGCATCCGGCAGCGCGGGTTTGGCTCTGAGCCTGCCCTGTTGGCATCGAGCTTGCCATGCCGTATGGTTAATAATATATTTATTTTCCTCTGCTGAAAACAACAGAGGCAACAAAAGCCAGAGACCCCACGAGCTAATTCCTTGTGAGAGGATTCCTGGAGACAGAGACTTTCTTGCAGAGCACCACCGCATCGTAAAGATGTAATGAGGCAATCTGCATGTCTTTGACAGGGTTTATTTTGGAAGTCTGCAGTATATCTGTGTTTCAGCATAAGCTTTGGGCTGTACAGTTTGGGAATATGGATGGAATATGCCTTTTCGATGGCAGGTTATCTGAATGCATTGAGCTCTAGTGATAACAGCATTGAAAGGAGCAGCACCGGCTGGTCCAGCTGTGGTGTGTGTTAACCATGAAGCTCAGTCACAGAATGGCTCAAGACAGTACTAAAATAACACTGCAAATAGTTCTAGGCAGCTATGAAAACTGCACTGCGAGGGGCTCTGTGAAGACCAGAGAAATAACTATTGATATCTGTTCCTGATCTATTGATATCCCTGGCTCCTGGTGGCAATTAGAAGTTTGACTGCATTTCCTGGGGAGAAGAATATCTGGTTTCACTGCCCACAAAGACATTTTATTTTTCCTTCCCTGGATCATCTGAAAATCAGCAGTAAGCCTACTGGGAATTTTTCTGAGTTTTTACTGCTGTGTATGTGCCCTTCTCAACCTTGGAATATGCTAATTTGATCTGCTTTTATACTGTGTATTTGGCCTTCCTTGAGTGAAATCTTAAAGCATTCTGAAAGGGAAAAGAGTTTCTGCTAGAGAGGGAGGAGGGGTTTCATAGCTGCATAAGAAATGTAATGCTCAGAGGAGTAAATCTTGAAGTGAAGCTGCTGATTTTCCCAGACCTGGGCCTCTCCACACTGCTGAAGGAATAATAAATCAGTCTTTTAAACAAGCTCACACAAGTAAGAAAATTTGGCTGCTTCTTTCCCATATAGGAAAAAGCTGATTTCTTGTTTATTTTACTGAATTGATCCTCTCCTACCCCTTGTTTCTTCTACACAGTTAGGAAGAAGTGTATCCCTCTGTGTCTGTATTAAATCTCTGACACAATGCTAAGGGGAAGTGACACTTCTGTAACTTCCAGTGATTCTGTCAGTGGGACTGTACACCCACAGCAGGACTGAGCCCACCTGGCTGGCTCCTGATTGTCTGCATAGCATGTAACTCAGCCTGCAAGGGGTTTGAAATAGTTTATTAAATCTCTGTAACATGGATGGGCAGCATGAGCACCTGCAGGGAACACTGGGCAAGTGCAGTTCCTTAGGGAAACATCATTTAGCAAATATCATGTCCAGACTATTTTATTCTAAATTGAAACTTTAGCTGCCAAATGATAGATCAGCTGGAAAAAATCAAGCTAAATTTTACTGATCACCATGAAATGCCATTAAAGAGGTGGTTTCCCTTCTCCTGAACAGGAGATCTGGAAAGTTGATGTAACAGTCACTGTACTGCAAGTGAAGGTTTCTGCCAAAGCTGCGTCAGACATCCTTGGAAACCTAGGCACCTCTGAGAGCTTGACACATTGCTCACCTCTGAGCCTTCTGCCAGCACCACTGCAGCTCAGCATGGTGTCAGTTTTCTGTCTCCACTTGCAAAACTGCTTTATTTGTGATTGAGCCCAAAATTATCAGTCTGTTGTGTGCTGTCCTCCCCAATAACTCCCATTACATTATCTCCCCAATGTACTGATTACAGGGATAAATAATGTATGTGAGGAACAACACAAAGTGATGGGTGAGCTTTTTAGAGCCTGTCTCTGTCACAGGGTTCAGTCACAAACGGCATCGCCTTTTTCTCTCCTCTTGTTCTCTGGTTATTTTGAAAGTGCATTTGGTTTCCACTGCTAATGGCGACATTGTTTGCTTGCCAGTCAGCTGATTGGCCATTGTTCTTGTACGTGGCAGGGATTTCAACTAAAGCTCTTTAACTGTTCTGGAAAAAACACAACTTTTCAACTGGACTCAAACAGATAATGGCAGTGAGAAATGCCACCGACTATTGCAGGAGGGCTGCTTTTAAAAAGGTCTGTGGGTGCAGTGGCAAGAAAAAGGTTGACTGGCAGCTGGTAACATAATGATCCACCTGATGTTTTGATGATGCTGTGATAGCTGGTTTGCCAAGGGCATCTAAAGAGTCAGGTATTGTGCTGGAAAAGCAAGGTGAGAGTTACCCTGCAGGAGCTCAGAAACAAACACATCACCATTTCATAGTCATTCCCCTCTCAGTGTTGCTTTATGTTTACAAGACTCATTTCTGAAAGGAGAAGTACTTGGGCAACATTGCTCGATTTTGGTGTTTCCAATGGCATCTCGGTGGACGCCAGATCAACGTGACTAGGCCTGGCCACGTGAGTTAAGCATCTCTAAGTCCTGTCTGGAAGCGGGGGAAACAAGCACATTTAGGACTGAAGTACAAAGAAGTCCAAGATTTGTTCAGGGGTAAGCATTCTATCAGATAGCCAGAACACATCCTTCCCACAGAGCACAGGAACTGTCAGACAGACATCTCCAATCTGACTATTTAAAGCATTCTTATACTCCTGGGGTTTTTTTTCCTATTTGTATACACAGAGGGTGAGAGAGAAGGATGCTCCTGTTTTCAGATAAGGCTGGAGCAAGAGAGGGGAGCAGTGTGCCTAGGACTCCCAAACCCTTTTTATCTTCCTTCTTTCCTTCTGCCTGCCTGCAGTAATGACAATATTCACTATCTCAGCTGGAACAAGGGAAGTTCTCCAAGTATGGGGCATAGGCGGAAACACACAGTTTCAGAAAATACCATAAACCTAACCACCAGGCTCAGGGGATAACAGATTAGGGACACTGATTTGAAGAGTTAGAAGTTCTGGATCAATTCACCCTTGGGGGTAAGGGTCCAGCTTACAGCAGTCCTAAGGATGAAATCAGAGTTAGTGTAAAACTCATAGTCAAAGCCGTGTAGTAGGTTCTCGGGTGCTGGGCTCTGTTTCTTCAAAGACATTCATCTCCTCCAGAGGGGAGCGCTTAATCTCTCAGTTGGTGCATTAGTCTGTCAGCTGCCTTTGCACCCTGCCCTCTCACGCCCCGCAGCAACTTTCTGAATCTTCTGATGCTCCTGCTTTCAAATGTATTTCCTTATTATTTTCTCTAGAGAGGGATTTCTCTCGTCACTTCACTTCAGGCTATGCTACAAGTTGTTTTTTTGTCCTCTCATTCTCTGTAAATGCTGGTGTGTAACTGAGCTGTCACTAGAACAAATCGGCAAAATAATTGTTTCTGACAGGGTATTCACATCGTGTAACTTCCAGTGTCTGGCACAGATATTTAAACTAGCCAGGAAAACTCTGCTGAATCACAGAAAGGTCTGGATTTTTGAATGTGTGATAGGGCTGAGTGTTACCTCTCCATCTTATCCTACCCCCAGGGTCTCACTCCTACCTCTCCATCCCAGTTTGGGGGCAGCTTTTGCCTGCTACTACGTCCAACATGGAATATTAATTGAATTTGTGAAAGAAGGAGATTAAAACATGATAACTACCTCAAAAAAAGCTTCTCCTCCTGCTCACTATCCATAGCCCCACTTTGGTTCCAACTGGCATTCAGGGATGGGGCTAAGGGTCTGATGGAGAGGTAGGGCTGTTTTAGTTCAGGCTGGTTTGTGAGATTAATGCTGCCAGCTGTGCACTTGCCTGTGCTGCTTGGGAGCTGAGATGGCTTGTGGATGAACTTCAGCCCAGCTGCAGAATTCAGCTCAGCACTGCAAAGCCAGGCAGAGCTGGTAATACTGGGGAAGATGTGAGAAATTGCAGTTCTCACATGGGCATCTTTTTAAGGCACACAAAATGAGGCTGTCTGATTACATGCTGGCTGGTAATTTGTCTTGTTCTCCCTTCACTTTGATCTTGGAAGGAACAAAGACTAGATTTTATGAAGTGTGTTCAAGTATTTAACTATGCAATTAGGAAATGCATTTTGAAAGTCCCACTAATTGACTGTCTGCACCATTAGCCATTTAAATAGTTTAAAAATCTATCCCCTCAGTACCTGACCCTGTTTCACAGAGCAACTTCCTTCCATTTGGGCACCCAGCCAGCACTCAGAATGCAAAAGCAAGTGAGCAACATGGCACAGGGGATTCTGCCCTGCAGCCACAGGGTTTCTTTCTCCGTCCCTTTTCATCACCAGCCACTGTGTCTTCACTCTTTCTGGTGCAGACAGGCAGGCTCTAGCCATGACTGAGGGAAATATGATACAGTAACACAGGCAGTATACTTATACTGGAAGGGATGGTTAAGAAATACAAAGCCCTGGGGTTCATTTCACTCCCATCCAGCAAAGATGCCCTGAAGAGCATCCAAGGTTGACAACAACTATAATGTCCAAATACACTACCTAGATCTGACATTGGATTACAAGGAGAGCTCCATCGATGTGTCCCTTGACCTCAGTCTCCTTCCCTAATTTGCTGCTGACTATTTTGGAAGATGAGTCAGGCCAGCTGCTCATACGTGCTTTTATATACATAACTATTTTCATATGTGATTGCTTGGTCTCTCCACAGTACCTTCAAGAGAGCCATCATTCTCAAGCATGGTTTTATATTAGCAGTTTTGGATATTAAAGGGTTTATATTATCAGTTTTGTTTAGCTAAGTGTTGTCAGTCGTGTGTATATATAGATGAGGAGAGAATTGTACCCAAGATTCATGTATGAAGATGTGTAATTTCAAAGTAGCTCAAAATGTGGTTAATATCCTGTGTAGCAACAAGTCAAAATGTGTGATGTGCCTAGGTAGATTTTAGTCCTAGAAAACTGCAATCTACTGGCTAATTATCGCTCTTACTCAATGTCTGTCTTAGAGCAGAATACAGCTTACAAGCTTTAGAGCTTACGCTAATCAAGAAGCAGGATCAGTCACTGATGTAGGTCACTTGTAGCACAGCTGGTATGTAGCTGGTCCTCATTGATGTTACCACTTAATCATTTGTATTGATGAAATTAAAAGTTACTTTTCTACCATCTGAAGTAGAATAATTACGAATGGATTATTAGGAAGCCAGTCACCATTCCCATTTGCACCAACACTTGAGCAGATGAAACTTCTTGTTCATGTTAGTCATCATTAGTAGCTGATATTTATGTCTTGGTTCTCCTTTCACTTGCACTGCTGTAACTGTGTACTGGTTTGGTGGGAGCAGATCCAGAGTATGTGTAAATGAGTGTAGTTCTACTGATTTACACCAGCGGTTCATAGCTTCTTCCCAGCAAAGTGATGCCAAAGTAAAGCATTACATCTCAGTTCTGGAATTCAAGACTATAATTGACATCTAAATGACATCTAAATCCATAGCTGTGAGGTCCAGGGCACCTAAGCACAGGTATAGAAGGAGAATATTGCAAGAAGAATATAAGAGGACTGAGTTTATTAAAGCTTAGGAAGTCATTCACTTTCTCCTTGTATTACTTGGCCACGTATTTTAATACTTTCTCCTTTCAAGTTTAAGTTAACATTATGAACCACAGTAGCAAAAGCAAGAAAGTTCACATTTAATGGTGACATCATCTTTACCTTGCCCTGAGCTGGAAAGATGCCTTCATGACACAGCAGAGTGCTCTAAGGACAGGGCAGCAAACTTAACTCACGTTTCGCCTCTGGCAGCAAACAGCAGCAACATAAAATGTCTTAAATAGCATGGTTTCAGTTAAGAAACAGGACCAGAGGAACAAGCACCCGAAAATGGGCTGCTAGAGAGACTACCAGTTCTGACCCTCAGCTCTTTGCTTAGTGGTGTTGTTTTGGCTTTGCATTTATGGAAGAATTTGGCTGGGGTTAAAGAATCATGCAAATGGCTGCTCTGCCATTCTTTGTGCTTACCACTGATGGCTTTTCATTGAGTGCACTGTGTACTGGGTTAGACCCAAAACTAATTAATTTCCCAACAGATTGTTCTAGAAGTTATTTTTAGTTTATCCTGACCTAGCTGCATTGTCATTTTGTTAAGAGCACTTTGTCAAAGTAATTCAATCAGATATACTACAGAACAGCACAGTCTATAAAGCAGCATCTTTCATAACGAGAGACATAACAAGAGTTACCAGGTAGGAGCTTATGTTTCTGTCCACAGTTAATTCTATGAGATTCTGAGGAACATTAAACAATCCAATGAATGTGAAGACACTTGCCAAGGATGTTAAACCATAATTCTTACTTTAGCTGTTCCTGGTGTAAGGGCACTTCTCTGACTTGGAGAACACTGTTCCAATTCCCAGGCCTTTGTACCCTGAGGTTTGCAAAGCACTGGCTGCCTGAAGTCCTTACCGCGTGGCAAACACCCCTTTTTTCACAGTTTCATTCTTGCAACTGGCTGCAGTCGTTTAAAGAGAGCTTCTTTTTGTTGCTGTTGTGCCACAGAACTTGCCTTATTGTTGACCCCAATACAGAAATTCACAACACAAGATTTCAGGTGGAAAATTTGGCCTTATGCCTTATAATTATTTGTTTAGACCACAATTTTTAGGTCAGACTGCCTAGACCTAGCTGTCTAACCTATGTCCTTTGAATTCATCTGTGAGGATTTAAGAAGCAATTGTCCAGATGTTGATGTGGCTTTTCTGATATGAGATACCAGACATATGAAGGAAGGCATGGGTCTCTAATTCAGAAGCACTCAGTTTGTGCTGTTGTAGCAACACAGGCATTCTAGACTGATTTCTGTTGGATCAGTAGTAGAAATAGCAGAGCTTGAAGGTAAGCATCTCCTTGAAGTTATGCATGACACCGAACAGACTCCTTACATCTCTGCACTGAGGCCTCTTAATGTAAAGATGCGTTCCTTGGCAAGCTTAGGTCCACATAGATAATAAATCCTAGTGACACTTTAAGAGGAGTAAGAGCTGAAGCTGCCTCTGGAAGCAATCTGCTTTGTCTTGTTTCAGTGAAGCCAGAATATAGGAAGAATCTTTGATTTATTCTGTGCTCTCATCATGACACTTTCTAAAAACAGTGTGGTTCAATCAATAGTCTTTTAACTAGCTTGTTACTCTGTGTGGATAGTCATTTTAAGAGCCATCCACTTGTCTAGAGAAGTCTGCACAGTTTGATTTTATTTTTATTCTGAAGGACTGCAGTCATCTGGATGTTTACGTGAATGATTAAAGTCTTTAAAAGCCCCAAAGGACTTTTTTACTCCCTCTCTCCCATTACATTCCAGACTTCCACAAGTGCAAACAAACATATACCACTGTGTTAAAACAAAGGCTATAATTAAACAGTAAATAAATGAAATTCCACTGGACTTCTACTATAATGGCAGACTAATGAGCCAAGTAATTTGTGTGATATAAATAAGGGATGGCCAGAGAAGAAGCTAGGCTGTAACTAAGTCCATTGTAGTAAGAGACTGTTTACTAAAGCCTTTCAGCAGGGTTATTGTTTTATAAAGGGCCTTATAAGCAATGGTCCTAGGCTTGAGCCTGCTTGTACTTCTATATTGCTCAAAACAGGAGAACTCTCCAAGTGTTAGTGGGATCTTACAGCTGATGTTGCTCAACCCAGAGTACAAAACCAGTCTGGATTTCATGTGAAAGATCCATTTACCTAAGTTACTCAGCTCAGACATGGCTGCTTGGGTGGGGTAGGCAATCCAGGAATCAGAATCAGGGAAGTGGAAAGCTTGGTGGGAAGACCGTGTTAAACTGCCCTCGCCTCTGAGGTGATGAAATACGGTGCATTTATGATGTGTGTGTGCATACATCAATTTTACAGAGCTTGCTAACAGGTTTTGGAGCAGCACAGATTGGGAAATAAATTAACATAGGCACCAGAAATAGCACCAAGTGTGTAGTAACCGATGAGCAGGACATTTTAGAGATTATATTTTATTATTTGAAGAACTAAGTGGATCTCATTCCAGAGTGCCAAGACCTTTACAAGCAAATTTCCAGACAGAGAAATGATTGTTACATCATTTCTCATTGCAAACAGCTAGAACTAGTTTATGGATATCTTTAAGACAGTGTCTTCCTTGCAGAGTAACAAAACGTAGTGTGAGACACAGGACCAGACCAGGAAAAGAAAATCTTGCCAATGTGGGGACACATCCAGGATTTCTACTTGTACAGCTGAGCTGGAGTTGTGCTATCCCTGCATGAGCTCTTCGTTAGCCAATGTGAAACATTTTGCATAGTGTATTGGCTGCCAACAAGTGGCACAGGACACTGTAAAGGAACCTGACAATATTTTTTGACTGTGCTTGCTTGTGTCTGTGTTGATAGCAGATGGTGTAAGCAAAGAGTTTTAGCTATTCTGTTGCTCAGGTCTGGATTCAGTTTTTTTAATTAAGTTAATGCTTATAAAAATGTCCCTGTTTCCATCACCTGTTTGGCTTTGAAGCTACATCTCATCACTGAAATCTAAAGACATTGTGCAGTGTACACATGCTCTATGGAGATTTTTGAGGAATGGTGCTCTCCACAGGCTTTGAAACTGTGACTGTATTTAAGTGGAATTGCTGTTCAGGGACCAGAAGCAAAGAATAGGAAGAGGAAAAGCAGTTTCTTGTGAAGCATAATGACTGGAAGTCTTCAAGCCATTTGAAGAATAGCTGAGTCTCCTGAATTAATTTTGTGCTGCAGAGTAAATGATCATGGCCCATCTGTACAGCCTGTGTCATGGTAAGAAGAAAGATTCATCACCTCCATCCCAACCGAGCATGTTGATGCCATTAAGATTCCTATTAACCTTTCTGTTTGCCACTGAGTGCCACAAAACACGTAGTGATAGGAACAACGGTCCCCAGAGAAGAACCAGTGAATGCCAAACTCTCTGGGTTTTGCTTTCTCCTGAAGTTGAATATTGTGTCATTCTCTTCCATTTAGATGCTGAATGCCGCCAAGCAGCAATCTGTGCTGTCTGTCCTCCTATGAATTTCTGAGTTCTCAGAAATGACCCAAGAGCTATTGGAACCTTGCTGAGGCAAGCAAAAAGACATCAACGCTTTTACAAAATTACATATGACTGGCTTTTTTTAAAACTCTTGTAATATCCTCCAGGAATCTTACAGCAAGTATGTGAGGTTTGAGAAATGCTGATCAGTCTCCCTTATTGTACAAGAATATTTTTGCTTTACAAATACTGACCACACTTCTCTGGAATGGTTTATCTTGTTTCTGATTACATTTCCCAGCCACATTGAATTTTTTCCTGTAGCAGGTACAGATGAATCAGAGAGCAGCAGCAAGCTTCTGGGGGTAACAGCAAGGGACATAATTTGCTCCTTAAAGTGTTTCTAATTATTGCTTATTCAAAAAAAAAACAATAGTGCAAATTGCATGACAGCACAGTATAAGATGGGTGTAGAGATAACTCTTGAATACAAGCCTTGTACCCTGACAAATGAAGTGTAAAATACTATTGTTTGTTTACTGACTGCCTGAACATGTGATGAACAATTATCTCCGCCTCAAAAGGTAGTCCAAGGCTTCCAGTGGTATCAGTCTTCCTGTTCATGATTCGTTTGTGCAAACACTGGAAATTTGAACACATAACCATGAAGATAATTACCTGATTACTTCTCTGCCCCTTAAAAATTGTGTTGCTTCTCTTTTCCCTTTCAAAGCTCAAAGTTGCACTGCAGTGAGCCTAGCAGTGTGAGCACCCCTCCAGCCTGAACACAATGGGGCAGGTCCAGAGTCATGGTTGTGCCTGTAAGCATCTCCACACTGAATTGCTGTTTCCCAACATCAATATTTTTCTAATGAGCTCGTGGGAAATGGGAGGAGAAGCCAGATTCACCACAGTGCACTCAGGGCTACCGAGGGTTGGATACAACCTGTTGTCTTCTCCAGCAAAGGTTGCATTTGTGTTCACATCAGGAGGCTGCTGGACAGGGTTGGTTTTAGGGTGTGACAGCCCTTTTTTGCTTCCTGTGCAGAGGCTTCAGGAAGCTGCAGGGTAGGAGGCTTTGCCCCAGCTCACACCATGCTGCAATGGAAGGCTGTGCCTCTGAAAAACCTCTGAAAGTCCCAGATCTAGGTTCTAGGCTGCCTTATTCAATGGTGACAATCATCTAGGCAGAAAAAATAAATAGGAAAGTCAGACGTGAAGCTGATGGGTGTCTGAGTCCTCTTCCACCCTTGGTGTAAGGTACAAGCAGAGCAGCAGTGAGTCAGGGCAGCTCCTGGTATTTTAACTCAGTTTCAAAACTTCATCAGGTGTTCAGCTTGCAGCACCTTGGCTGGGTGCTTTGACAGGAGTGTCTCCCTAAACCACACAGCACCCTGCAGAATATTTCACCACACCACCTCTGATGTGGCATGGTGTGAGCTGTCTGCAAATCCCTCTTGTCAGCGTGTGCCACAGGGGAGCTGGGTTTCAGCAGCACGAAATCCCTGGTTTTGCTGGGATGTGCCAAGTATCATTACCATTTTCCCATGCCAAGTGATTGTGCTCAAGCACAGTTTTGCTTTTGTAGGTGCTTCTTCCTTTCTGATTTTGATCTGTAATATTGTGGTCATCCTGTTTCTGGCCATGTGATTGCCCACAAAGCAGTGCCTGTCTTGGAGCTGGAGGAGTGAAGTGAGCTCTAGAAAATAAACAGGGCTCTCAGTGAAAGTCATTGAAAGCATAATCTGTTTAGTAGATTAAAGCAAATGTGAAGTGGTGACTAGACTGTAGTTTGTAAATATTTACATAAATATCTGATAGTATATGACTCTCCTGACTTTGAAATACAAGGGACTTCTTGAATGCGATTCAGGGTAAAATCCTGCCTTACCAAAGAGGTAAATGACACTGCAACAGTTTCATAAGAGAGGACAGGGCTCTTCCCCCTCTTTTGAAGTCATTAGGTAAGTAATCAGTCCTTTATTTCTGTTAAGGTGTAAAAGTATCCAGTTTCATGAAAAAGTAGGGTCTGCATATGGGAGGTACTGAGGGTAACTGCCTGACCTACGGGAAGAAAAAGTTTAAATACTTGGTTAGCCTGTGATTGTACACTGTCATTAACCACAAAAATGCATGCTTTAAGATTAACATAGCAATTGCCCGGCAGCTCTTGAAAAGTCTGTTAAAAAGTGCAAGACACAAAGCCCTAATCTCCCAATATACCAGGCCATTGAGGCCCCCAAGGAGAATATTGGTTCAATCTGCAAATGACCAGTCGCTTTTGATGATCAAAAAGTACCTCAGAAGTGTACTTCTGACACAAATGATTAAAAAATGACTAAAACGTCTATTCTGTGTGGTCAAAGACAACTGATAATTTTTATCAGAAGCAGAAGAGTTGAGTTTACCTGCTATTTGAACAGAATGAAAAGCTGTACCCAGAAGGTCACAAGAAAATAACATAATATTTTGAGGCCAGGTTGTGACATTTATGGGAACATCTTGCCTTTCCTTTAATTGCAACCTTGGAAGGATGGGGACTAGTTGTCCCTCAGGAGACACACTATTGGTGCAGCCAGCACACAGCCCGATGGACTAAATATGAATGCACAAAAAAAAGCAAAAAAATACAAATAATTATTTGACCATAGTAGCTTTCTTATGGATTTCCAATTGGGTGTTAAAATAATGTGTGGCCTTTGGTCCTGCACGCTGCTGCTTTCTGCAGTCCTTGCCTGTTGTAGGCAAGTGCTTTCAGGAGTACCACTGGAGCCCAGTGATGATGGAAAGAGCTTCATTCACGTATCCACTCATCTCTTGTGAGACAATTTCTTTTTATATTGCTCTTAAGCTAGCAGCATCAGTACATTGGCACCAAAGTGTAAATGTATACAGCACAGGCTGCAGCCTTAGCTATCTGATCTTATATAACAGAGTTTATCCATGTACCAATTTGTAAAACGTCCAAAGCCTTGTGAAATCATCCCCACGTGTAGAATTACAATTGTGTCATATTTATTTAATGATGGATCTGCTAATACAGTACCTGCTGAACAGAACTGTAGACTACATTGAAATCAATCACCATATGCAAACTGCTTCTAGCAGAGGCGATAGGATGTCTGCTTGACTCATTTCTAGGCAGACAGCCGAACATAGGTTTAAGTACGCATGCCTGTGTGTGATTAGTCATCTTTTTTAACATCGATCTTGACTGTAACACTTTTTGTACATATATTACTGCTTTTATGTTTCTACTGTGTTTATCTAAGTGAAAACTGGTGGCCTCTCTAGACTTGGAATCAAACTTCTGGCAAGTCAGCGGGTGTCAGCAGTCAGGGCCTATACAGAATTAGGGAGAAAATTCCTTTTCCAGTTTTTAAGTCTTTGTGTGCATGTCTTTGGTGAAGGATTTGGAGAGGTTTCAGCTTGAAAATGCTGTGCTGGGTTAACCACTTTCTGGCAATGCTTGTGGCTTCAGAGAAGTATCATGTATTCTCTTTGTCCTTCACATCAGACAGGCGTTTGAGCACATACCTAGGAGAGGGGAAATCCCTTTTCTAATTGGTATGTTTGACCTAAAACAGCCCGTGGGGAGGCAAGCAAGTCTGGTCACCCCAGGGCCTCATTATCATGCCTTTTACAGCACCATTGTATCTTCACTGGCTTACCAAGAGTTCTTCCTGGTTGACTACAGCTCCTAAATACCTCCAAGCTACATAAACATTTGTCTCTATAAATTTCAAGAGAGTTTCCTTGCTTTGGAAAATCATTGTATTTAATTGGTGTTTTTAGTACTCTCTTGGAAGCTGGAAGTACTTGAAATATAAAAGGAGCTTTGGGCATTTGATGCAGCTGACTTGATTTCCATCATGAAAAAATAAATGACTCATGAGTTGCAGGAGTGTATCTTGTATGTTTCTGATTAAAGTGCCCTCCAGAAAGATGTTTTAAAAGTTCAGGTAGCCAATAGAAATCTGTCCTTTTGCAAGGCACTGGTATGCATAATAAATAATTTATATTCAACAAATATCACATTAATAATAATTAATTATTTGTTCTTTATAAATAAATCAATTATTCTGTATTCTATCTAAGACTGATGAGGTTATATCTGGCCATTAGTAGAGGGAGAGCTAGTATCCTTCCATGATTAATATTAATGTCTTTTCTTCACAGTTCTGGATGAAAAATCAAGTGGGTATGAAACCTGACAGTGCTTCTTTAGCTTTAGAGGTAACTTTCATATCAGTCAAGCCATTGCCATCATAAATCAAACAAGATAGTACATCGGTTCCTCTCTGCATACACTTCTTGCTTTTTGGTTGAAAGACTATTTTCCAGATCGGCCAATACATAAAAGTTTAACTATTCAACTATCAAAGACTTTTTCTGTAACAGGAGATTCCAATAGAAAAACTGTTGCCTGGCTGTATGCTGTCATTGTCACTATAAAGGGCACTGGCAACTGAAAAATATCTGACAAATTGACAACCTGACAGGGACACGAGATGGTGAATTAATCTACCTTGGCAGAAGGCTGTTGGTGAATATTTAAATAGGTTAATAGTTGACATCAGAACCCTGAAACCAAATACAGGCTGGCAGGAGAAGAGAACAGGTAAATCTGATATCTAAATTTACTGTTAATGATGTGCTTCAATCTCAGAATGAAAATCAGATTCTCAAACCTGAAATAAAAGACTTAATCTTTTTTTACAGATTCTTTCCTGAGCAAGTCATTTCTATCAAAAGGATTGGTTTCCTCTAACTTGTGTGTGCCTTTACAGAGGCAAATCCCCAGTTCCTTACTCTGCTCCAAGACAGACGTGTTCAAATAGAAAGATGGGAAACTTCAGGAAAGAAAATTCAAAGAACAAGTAAACCCTGGATCAGGGTTAATACATTTCAAACATGTCTGTGAGACCTTCAGTTTCTCTGGCCTGTCTCCCAAAACTTCATGAGAAAAGTCTGCTCATTTGACCACGTATGACAGACAGGTATCTCTCTGGGTTGAGTTTCATGGTGGTTTTACAGCCAGGTTTTGTATTCTTGAGGATAGCATCAACACAACACCAGTGCTGGAAATGCAATAAAATGTGAAGTGAGAAAGGAGCATGAGGAAACTTAGCAATTGTGCAGATGATCAAGATCTAAGACGTTTTCATAGTGAAAATGGAAGGATGAGGATGGCTATGTATAATGTATATGGATATATGACATAGAATCATTAAGGTTAGAAGAGATGTCCAAGATCATGAAGTCCAACATCAACCCAGCACCACCATGTTTCTAAATGCCAGATCCACATAGTTTCTGAACACCTCCAGGGATGGTAACTCTACCACTTCCCTGGGCAGCCTGTTTCAATACTTGACAACTCTTTCAGTGAAGATATCTTTCCTAATGTCCAAACTAAATCTCCCCTGGAACAAATTAAGGTAGCTGTAAAGGGCAAATTATGTCCCCCCTCAGCCTCCTTTTCTCCAAACTAAACAACCCCAGTTCCATCAGCCAATCCTCATAACATTTCCATCATTATAATAACATGGGGGGGGGGTTATATTTGGAGATGAAACCAATCTGGAAGACACTTTGAGGGAGAGAAAACAATTTCAAAATAATCTTGGTAAAATAGATAGTGTGGGTGGTGCTAAAAAAATCCATGAGAAATGGGAATTATGTGAGAACAGTAAATTGCTTGATTATTAAATATAAGGTGACTAGTTTGGCCTGTGGGAAAAAAAAGTTTAAAATGTCATAGCAGAGCACACAGATCAATAATGTAATTGCTATTAAAGAAAAAACACCATATTTTGTTATGGGTTATACAAATGCATGCAAGATAAGTGATGTGACT
Organism: Upupa epops; assembly: GCA_013397515.1. Taxonomy (NCBI): domain Eukaryota; kingdom Metazoa; phylum Chordata; class Aves; order Bucerotiformes; family Upupidae; genus Upupa; species Upupa epops. Next base: position 227,849 of record VZRI01013214.1, read on the forward strand.
TTTCATTCTCAGTGTGCACTGTTGAAGTACCAGCCCTGTTTGGTACTTGGCAATTCGGAAAGGAGGTGACCAGCTGGTAGAAGTCTAGATGAGGGCAACAAAAATAAGCACAGATCTTAGGAGCAAAACTTGAGTGAACTGGGTGTTCTTCAGGTTGAGGAAGAAAGACGATTTCCAGAGAGTACAAAGATATCTGTTACTCTTGTTCCTCCTATTTGGGCCAGGAAAAGAAGCAAAAAAATTACCTTCTGGTGAAGAAAGATCTAGGTTAGATGTTCAGAAAAACTTAATGCTTTGAGGGATGCTGAGCTTTTGTAACTGATTTTTGGGAGCAGCTGGATGCCCAGGACTGGCTGGTGCAACAGCTCCTGGCAGCGATGTGGGGCTGGAAGACCATTGACCGTTTTATTTTCTAGAACACAGTTCATTAACTTGTAACTGATGTTAGTGAAATTGAGATATTTGAATATGTCAAATAAAATGTCAAGCAGACCATTCTTTCAGTGCTTTCAAAGAGTAACTTTGATAATATTTACAGAGTCGGGATAAACCTCCACTGGCACAGCCCTGTTCCTCCTCAAGTCAATGAAAGCCTGCTGTTTATTTCAGCTCGACAATCTCACAGCTATTTTAGCAATTAGGTTCATGTAATGAATTAATTGCATGAAATTATAAGTAATTTGCAGATAAATACAAAGAAATTAAATTAACTGGATAAATTAAATGCTGTGAACCACTCAGCTACAATACTTATCTTTTGCTGTTGTGTGTTGTTTCAAATAAAAGATGCAGCTCAACAAAAGGTATATTTTTGTGAAAAAATTAAGAAAAAATTAACTGTCAGAAGATGTTTTAGTTGATATATGGATTATCTCATGAAGTTTTTGGTGAATTCTATGAAGCTTGTAAATTCCAAAACATTTGGTAATATATCACAAAACACAATCCCTGTTTTATTGAGTTCAGCATTTAGATCTCTCCAGAGTCCTGTCCCTTCTGGACAATTTTTATTGAGTCAGTGAAATAATTTCTTATTTTACCAGTGGCACAAATCCTAGGGCAAAATCAGAAACAGGGTCAGGTTGCCCACAGATAATTTTGTTCTCCAAAGCTAGAACTGATCTATAAGCAACTAGTGTGTTTGTAGATATCTTTGATATCTTCTGGCTACTTTGAATTATGCAGTGTTGACATACCCTCAACCAAGACCTACTGATGCTAAAAAACATTGAAAAGAACAGATATTCAACTAAGGACAGAGGAAATAATGTTTCAAGACCCCTACATTTGCTCCAATATGTTTCCAACAGGGTGAGGCTTAACATTTTATAGGATTGGGCCCCAGCATGGCAACAGCATTGGTAAAGTAGCTTTGCTGTGATCAAATGTACAATAAAGAAGCTGGTAGGAAGGTGGAACTAGAACTCTCATTCCATTAAAACCATTAATAACTAACACCGTATGCTTTCAAAATAGGACAGGAGATTGAGAAATAAAAATAAAAATATGGGGGAAATCATGAAATATAAGAGATTTATAGATCTACAGCTGCAGCAGGCCTGGATAGAGAAAGTGAGATAGCAGAAAAGGGATTAGGATTAGGATTGCTTATGTACTTACATAACATTTTTCTAAATTTGATTACAGTGCTCAGTAAAATGAGAACTCAGTATTCATCATGCACAGCAAAGAAAGCCTCACATCAGCATTATCATTACATTTGCAAAAATCATTAGGAATAATTTGTAAAATGCTTTACTTATGTTAATCAGCCCATGTTTTGCTACACTTTGAAGGCACAAAACATTGTAGAACTTCAGACAGAGCAGCCATATGTTTCTTTGTCTCATATGGCTGCAGGAACATTATCTGTCATGTTCAAAGCCCTCATTTTTGTCTCTGAGAAACGCACACATGCCTGCATTGTAGGTTATTGCACTCTGTTTCTAAAATAGAATACATGAATGGATTTGTAAAATAAATACATAGATAGAGAGATAGACAGACAAACAGACTTAATTTGTTCAGATTTATAAAGTTTAAGAAGTGCAGGATGGAGGGGAGAGTCTAGGCGAAGCTGCTGTGTCCACAGAAGTCCATTAAAATCCTCAGGGCCCTGTGCAGGTGAGAGAGGTGAGAACCTATTTGCAGGCAGCATGCAATTGCTGGTGGACACACCTGCTTCTCCAGAGATCTAGAGCATGGTATTACACGTTAGTACTTGGTTTAAGTAAGAAAGACAGTGATGCTTAAGAGACTCAAAACACTCATCAAGAGATGCAGACAGGTCCCATAGCAAATATCAGCTAGAGGGTTGTAAATCACTTGCCATTTCTGAAGTGCCAAAAACTTTAAATGCTGTACTGGAAGGAAGAAGCTTTTCCCAGCTTATTCCATTTGGCAAATGCTTTTGCTAAATAAAACGCATCCCTGCTAGGAAGAAATTGACTTTACAGTTGTACTGATGGCCTCGTCACTGTTAAGCACAAGCTGGTGATTTTGTCTTGATCTGTGAAACCTTCTGATGTAGCTGATGTTGATATATCTGAAACCTGTGCTCATGGCCAACATTGACAAAGCTCTTTTATTTTGTCCTTTAAAACCTAAGGTGGCTGTATCAGTTTTAGATGATGCAATGAAACCTTCTTTACCTCCCCAAGGTGTTTGTCCTGCTCATCCAAGCTGTCTCTGACAGATTTGCTGAGGCATTTGCATAACCCAGACACACTGGAGCCCCGAGCTTTGTTGAGGATGTGCCCAAGCCAGGGAGTAGCTAGTGCTGGCTGTGGGTAAGACTCATACTCAAGAAAATTAGGTTTTCAGCATTCAAGCTGGCTACAACCCAGCCAACAGCACAGCAAGAAACACCGAAAAGAACACCTACTTCATAATTTGAGTGCAATTTATGAACATGTAAACTATCTTTATACGAGCTAGCTCCAATATTAGAAAAGTTGAGCCCTGGAAACATGAAAAACACAGGACATAGGTATACCTTTAGTTGCTCCAAGATCCTTTCATGTCTAGATCCCACTAAGATTTAGTAATAAAGTTTTTTCCCTGCTTATATGACTTGTACCGTCTGGACCAGAGGGTGCTCTCATAAAACCTAATTCAGTAGCTTGTCCTCTAAGCCATGGGAAACAGGTTCTATGTGAGGGTGTTTGAAATACTATCTCCTACTACCTGGAGAATATTTCATACAGTAGATGTTATGCTATTTTAAAAACAGCTGTTAAGAGAGTGCCCAGCCATGAACAGACTTCCTATCTTCCTTTCCCAGAAATGTATCAAACCTCTCTCCACAGTGACATACCTAGGGGTGTGTTTGTACTGCAGTTATCACAGGACTGTCCTAGGAAACTGGTGTCAGGAGATGCACATGCTAGTCCCTGTATTTATTCTCAAGGATTCAGTCTTTTGAATCCAGTCATTGGTCTTAACTAAGATGCTACAAAGCAGAAAACAAACCCCTTCCCTGTATAATAAATGAAGAGTTAAGTGGTTTTTAAGAAATCTCAACACTGAGATCCTTTTCTGCCTGGCATTTTTTTTTACAATGGCTAACTATGAGGTGATGTATGAATGTATTGAATAATCACTTGACCCCATGAATTAGAAAAAGAAATTATTAGAACAAGTCAAATATAATAACTAGTTGGGAAAGTATATTTATCAATAATTAAATAAAGAGCATGTAGAAAAGTTCACATTTTATAAGGATATACATATTTAAAATACAGAATAGCAAAATGATGTCACTGTCCAGGATATACTCATCTCCTGACAAAACCTTATTTTGCAAGCTTATGAGTCCTCTGGTTTCATCAAGAGAATGTCTCTGAAAATGTTCAAAACCTCATGAATGGTGCTTTCAAAATGCATCTTTTCCTCCAAAAAAATAAATAAAAGAACATAATAAATCAGTTTTGTTCTTTATCCTGGTCATACTCATTAAGATAAGGGATGGCTTTTAAATGTTTCCTGTTTCTTCTAATCTTGGATTGTTTCCCTAGATGGGGAAAAGAAAACCAGTTCTAGAGAAAGCCACAAGCCAAACATTATGGCTTACAGACAATACATAATTTAAAAAGTTAACAGGCAGAAAGGGAGGACGAACTATTATAATACTTTCCACAGCTTGCTGCCATCCTGGGTCCTGGGGCCTTACAAACTGGATAGCTCTGACCCTCAATACTCCAACTTGCATGTAGAAGGCCAAGCTATTCCACAATGCTAGGAGATCACATAAGTAAATGCAAAGTGTTGTTTTTATGGTATGTGGTGCAGTGCAAAGTCTTCTGTGTATGTGCAGGGCACCTGGCAGGTTTAACCTGTGTGTGGCATGCTGCCTCTAACCAGCTCTGTTGAGCTTACTGGGTAGGGTAGAAGTTGAAGCTCAGTGCTGTAAGCAAAGCTTCCAAGTGAAAAGAAAAATAATGGAAAGGTGAGGTTTTATGTCATGACTCAAGATTTAGCAATTCAGAGAAGGGATAAGAAGAAGTAGCAAAATAATGTGCTGTTGTGTGGATCCAGTGTCTTGGAAATGTCACCTTGTGCATCCTGTAATTTATCTGATCTTATTTCTTGCAAGGCACAAAGAAAGGAGTAACAAACTAGGCACGAGATTTTCCTTCATGAAGCCCAGTTTGTTTTCTATGTCTTTCATTTTTTCCTTGAAGACTGGGTGCTCCAGGCAAGAATCCACATGTGTTTAGATGAAGGGCCTCTTGAGTGAAAATCAGCCACCGATTATCTGTACATAATTGGTGCTTCAGCCAATGCCTGTGGAATAAAGATGCCTCACAGAAACCCTGTGTCTCTCAGGCAGCTCTTTCTCTCTATGGATTAGAAACAAAGCAGGCATTTTTATAGTTAGTGTACATTTTTAATTAGCATCACAGTTGCCTAAATAAATTATGCATGGATTAAAATACTCATATAAACAAATGACAAAATATTTAATTAAAAACAAAATAATGAGTGAGAGGAAATATTCACCAGGAAAACAATCTACAGTAAGGAGCTATTACTAGTCCTCTGCTACACGAACTTACATCCCTGCTCCTCTTAGACATTGCTGTTTTTCTGTTTGGCCCCACAGGACAGAGGTGCTCATTAGCTGCAATGCAAGACCTGAGCTGCCTCACTGCCAGCACACTGGGGTACTCAAGCCCCTTGGCTATTGCCTGCCTAATTTGTGTTGCAGCAGCAGCCTGGGATGTGGCTGGTACACCCAGGGATATGTCAGGTGAGAAGGTTTAGCTACCAAATTCTTCAAAGTTTTCAGTGGCAGGAATGCTGGAGGCAGCTCAGCCTCTGGCATCAGTGTCACACTTCCATCTCATCTCACTGTAGACAGTGTGCCAACACTTCACATGCTCCTGCTGAATACTCGCCCCAGAACACCACCGTTCAAGAATAAAGCAAATGTAAGAATGTCTTTCACAGGAACAAGCTCAGGGAGTACCAGCAGCAGCCCCAGTGTCAATTTGTTGGCTGCATGTTCAGGCAATGATTCTGCGGTTACTGCTGTTTAATTTTATAAACCTAAAAGTAGTCCCATTGATTACATAAGAATTACTCATGAACATATAAATAAAAGCTTGCTGGACCTAACACTGAAGTGTGTGCTTTTATGTTTACATATATATTTTTATATCAGCCAACATTTGTGTCCTCATCTTGCTAAACAAATGTCTGAAATGATTGCTCTCACAAATACCTTAACTTGGAAGTTTGCAGTCTCATTGCCTAGGCAATGGGTTAAACCTAACCCTCCTATCAGAAGGTAACTTTTTTATTTGGCAGTTGCTTTTTTTTTTCTATAAAAGACAGCTGTGTGAATTCAGGTGAAGCTCCAGGGCAATATTTTAAAGCAGTATCTCTCATATGGGAATCTTGATACATTTGACCCTTGAGTTAATAAGTGCTGGAGAGTTATTAGCTAATCAATATCTGGCTTGGCTGCTCCACTTCAGTTTTTCTCTTCTGAAAACAATTTACCTCTCAAGGGTGAGATGAAACTTCATAAATGTCTAGTGTAAGCTTTTGAGCAATATAAAAGGTGCAAAGTTTAACTAGCCAGGATGCTAGGTAAGGATGTTATTCTGGTAGAATTTTGCTGTACATTGGAAAAGGAATATGGTCGGAATCTTCTGATACACACACAGAGCAAAATTATATCATCCTATCCATACCTTTTCATCTACTAAGATACATACTATTTAAAGTGAAAAACACAAAGTACCATCTTCAAATCACTTGTGAAATGCTTTCAAGTTTTGTCTGGCAAAATAGTACCATTACAGCAATGTGGAAGAGAAAGTGCAAAGTATCTTTATGTAACACAACTAAAAGACATGGAAATCAAGGCTTAGCAGAAAGTGCAACTTCTACTTGAATTTAGCAAGGACACAGCAACAACTGCACTTGTACTTCAGAGAAAGGGTGTATGAATTTAAATGTGTAGTGGTCAAGACCCCATTCTGTATCTGATGGTAAAGGAAGAGCACAAGAATATTTGGTGTATCTGCTAAGCTTCTGGCTTAAGGCCACTCTCTAGGCAACGTGCCATAGCTATGAAATCACTGCTAATTTAGACTTCACATTAGATGAATAGGGTAGTGCAAGCTGTTTGAAACTCAGCTTTGATGTATTTAAATGTTTTGAAATAACACAGCATTTAATACAGAGTTTTGCTATCATTATCTTTCCTAAGTGCCTCATAAAAAAATCTTACTCCTCACCATCTTATTTTTTCTAATTCAAGGCATATGCTTGAACCATCAGGATTCACCACAGTTGCTCAGACTTATATAGTTTATCTTAAATCCTGACGTATGTGTTAAATTCCTAACCAAACAACTACAAACTACACTAACATAGAGGCAGATATGATTAGGAGTCGTGAATATATATGTGCATATATATCTCATATCTTCATATATCTCACAATTAGCTGCGAACAAATGGGAATGACAGGAATAGCACCCTGAACTTCATACACAAAAAGACTTCTGTTTAAGCCAGTGTCAGTGTTGTCATTGACTTCACTGACAACAGTATTTGCTCACAAATACCCAGGTCTTTACTGATTAAAATAATCTCCTTTAGTTCTTAGCCACACAGGCCCAGGCACTGCAGACTTGTCCTAGTGTGTTTGAAGCTAAATGTTTGATTGTTTTCCTAAGTAGCAGGTGTTTTCATAGCAAAATGTGAGGTTCCAAAGGGATGACCCACCACCTGACATCAGCCCCTGGTTTTAACCCCACGGCAGTTTAGAACGCTCCTGCCAGCAGCGAGGAAAGAGAAAGGTGCCAGATGCTCCAGGACCTGATCACTGAATCAGACACAGGTGGGGCTGGAAAGAACATCTGGAGATCATCTATTCCAACCTCCCTGCAAGCGCAGGATCACCTAGGGAAGATCGTACAGAAACACATCTGGACAGGTTTTGGTTGCCTCCACAGGAGACTCCATAGCTTCTCCAGGCAACCTGCGCCAGGGCTCTGCTACCCTCACCACGAAGAGAGTTTTCTGCCTCTTACTTTGGGGCACTGCACACTTGCTTTCTCAATTTATCAGGGGTATCAGGTCTATTCCCAAAGTCTTTATTCCAACACGTGCGTGTTTTGCATTATTTATACACGGAAACGAAGATAAAAACAATGAAGGTGTGAAGCAGCTTCGCTTCCCCAGAGAAGGGGAAGCCTCAGGGACCTGGCAGGATTTTTCCCAGCCCCTGTAGGAGGCTGCCTGGGCTCGGCTCACTGTAGCCTTGCTCGGCCCCTGTAACCTCCGGGCACAGAAGAGACCAACCCCTGAGGGTAGCTGGCACATCTCCCCATCCCCCCCCATCCCGTCCCGTCCAGTCCCCCCGCCATGTACACCCCCACTCCCTCTTCCCGCCTCCCTCTGCACCCAACGTCACTTCCGGGGGCCGGGCCGCAGTGCCGCGGGGTGTCAGCGGGGCCTTGTGATGGCGGCGGCGGGGCGGCGGCAGTGGCGGCCGGGGGGGCTGTGCTGCTCCTAACTCGGCGTCGGGCCCCTGCGCCATGGCCGGGAGCTGCGGGGGACACCTGGCCTGAGGCGGCTGCAACAGCGGGAGGGCGCGACACCTCCAAGTGGACCCCGCCGAGGGGGCCGGACCCGCGCCGCCGGGGATGCTGCGGTGGGTCCGGCAGCAGCTGGTAGGTGGAGTGGCCGCGGGGCAGGGGGTTCCCCAGTACCCAACGCGCGTCTTCGCCTCGGTCCGACCATTCCGATGCCTCTGTCCGGTCTCAGCCGCTGCCGCGGGGCCCCTGAAGAAAGTGGGGATGGGGCGGGCGGTGGGGGAGCAGGGTCAGAGTTGTGAGGGAGGAGAGGCCTGTCCCGGCTCGGAGAGGAGGACGGGGGTGGCCCCGCGGTGACTGGAGGTACCTGCAGGCTTCACTGGAGTCCCTCCTGTCGTTTAAAACGAATTTAGGACGTTAGAGGCAGGAGGGAACCCGCAGACTTCATTCGGGTCACGACTGTCAATTTTTTTAAACAAATCTTAGGTCGTATGGGAGGATTTGGAGTGTTCTCGCGTTTCGGGAGCGGTTGGGGTTTTTTTTTACTTTTTTTACTGAAAGCACGGTACCACAGGAAAGCGCCTTCCCTTCCCCGTGCCCCACTTCGGGAAGGGTTCCCCAAACTTCTTTTCCCAAAGTGGTGACGGAGCCTTTTTCCGCGGATCGACCCCTGGGATCTCCGCCGGTCTCTTCCTCCTCCACGTTGCGAAATCTCTGGTCACCCGGTGTGGTTGTGTCACTGATTTTCCTGTACCTGCGAGCTCTACAGCCGGTGCTGCTGCGCGTTTGGGTTTTGAAAGTGGTGAGAAATGGAAGAAAAGCACCCGTGAAATGGTCTTCACGGGGGAAACCACTTGAAAACAGCCACAGTTAGAGGGTGTCTCCTAAATCAGCACTACTTGCTGTGCCTGTGTTACAGCCAGGGAGGGAAATAAGGCGCCTGTGGCTGTCACGTCTGCTGCTGTAGCGGGGAAGTAAATCTACTTGCACTGTTTTGATCTGAAGTGTCGGTTGGCATTCTTTTCCCTCCAGCATTATTTCTCTTGCATTTTCTCACAGGGAGACTTTCATTCTAAATTACATCCTACAAACATATTTTTTCCATCCATTGGAGTTACTTGGATCACAGATGCTGCCTGGATTAGTATAAGAACTTATATTAGTTAGATTTCTGTGTTTTAATAGTTAAAGTATCTCTCATTATTTGTTACATAATATCTAACAAAAAAAATACTATCTGAATTCCTGTATAAGCCTTATTTTTTTTACTTCCCCTGCCTCATTTCCCATGGCCCACAGATTTTCCCGCAACTGTGTCTGAAGCACAGTTTGTGGTGGTGATCTGAGCACCTGCTTGACATTGCTCACTAGTTTGGTCTGACATCAAGAGTTGCTGACCTGGAAGCCGATTGCTCTGTCTGAGCTCTGACTGCACTCTTTCGTTCTATTATGGTGCTCTATTTATTTTTTTAAAAATAAAGCCTGTTTGGCATTGCATAGTTATCATTTTTTCCCCTGGACGGTGGTTTGAGGTTTGTCTGTGTGTTTTTTCAAGCAGGATTATGTTGTCTTCTGTAGAGTTTAGATTAGGACTGTATCAGTGCTAGAAATTCACATATCAAGCACAGTTACTTTTCTCCATAGGAGTACACTGACCAGATATCCAGAAACCCATTCATAGAAGTTTACTTAATAGAAAGTAAAAGCTTAGTGTAACAACATGAGCAGTAAAACTAGCACTAAGAGGTTTTTGTTCTAAAGGAAACTGTTGGGAAAATAACTTTTTGAAACTTGCACTGGTTTTGGCAGGAAAAGATTGTAGAACCAGGTAATGAAATGTCAAGATGTTTGAATGAGCTTTTAAATATATTGCTGACGGGGAAAAATATTGCAGCAATCTGTATTTTGTGTTCTGTAAACCTCACTGATGCTTGGTTGTTTCACAGCTCATAAAGATTATATATAGCCTAAGATAGGTATCAAACTACTTCTTTCTCTTGGGGGGGCACTTGGACAACTCATCCCTACATCTAATTTTTGGTTTTATGTAAATCTCACCATAAAACTTACCGTTTAGGTTCTGAAAAATGTCAAAGAGAGGAGAACCTGGGGAAAGCTACTGAGAAAGGAGAGTAAGTGGGAATGGGGTGGCAGAAATATTTGATTCAAAGGGTGGCAAAATCTGTCTGATTTAATTCTGATAGGAAAAGAGAAGAATGTGTGGGTTTGGATGCCTTTAGAGTGTGTATTTGCACCTGTGCTTGATGTGGCAATGGGTTTTGAAAAAACTGTTCCCTTCCATACAGGAGGGTTGGAACCGGGAAAATATGTAGGAGTGAGGTAAGTGGGATGTTATACTATTACAAAAGAAAAACGTTGGTGTGCAGAAGTGTTTGAAAGTAGTAAGGGACTGGAGAAAGGGGGAGAGACTGCTACTTTGCAGAAGGTGCTTTTAGGTGGTTATTAATTACTCTGTACAAAATCAACGAATGCTTTGCAACTTTTCTTTTTAGAGTATTTCATACACTAATTAATGAGATTGTCCGGAGTGCATATGGTCTTGAAAGCTCATGTCCTCAAAAACTGTAAAAGAGGCAGGGAAAATAAAGCAAGTGGTCCTAGAAGTAATAGAGGACTTGGTATGGAATTCAGATTGTTTCAACTAGATTCTTTGAGAGGGGACTTTGCTTTAGTTTGTCTGTCAAGATCGATACATGATTGTGTAGCTGCATAAAACACACTGAGAATGTAAGATTTTCTTAGTCTTTATTATGGTCTTTAGAAATTCAAACCAGTTTTCTAATTGGGATGTCTTTTCAGTGATTTGTTGTATAACAGAAATTGGTGACTGTAATACTGTTGCTCGGTCTTCAGTGTCTACGTGGGACTCTTATAAATCATAAAATTTGATGTCTTGGTCTGCAGTCTGTTCTGTTTGTTCAGAAGCAGTTAACACTACCTTACACAAACTGATAGTTTTTCTTCATTTAATGCCAAATAAACAGCATACTAAAATATTATCAGTGGGCATGTCTCTGGTTAATAATATTATATTGCTATTTAGTTAGTAGCAGGAAGTACTTAATAAAAAATGCAGAGGCAGAGTTACAATTCATTGATTTGAGTAAAGTGCTCTGATTTATTTCAGAGAACAGCTTTGAGCAGGAACGATGTCTGAGTTTCAGCTCTATTATCTTGAGATCTCAGAAAGACAGTAGGCATATGGATTTGCTGAGGGTTGCATAACACCACAGGCACAGCCAACTCTGCTTGACTAAAGCACCCTGGGTAAACAGCAGTTGATGGGAAGCATCCTTAATATTCAGGAATAGTACAGTATATTTTGTTTGCATTTCCAAATGTGATGGGTTAGACTACATAGTTAATCTGTGTACAGTGTAACACTGTTGTGGTTCTACTGGTTGAGTTCATGCAGTACCGACACAAAACAAGAGCACAAAGTGGCATTTGTAATGCTTGGTGATTTTCTGTACTGCTTGTGGTTTAATAGATTTATGACAGTTTGGACTTGACTACTGTCCTGATAGGGTAGGAGCTGTTGAAGTATTAACAGAAAGTAATGGCAACTTCAGTTATCTGGCAAAGAGCTTTCCAAAATTTGGGGTAGAATTCCCTTGTGTCTGTGATCTTAACTGCGTAATTTTGAACTTTTAGTCCTGTTAAGTGGAAAAGAGTCTCTGGATTTCACTTCCAGTTGGTATTACGGGGAGTTTGAGCCCTCTTAACTGTTACCTAACAGTACAATGATGAGTGAAAGGTGCTGCATAGAGAAAACCAGAGAGCTGCCTGCCTGTTCCCTCTTTTGTATGTGACAGTTCAAGAGTAGCAGAAATGCTTTATTTGTTCCTACAGTTTAAGAAACTTCTGTGCACTGACAAGTTGTACACTAGACAGAGCAAGGTACTGAGGTGAATGCAGCTTTGATACTGAACTGGAAGTAAAAGTCTTTTAACTGGAAAATCCTAGTTACCTAGGTTTACCTAGACTATTTTATTTTGTGGTTATAGGAAGGTTCCATTTGGGAGGAACATCAGGGGTTTAGTCCAGCTGTTTTACATAGCCTGCCTGGAGAGATGATCCCAGGGAGTGTTTCTGTCTGTTTCAGAGGCTGAACTGCTTTGGTTAGTGTAGTTTGAGAACTGACTCCTTTAATGTAACTTCACATTTGAACAGTTATGGCCCTACTTTTTTGCTAGAGATAGTCTGTGATCTACTGGAGTAGTCCTCCCGTTGTGTTTGGATATTTTAACCTTATTTTCTTTCTATATTCTGTGTCTGCAGAAGGCTAATACATTTGCAGCACAGTGTGTTCCAAAGCATGCAGAACCTGGCCCTAACTTCACCCAGCTGTCTATTCCAAAGAGAGACATCTGTTGTGTCCTGCATGTAATTTTAAATCTTATATCATAAAAATTAAATTCTGAGATAAAGAATTGCTTACCAAAACCTAATCAAACCAGTTTTGACACTGTTTCATTCAAAGACCGTTTTAAAAATGGGAAGATTAGTGTTGTCTTATGTGCTGCCATGCTGAGACTTGGATGTTTGGCCTGTATCTTTCCCATCCCTTTTTTATTTATTTTTCTTAGCCAAAAGACCCTCTTAAGCAGTGAATTTCTGGCATGCCAAATTTCTGTTTGTCACACAACAGTGTGATCATTTAACTGACTACATGGTATTTCTGCATTATCAGGAACCTTCTCCCTTAATAACTACTGTATGTTTATGTGACTGAAGGAGAAGAGTATTATTTTCTTGACAAGGAATAAAAGCTGTTCTTTTGTCACACCTAAAGATCTGTGCTGATCTATAGGTGGTATCTGGTGGGATGGGGCAACGGTTAGGGTTGATGCCTCCTATGTTCAGTGCTGAGTGAACTCTGATCAGAAGCTAAAAAGCATTACTTAGGGCAAGTAAGCCTGTGCTGAATTTAATGACATTCAACATGTGCTTTGGATGTCATTGGTATTCATTTTGCTAGTTTTGAATGGGCTAGATGAATTGATTGAAACTTCTGTTTGTTTTCTCCTGGGGTGGAGAGATAGCAGTTATAAGAGAAAAACATAATAATGTGTTTAAATTTCATTAAAAGCATCATCACTTGTGCTTTTCTCTGGTTAACCAGCCATCTGTTTTTCTTTACGGTATTGTACTAATTTCTGTAATTATACCTGGTTTTGCAGCTGTTTCACAGGGAAAAGGTATTTACTATATGCCTCTACAAATCCTTTAAATTCTAGCACAAAATCTTTTTGTAAGCCAGCAGATAAGGACTGCAGCAAAATAGATCTGAACAGAGTCTGTAAATGCAAGGTCAAATCTTCCAGCAAAGCACAGGTGACATATTTGCAGCTAGACTTTTTTTTTTAGCCCATACAAACCTCTTTTCAACTGCTGTTAAAAACCCGAATTCGCAATAATACAGACCACAGTGGAAAATAGAGAAAGTAAACCCGACAGTTACACCATGATTTGAAAAACAAGCCCCTGCAATTCCTTGGCCTCCCACATGATGTGACTTAAAAAAGGATTATTTTTTTTCTTGTTTACTTTGAATAAAAGTAAACATGGGAAAGGAGAGACTGATGTAGACAGAAGGCAAGCTGTTTTCCTCTTGGAATTCTTTACCAGAGAAAGAAGTCTTACTTGGTTTATACCAAAAAGTATGTTGTTACATTTTGTTCCTGCTTTACTATCCCCTTTGTACATTTTTGTGCTACTTTCATGGGTGGCGGTGCTAATTCTTGCAGATATTTACATATCTGTTTGACAAAAAGCAGAAATTAAGCTTAAGGTTTAGCAAGCTGTACGGATGAACTAGTTTGTAGAAGTTATCTGAAAGCAAGATATTAAACTGATCCTTATGTCATAAATCATGTTCAAAATGGAATCAGAACTTAAAGTGATACTGGATGAATGGAGTAGCCTCAAAACTTTAATGTTAGTTTTTACAGAGCAGGCTTTATCAAAGTGTGTTGAAAGGAAGAGATAGACAGCTCTAGTTACAAATTCTTGCTGTGAAATTTATCGAGCACCAACTGTTGGAGCCATTATAACTTTAGGTACTCATTTTGAAAAAGCCCTAAAATGTATTGTTTAGGGGTGTTTTGGGGGGAACAATTTTTTGAAAAGGCATTTTTTTTTTTCCCTTAGTGAAGAAACATAAGAATAAGACTTGCAGTGCAGGGAGCTGTTTGGCATAAAGAGCTGTGGCCTACTGGAACCAATCTAGATATTAAAAATGGTGGTTTTGAATATTCATATGAGATAATGGTAGTATGAGGATCCCTTCATGTTTGTGTAAGAATAAATATTTTTATAAATGACTCTTCAGAGCATTGGGCACATGACATTTAATTTTCAGGTAGCAGTGCACACAATATGCAAACATGTGAAGGAATGTATCATAGAATCATTAGGGATTGGAAAGGACCTTGAAAGATCATCTAGTCCAGTCCCTCTGCCACAGCAGGATCACCTAGACCAAGTCGAACAGGAACACATCCAGGTGGGGCTTGAACGTCTCCAGAGAAGGAGACTCCACAAGCTCCATGGGCAGCCTGTCCCAATGCTCTGTTACCCTCACTGTGAAGAAGCTTGTACCCTTTGCCCCTTGTCCTTTCACTAGATAACTTTAAGAAGAGCCTGGCTCCATCCTCCTGACATCCACCCCTCACATATGTTACCAGGACTTTGTTCAGAGCACCAGTAACGGGTTTTTCTGCAATAATGTACTAGGTCTTTTTTTTTTCTGAGGTTTGTGAGAGGAAGGATTATTGCTTCATTCCTTCTTAGGCCTTGTTTCCTAGATTGTTTGCTTTTACAAAAGAATGTACTCTGGTTATAGATCTATTTTGGAGGTTACAACATAATTCATTATAGAGTATTTTAAACAACTGTGGATAATAGTAAGTGGGAAGAGGAAGTTGTATAAATAGTGCGTGACTTTTAATAGTGTTTTATGTCTTTATTGCCCTGGTATTTAGAAAAGAAGGAACAAACTGTGTGGCACTGTGTAAACCCCAGGGTGCTTCAGCTGATTCACTACATCAGTTGTTAGAGCAATGTTTGAAATGGCTGTGAGAGGCTGTTTCTTCCTTCACACCAACCTTTGGTACAACAAATTCAGTTTGACTACCGCCCAGTTGTATGACTGAAAGAATTATTGGCTGACTGTTTCGAGTACAAATTTACATGGACTTCTGAAAATGCGAATTGAGTACAAATAGATCATCTTATGTGACAAAGGGAAAAGTATTCCATGTATATTCAGAAAAAAAATCCAAAGCAAGAAAATCCATTTTCTTCAAAACATCTTTAATCAAAATACATTTTGGCAGCAATGTAATAGCAGGGACTTTGGCTGTCTGCCAGGAATTGTGTTCTGTTTCTGTGTAACAGTCATTCAGTTACCTCCTTAGGAAAAAGACTTGATGAGACTGAGTTTTCTTCTGTTAGTGTTATTAACTAGCATCATGTCCATAGGGCTTTTAGGGGAACTGCTACTTTCCATGACAGTTCTGTGTGGTTTTAGAAAGGAGGAAGAGGCTCTAATTGAGACTTGGGTTTTTTTTAAACACCTTTCACCAAAAACTTCACTGATCACACAGCAGAAGTTCTTAGCAAATACATTTTTCCCTTTCTCCTCACCACCTTCCTCCCGCCCTGTTAGAGCTATGGATTATGAGTAAAATGTTAAAGCGTACTAGCTTTATGCAAATCAGTACATGTATTGCAAAGCCTGAAACAGCAATTGGTTTGTTGTATGCTGATCTCACATCACTAATCTACAGACCTCCTGATTTCTGCTGTCTCGACAGTGCTATAGAGTGCATGAGGAGGGCAGATGTGCACTCTGCCATAGGTTGATATTGGTATTGAAAGAATAAGAGTCTGCAGTAAATGAGGGTATCAACAAGGTGACTGAGAAGGCATTTTTATTTTACCTTGTTTTTGCTTATAGGTTGTTGGGAGCACAGTCTCATACTGTGAAGTGATTTTTCATAGTGCTGCTTCTCATTTGCTTGTTCTGCCTCTTTCCCAGTTGCCTGGTTCATGCTAATAATGCTTCCCCAGCAGAAATATAAAAATCTTCTTCCAGAGTGAACCCTATTTTTACATCACCATCTAATTGGTTTAGGGAACTGATACATTAAAAAGAATAAAAATACATGGGAAAATGGTAGGATTTTGGTTGGATCAGTTTTCTGGTGCACTTTACAAGAAGGCTGCATGGGCAGTTCTCCTGGCACAGTGGTGGAGATGGAGTCAAAAGTGTAGGAACAAGTGATTTGGATGGGAGCTGGCTGTTGAAACCTGTTTCCTTCTTGAAACAGGTAGTGTGAAACCATGGTAAAAAAATTCTTCTTGGTTCCCCAGGGTACCTTATCTGTGATGTCTAAAAGGATCCCCGTTATTACTCATGGGATGTGTTTGTCTAACGTTTAGAACACTAACAAAATCACTTCTGAAAAACTTTAGTAAAAATTACTTTTGGCTTTGGTTGAAGTCATAACAGATCTAGAAAAATCTACAAATGCCTTTTAATTTTCTCCCTTAAAGAACTTGTTTTGCTTTATGCTTTGTAAATCATGTTATATGTAACTCAGATTTGCTGAGCCTGTTTTAAAAAAGAAACATGTCAAGTTTATCTGGGTACAAAATTTGTATTTGGGGTGTGTGTACTAAAGATTAAGTAAGAGCTGTATTTCAGGGGTAGATAATGCCAAGTTTATGTTGCCAAATCAGCTAAATGGCTGAAGTCTAGCCAATGAATCTAGACTTAATTTGCAGTGTGAAGGAGGAGGGAATAAGATTTTTTTTAATTTTATAATCAAATTTTATTTTGTTTAGAGTCGATTCATTTAATACACCTGTTTAAGAAACTTTAAATACCAGGTTTTGTAATAGGCTCAGCTTTATTTGCTACAGAATCATTGAGGCTGGAAAAGACCTGTGAGATCATCAAGCCCAGCCTATGACCTAATGTCACCACAATAAGCTAGACCATGGCACTGATTGCCACATCCAGTCTTTTTTTAAATACCTCCAGAGATGGGGACTCCACCACCTCCCTGGGCACTCCATTCCAATGTCTAACCACCCTTTCTGTGAGATAATGCTTCCTGACATATTGCCTAAGCCTCCCCTTGCACAGCTTCAGGCCCTGCCCTCTTGTCCTGGCGCTAGTTGCCTGGGAGAAGAGCTCAACCTCCACCTGTGTATAACTTCCCTTCAGGCAGTTATAGAGTGTGATATGGTCACCCCTGAGTCTCCTCCAGGCTAAACAACCCCAGCTCCCTCAGCCTCTCTTCATAAGACTTTCCCTGTAGTCCTTTCAAGAGCCTCATTGTTCTCCTCTGGGCCCGCTCCAGTACCAGTTACGAAGCCAGTGATGTTCACTAGGTAGAAATGACTTAGGTAAGGAAAAAGTTTGCAGGAAAAATTTTGTAAAAAAATATCGGTGATATTGACATCTTTTTGCAGGACACAAAATTTAATTTAAGGATTATCTGCTCATGTTGTTTAGCTGTAGATATCCTTTGACAAGGGCATGCTACCTTTGCTTTGCAGCTAAGTTTGATAATTGCATTAGGAAGAGAACTGTCTAATTAGTGAAGTTAAGATATTGTGTGCTTTCTGCACCTTTTTGCTGGTTTGCATGTAGATACTACTGCATAGAGTATGTTTGCAGGGCAGAAATTGAGACTACAGGTGAGTTCTGTGTCAGGAGTAGGATCTTGTGATCAGCACTGTAGGTGCAGAAGAGCTATAAGCATTTTGGTCTTGAACAATTAAGTTCAACATCTGTGCTGAATTTTCCTAACAGAGATGTGTAAGTAAAATTTCTCTGGAAGTTTTGCTTGGTTGTGGTCTCGTCAGCTAATTATGTCATGATAGGATTGTTGGCTAATTTCAAATGATCTTTTATAGTTAGAGATGTGAAACTTAGGAAGTCTGGGTTCTATACCCAGCCCTGACATTTTCTGCTATGACTAGGAGTTAGGTCACTGAGGTTGTCAGGGATGTCCTTTGCCAGCCACAGCTCTGACAGCTGTAGAGATCCTTGTCCCTAGCTGCCTTGCTCATGCACTGCTATCTTCATAGATCTGCTGACTGCTCAGTGTCTGTGCATGCTCTGTGTTAAACTTCAACAAAACAGAAGGAATTATAACAGCAATTTAAAGCTGTTTTGGCTGCACAGCTGAACCTGTAAACAGCTGTGGCTTGAGAATCTGATGTGGGAAAGATATCCTCAATTAGAAGTTTGCTTCAGCAGAGGTAGTCTCTGATGGAAGGGCTTGTGCATTTAGGCTTGAGTTCTGCGCAGGTCTTACTCTTCATAATATAATTGTCATTAAACTTGTCCATTTCCAGGGCAAGTTTGGATAGGTGCCTGAAAAGGGCACTGAAATACTTCAGAAAAAGTTCAGTGATACTTTGCTCACTCTAAAATTTTTCATGTATCGTTTCATAATTTCCAGCAAGTGGCATGGACATTACATTTCTCACTGTCAGAAGACTGACAGGTGTGGTTCTTTTCCTTTCTCTTTTTTGCTTCTTCTTTATGAATGTTGGTTTAGAGTGGGTTTTCTTTCGGGCTGTAAAATACGACTTTTCAAAGTGAGGATGTCTAGCATTTTGTGAGTGCCAGACGTTTTCTGACATAGAAAAGAGCTGTGTACCTAATCGTACTAATTAATCACAATTTTTCTTATAAAACACTTCTGTTTTGGTGTTTTCTGGGTGGTTTTACAAATAAAGTGTCACTGATATCAGGTATCCAAAATGCCTCTGCTATGAACATTTGGTGTCAGCATTTAACAGGTACATTTGTTTTTGTCTTTCCGTAGTCTTTCATTTCTTAAAGCTGTGAACAGTTTCTTTTTGCTTTTGGCATCCTGTATATTTTTTTCCTGTCCTTTCCCCTATCTACTTTTTGTCTCTCTGCTCCCTGCTTATCTTTAAACAAACTTTCAGACTGGAGTGTGTGACTAAAGCAGCCTTCCACTGCTTGCCATCCAAAGTTTATTCTCCTTCAAATCTCTTTGCAAGCAAAAACCTCTACCTTCTTTCTCCTTCCTTTCTTCTGGAGACCTTTCATTTTGAAGCACAATGTTTGGGTAGCAGTGATGCCAAATAAAAATACTTGTATAATTAAGAACACTTTTAAACTATTCCTTTACTTAAAAGTGTCACAATCCTGAATGTGAACATCCCTACTGCCATATGTTAGAGGTGTAAAGGATTAAAGAAAGTTCTTCGTTGGTTACACCAAACATTTTTAAGTCGTTCATTGTGCTCAGTGTTCACAGACCTCTTAGTTAACTGGTACAGAAGTATCAGTTTTGTGTCAGTTTTTATTTGCCACAAATCGAGGTCTGAGCTTGGCTTCACAGGCAGAACACAACTGCAAAGGTATTAGAATTGGTAATGCCCTTTGTAGTTGCTTTCCTCAGTTGTCTTTTCACTTAGTATCAAAGAACAAGGAGACCAAAGCACAAAATCTGTTCTCAGATTAGGAGTGTGTGAGGCTGCTGAAATTCACCACTTCCAAGACAATCTTTATTTCCCTATTGAACAACTTAACAGATCCAAATTTATTTTCACTTGTTTGTTCCATGTCTCCAAGCTTTTTTGTGGTTTTATTTTTGTGATTTTCTTGGCCCAGTACATGAATTGTTACAGTTTTGCTGTCTTGCTTGTTGTCTTTTGCAGTCACCTGCTTCTCCGGGTCAGAACATTAGAGCTAGGAAGGGTTCTCGTGAGTCATGTAGCCCCAGGAAAGACTCTATTAAAGATGGACTTGAATGACCTAGATTATAAGCCCTTGTATTACAGGGCATTGCAACCTTCCTGTGTGACTTATTTTGGCTTTTAATTATTTTCCATAAGAAAGGAGATTTTGATTGTTTTACCCAATATCCAAACTTAAGTTTCCTAGATGCCACTTAAGTCTACTGGTTTTCTTTGTCTTTCAGATTACCCTTTGGAACAGCTAACATGCCCCGTACATAAGCTGGTGTATCCCGAATTTCTTCTCCTCTAGGCTATGTGGCTCTAATTTATTTGCTCACTGTTTTTTAGAATGCATAGCCTTGCATTGTATGTCATGTATTTAGGATCTCTTTTGGCTCATGGTCTGATCCTCTTGGTGTTTCAGATGTGGCTTCTGCTCTTCCTCCAGCCTCCTGGAGGCCTTTTTCTCAATGGGATGACATCGCTGATGCATGTTCATCCTGTGATCAGCTGTAGAATTTTGATCTTTTCCTACAGAACTCCTATACAGTTTTTTTTTAATTCCCTTTTTTGTTGGTGCAATTAGTTGTGTCTCACTGCTGGATCTCTGTCTTCCATGTATCTGGTTGCTCAAGATGACTTTGAATTTTCTTAGTGTCATTGCAGTGCTGAGCTGGTGGCATCTGCATATTCAACACCCCTGTTCCCCTTCCCCTTGCAGAGGCAGCTGATCAAAGTACTGACCATTATACCAGAAGCAGGGCTTTGGTTCCAAGGGACCTCAGTCAGGTCTTCTCTTTTGGGAGAACACTATTGATAAGTATTTGAGTATCCCCTTTTTTTTTTTTTAAATGATTTTGCTTTCAACGTTGCTACCACCCATGTATGAATTGGTGGTAATGGGAGGAAATCACATTTGACGTTAGGGAAAATGTAGTTCTTAACACTTCTTTTGGAAAAATACTGCTTTCTAATTGGATGTATATAATTTTGTTTTTAAGTTGGTGATAATCTTTTCAAAATCTGTTTATCACAGCATACTAGTAGGACTTGCATGGTTCAGCCTTTTACATTTTTTGTAATTGATTTGTCAGGGTTATGAGTACAGCTCTGAGGTTTTATGATTTTTGTGTTATATTTGTTTCTTTTTTAATTTTCAGAGCTTCAGGTTTGCATGATAGCAAGTATTTTCTGATCTCTTTGTGACTTGTGTTATTTTCTTTAATTTTCCAGAATGAGTACACAAACTCTAAATTGAGAATTATTTTTTCCTCCAATTTTTAAAATTTCTCTGGCCTTGGCAGACTTTAATTTACATGCTCATATTGTTTTTCCACTCAAAAGTCACTGTTCTAAAACTGCTGCTTTATATCTGGGTGTATAAAAGCACAAAAGTAACAACTTTACAAGACTACTGTTAATAAAATAGTCTATCTTGGTAATATTTCCTTTTGTTTTGTGTTCTAGGGTTTTGACCCACCGCATCAAAGCGATACCAGAACTATTTATATTGCTAATCGTTTTCCCCAGCATGGCCATTATGTTCCTCAAAAGTTTGCGGACAACAGAATCATATCATCCAAGGTAAGGAATCTTGTTTTCATGGGGAAACCTCTTATTGGGTTACTCATCGTATATTGAATGTGTATGTGTGTAATATGCACAGAAACGACAAATATTGTGTATATTCAATATTAAAAATGAAATAAGCTCTACACTTCTGTGAGGAGAAAGCTAGGTTGCTTTCTGTGTAGTTTTTCTTCTGCTCTCATCCACCTTTCCACGGTACAACAATTAACCACATTGATGAGAATATCTCAAGAAAAGTAGGTTTTAAAACATTGTTTCCCATGTCTGGATGCGATGCATAGAACCACTTAAAAGGAAGGATGAGGCTGTTTGCGAGGATGTACAAAACAGCCAAATTGGAAGCTAAGGCTCTGCATAAAACAAATCAGCAGTTGACTGCAATTGCAGATTCCCTCCTAGTGTGACCTTGGACTGGAATCAATAGAACTGTTGGTGGGAATGTGTCGTGTTGCTGTACTGTAGAAGAGAAGGTTACAGCTGCAGGAATTAATTTCTTCTCAGCTACACAGGATGCAAATAGCCAAATGACTCCAGCTGCTCCTGTCCCAGTTGGTAGAACATTAAAACTCTGGTTCTAAGGGCACTGCAGTTGCTACTTCCACTTCTCTGCTAGCTGTAGTTAAAAATAAATAAAAAATTTCATACAGCAGTTCTGTGTAGGAGTAGCACAAGACCAGAAGAAGGTTTGGGGGAGGGGAAATGGAAAATGAAAAGATTGAGGTTAAGAGCGTTTAATGGAAGCAGAATGGAACTTTTGCTGAAAATTTTTTTACTATGTCATAAGTGTTTTTCTCTCTCCCTTTTTTCCTTTCAGTATACAGTGTGGAATTTTGTTCCAAAGAACTTATTTGAGCAGTTCAGAAGAGTAGCCAACTTTTATTTTCTGATTATTTTTTTAGTTCAGGTAAGTTGTATTGTGGAAATTGCAATTTATGTTGTAAATTCTGCCATTGATTTTTGTGTTGTATGAATTTATCTTCTCTTAAGTATAAATCCAACTTATTTCCAGTTTCTCTAGAAAAATAACCTCAAGGCGTTGTGTCCAATCCTGAGTACTGACTTTAAATTTTATCTTCATGAATGCTAATGTATTTAGATGTGCAGCTCCCAAGCCCCTTGCACTGCCAGTACAGGGATTAACGTGTCTTCTTCAAAATATTATTTTAAATATAAGTTAGTAATGAAATTCCAGATAAGCTTTTGGTTTGGGTGGACATGGGTGGTGTTTGAATAAACCAGTATGTTTTTTCACATTAGAGTGCAGAAACGCAGATACTCAGGTTCACTTGCATCAGATTGGACAGTATGCTTGTTCTTGAGCTGAGTGTAGTGTATATTCTCATTGTTGGTGGAATCTTGCTTTTATAAATCCACACATTATTGTTAATTAGTTCAC
This sequence comes from Upupa epops, assembly GCA_013397515.1. Taxonomy (NCBI): domain Eukaryota; kingdom Metazoa; phylum Chordata; class Aves; order Bucerotiformes; family Upupidae; genus Upupa; species Upupa epops. The sequence continues at coordinate 250,649 of VZRI01013214.1, forward strand.
AGATCCTCACATTCAGTTTGCTCAGATAAAATGAATGCATAAAAATGTACATCTAGGATTGACTGTCAGTTTTGAAGACATCAGGTAGTGCTGTTGTTGGTAGGTCAGAAATATGACTGTGATTTTTGTAGCAGAGTATATTTCTTCTAATTAAGAATCTCCACAAGTATGACAGTCTGTAAATTTTCTGTGATCTCTGCACCTCCAGCTCTGTAGTTGTACTTGAATTCTCTTGAGTTATTGCAGACTTTGTAGATGAAAAGTAAGCATGAGAAAGATTTTAAGGAGAGAGAATATCTTTTGAAAGAACAATTAATATCTGAGACAGAGACAAGGTTTTGGGTGCACAGACTATTCTTTGAACATGTAGAGCCCTCCACACGGATTAACCAGTGTTTGTATTATGCATCTGAAAAAGATGGTACCTCATTTGACAAAAATCAGGAATAGTGAAGTGTTCATAAGATTTGTCATTGTGTGCGAACTCAGTAGCAGGGCCAATTCTACAGTTTTTCATCCACCGCCTCCTTTGTGTCTTGCTCTTGTTCTTTCACATTTAGAAAGAATGGATTAACAGGCTTAAAATACCTGTACTAGAAGTTACTAAAGTCATCTGTCTCTGACTTAACATATTGCCCAACCCATCTTCCTGCTTAACAATAGCAAGTTCATCATTCCTATCATGATGTTTCATGATGTTTAATGTGTTGTAGCATGAGAAAAATGGGTGCATGCTGGAGATGAAATGTGTTGCATTTTTAAAGCTTTTATTTCTTTTTAATGCTAATTTACCTCTTTAGTTCAATTTTTATTCACATTCCTCCTATTCAAACTGGCAGACATCAGTAATACCTAAATTTGGTGTTCACAAACAAATATAGATCTAAAGGCAGAACATGTATTCAGAGTTCTCAGTTCTTGGCTGAAGTGAGGTCCACACTTTGTTCAGGAAACCAAACAGGAGAATAGCTGCAGTCAATGGATTTCTGTTTTTATTCAAATTCCATTTAGAATTTCATTAATATCTAACATTTTTGGTTTTTTAAAGGCAACTTTGCCTTTAAAAGTTGATCACTGTGGTTTCTTCTCTGTCATATGAATCTCATGTGACCAAGATGCAGTGTTTGTCATGACCACCTTCTTCCACTGGGGATGGCAGAGATGGGGCAAGTTCTCACTGTGTGATATAAACAGTCCAATCCATGTTGTTCACCACGTGTAATCATGCCAGGAACATGTTGACAGACTGCATTTTGGTCACGTGAGGCTCCACATCAGTTGTGTGATGGATGCACGTCCAGCTGCATAGCGGACAAATGGCCAAAGTATCCTGATGAAAGCCACAGGCTACTGTGACAATTCCACCAACAAAAAATTTTCTCCATTTTCATGTGACTCTCTCTTGGGACTGGAGGGTAGAGTATAGACAGCAGAAATATTGTGGTTACTCTGTCCAGTCATAGATCAGGTGCTTTTGACGTGGTTTTCTTGGACAACATGTTGCCAAGCTGAAGTCATGGTGCTAGAGAGGAAGAAGAGATCATATCCCAAGCTAGATCTAATTATTATTGTGTTCTATAAATTACCTATGTTTTGGGAGGGGTGGTGGGGTGGTGGAGGTGGCAGTGGAAGGCTAATGCCTGTATTCTAAGTGACATAATCTATTTTGTCTATGAGGCTCTTGGGTCTTAAGAGAGTAAACTTCATATATGATTTTTTTTTCTTTAATGGTTCCCAAAGCAATGCCATAAGTCTCAGGTAAAGTGAACCCAGTGTGTGTGGTTTTGAGTAGTTGTTGTATATATTTCCTTTACAGCACTTGACCCATGTTGGTTTTCTCCTGCAGCAGAGAAGCAGCACCAACTTCATCACCCCACATACAGAATTTTAGTGAATACACTGCACTTTGTGCATGCCAGCAATAACAGCACAACCTGTAAAACTGCATGTTGACTTGGGAGAGCCAGTAACAAGCAGCCTCAAGAGTGTTCTCTCATACCTAGACTGTTGGAAATTACTATATTTAACTTTAATTTCTGAAGTGGCTGTTATAGCCTATGTTGCTGTTTAGCAGTAGGTTGCATAAGAGTATTGAAACAGCTTCATGAAATGTAATTTCCTTTCTTTGTAATATTCTTTTGCATTCCTATGTGCAGGATGAAAGCATGCCTTCTTTTTACTAGGGACTCTTAAAATTGGAACATGCATTGCAAGCATGATTAAGTCAGTTCTATGCCCTAGAAGGTTTATTTGCATCATCCACATATATTGTTCAGGTGTCCTGAGTTACGCTTCTTTTAGGAACTGAGTTTTGTTCCAGAAGTGCTGCATAAATTGCAGTAAAAATACTTGTATAAGGAGAAGTTTGGAAAACAATTACCTTTCTTCGTTGTTGTGGGGTTTTGTTTTTTTTTTTGAAAGTAGAACTGTAAAAATGAAATTTGGGCCAATTTTCATATTTTCTTCTCTTTTAGCTCATGATAGATACCCCTACCAGTCCTATTACCAGTGGATTGCCATTATTCTTCGTCATAACTGTGACAGCCATAAAACAGGTAAAGGGCAAAAAAATCTTGTAGCATGAAGTCTTTCTAAGGTAAATGTAATTAAGAAAGTCCGACCAAGATAATGTTTAGATACTGAAAAAAATTAGAAAGGTTTTGTATTTAATGTTTCTTGTTAGATGCTTGAACTCGAGCACTTTGGTTAGTTGTCAACTGCTGTGACTCACTGTAGTACCCTTAAGTGGACAGTGAATGACTGTCAGACAGCATTTTTGTCTCAACATTATATGTCACTTGTTATAAGACCATTTCTAAAACCTTGTCACTTATTCCTTTGGCACACCTCACTGCATATTAAAACCAGTTTTCCCACATGACACACTGAAAAAAAGCTTGGGTAGATGAGGCAATGGTAAAATCCATGTTTGTCAGTAGTTAAAAGGCAAACTTCACTTCAAGGATTATGTTTCATGCTGCAAAATACCTATTAACTGGTATTTTACCTGGTAATACTGTACGCCCACTGGCTTCCAGTTCAGAAAGCTTATGGCATTATTCTCATTTTATTTGGTTGCATGGAACACTTATGGAGTGCTTTATAGACTTGAAATAAGAAAAACCTTGATTTTAATCAAAAATCTTCTTCAAGCACCATAGTACATGCTACTAAAGTCCAGAGCCCCTGGAAGGAAAATCTTTAAAAAAAAAAGAAAGAAACTCCCATCAACATCTTCTATTTTCCTTAAGCCCTGAAAGCAAGAGGAGAAAGAAACAAACACATAAATAAGGAAGTGATGTGGAAAGAAACTGTAATGTACTCTGCAGGGAAATAATTTTCAGAAACTGTCCCCTTCAAAGGGTTTGACAGTGTTGTCAGGGGAAGAAATGCAATCATGGCAGCTGTTGTGGAGCTACAACTGAAATTTCAGTTTGTCTTCTGTGCCACTAAGACCTACAGCCACCTTGAAATAGGGCACAAGTAAAAATAGCTCTACCTTTCAAGCAGAAAGAGTAGTTAGTGGCAGAGGGGATCTTAATGCTGATGAAATATTTGAATTAACATTGCATCTTGCTATATCTTTGCTATAGCCATAAGTAGGCAGTGGAAAATATCTCTTAAAGCCATGTGAACTGAAAGAGTTTGTACAACTTAGCTATAAATATTAGAAAAAAAATATTCCCAGAAACAAGCTGGACTTGCATGAATCAAAAAAAATTATTACCAACTTGTTTCCTGATGTCCAATTGGAAAATTTTAAGTATAGAGATTCTGATATTCTTTCTAGAAGTTTTAAATCATTTGTGACGTGCTAAGCATCAAGAGTTTTTCTGATTGTCTCAATATCTCTGCAAGGACTATTGGAACTGCCTAAATTGATCTAGTAGACTCTCAGGTTTACCCTACCTGCTGCAAAGCAGGCAGACTACTCACAAACTGTTCCCTTGGAAAGACAGTTCAGTGCACTACTTCCAACAGGCTGTCCTTGAACAAGGAAGAATGAGAAATGTCTCAGAATGCACGTGGTTGAAAGAACTGAGTATGGTCTCAAAACAGAGGTGGATTAGGGAGCAGATTTTAGAGAAAGAAACTCCTTCAAAAACTGCAGGGTACCAGTTCTGTACAAAGTTACATCAGAACTACAACTGAGTAGTAGAAAGGTAGAAGAATTAACCATGTGCAGGTTTGAGAAGCTAGGAGTAGGTGGAAAACTCCCCAGCTTTCATAAGACCACTTAACGTGGCACTTTTAGCAAAGTTTAAGCCAAGGAGATAGAACTTTAGAAGTGTAATTGCACCTAGGTCAGAAGAAGGACATACAAGACTGCAAAACGATGCAACTCATGCTGTGTCATTTAGTCTCTTTTGTTAGCCAGAGCACTTTCCTCCTACTATGCCTGTGAAGATGTGTATATAGTCCTCAGAGGAGTCCAAAATTAGAAAACAAAACGTCAAGTTAAAAAAAAGCACAAAATAAAACCCAAAACAAAATACAAGATAAAGACACTGCCTAAGGAACTTCAGGGAACGTTTTCTGTTTCAGTAAGTTCATGGGTAGACATTTAGACAGACATTTCTGTGTCTTAAAGTTACTTTGCAGGTTTTGATGAAATATAGAGCTAAATTGAGGAGGAAAACTTGGTAATATAATATGCAGGCCTGTTTTAATATCAATTATTTAAGCATCAATTATTATTTGAGGGATGCTGACCTGTAGTTTCTGTTCATGTAGTTAAGCAACATTCCCTGTATTAATATTGCATCTTTCTTTCTAGTAGTACTGAGTGTTTTTTAGTATTTGCAAGTGAGGGTAAAGAATTCTCTCAAAAATGCTGCAGTAGATAGATCTGGGGGAATGTAGACAGACCACAGTAAGCTGGCTCTTAAAAATTCCCTGGTATGAGGTGTCACCCTTATGTTGTGGGCAATAGGTGTCAGATGGAGGAAATGCTGAAATCTGTACTTTCTAAAGAAGGTAAACTTCAGTTTTTTGCCAAATGTCCACTTTGCTCAGCTGTTCAGGTTTATGAGACAAATGCCCCAAGGTTACTGGATGTTAGTTAAATCCTTATTTTCTCCTGTCAGTCACCTTTAACAAGGAGCTGCAGGTACTAACTCTTGCTTTTTCATACTGGTTAGGAAGTACTCTTAAGAACTCTTAATTGGGGGTTTTAGGATTCTGATTTTCCTGTATCTGTGTGGCTGCTTCTACTACATACTTGTTTAAGTAGCCAGCATATAAGCTACCTTCTTTTTTTCTTAACCATAAGTTTTGCATTTGTGTTGTCCTTAATCACTTGTGCTGGTAACAATGAAGACACATGAAGGCAGAACTGCAAAACTATTTTTAAATAGTCTTATATTCATCTTATAACTTTCCTCCAAACAGCAATAGAATTCTCCAAACTGCATCCACATTGTATTATTCATACATTGCAGCATTGTAGGATGATTTGGAATTATCCTTGCTGTTTCAGAGAGGCTCCTTCTGCCTGCAGACTTCCAAAGAAGAGGTTTAACCTTTTACGCCATTTTTTTATACTTATAGAAAAGTGTTTTAGGCATCAGATCTGTTATTGCACATCAGTGGTAGGAGTCTTGCCACATGAAGAGAGTTGAACTTCCTCTTTAGACTGATCCATTTCTTGTGCTTGCTTATGGGCCTTTGCAGATGGTACCTAGACGTGGGGATTAGAGGTTAAATAAGCAATGTTTAGTTTAGGAAAACATGAGGGAATAATATATCTGGGTTGACTTTCCTGAATGCTTGCATGTGTGTGCATATGGGATAAGTGGTGTTTAAAGAGGTGCTAAATACTGGGTAAAGGAACAATGCTCTCATTTCTCTATTTAAAACTCACAGTTGCATTAGGACTGACAAAGAACTTAAACCTCACTCCTTTTGCTGTACAGACCTTAAGTTTGTACTGCATGCCATACAAAATTAAGAAATCTTAAAATGTCATGCATAGCCTATAGCAGTAACTATATGAAGTGATGTATAGTATGATACGAGAAAGTAATTCCAGTCTGTTACTTCTCTTTGGAAAAAAAGCAGAAGGGAATCCATTGGAGAGACTAGAAATTACTACTGCTAGTTTTGTGGTGTATTAATCCAAATAAATCAAAGATTGAATGAATGCTTGTTCATCTTGTCTATTTAACAGAAGAAGGGACTGTTTCTTTTCCACTTTTACTACTTCATTTGCCTTTACTTTTTTGTGCAAAGTGAAGTGTCCTCTTTTCCTAAGTAGAGTTAGTACCTGTTTTCAGGCCATACAGCAAATAATTTGAAGCACAGTTGCTTAGAAAGATACCTGTTATGCTTGATAGATTTCTTGCTTAGAAAGTTCATACTTTACAAACTTAATGCAGTTTATTTTCCACAGGGTTATGAAGACTGGCTACGACATAAAGCAGACAATGAAGTAAACGGTGCTCCAGTTTATGTTGTTCGCAGTGGTGGCCTGGTAAAAACTCGATCTAAAAACATCAGGGTATGTGCCTAAGGACAAATAGAAAATGTTATTTCTATCACACAGCTAAAGATCTTGTTTTAGTACTGATCATTGTGGTCTGTTTTACCATGATATGATAATGAAGCTGAAATGAATTCCACTCCTACAAAATGTGAAAACACTATTTTTCACATTGCTTTTTTTCATTAATTTCATTAGGTGGGAGACATTGTCAGAGTAGCCAAAGATGAGACTTTCCCTGTTGATTTGGTGCTTCTGTCATCTGATCGTATTGACGGTTCATGCCATGTTACTACCGCAAGTTTGGATGGAGAGACCAATCTTAAGGTCTGTGTTACTACTTTGAAATTAAATGTAGTTACTACGTGGTGTCCTTTTTTTAATTTCAGCCAATAGCAATACGTCCCCCTGCCTGCTGGTCCTGTTTCATTAACGTGGACACTGTTTTACAGACACATGTTGCAGTCCCAGAAACAGCAGTGTTACAGTCTGTTGCCAACCTGGACAAACTTGTAGCTGTTATAGAATGTCAGCAGCCAGAAGCAGATCTGTACAGGTATCACTTTATTAGTAAATATCTTGACATTAAGTCAAAATGACATAATTAATATTAGGAATGTTATGGGTGTTGCTGGGATTAAAATAGCATCAGATTTCAGCTTACCTTTTAGGTTTTAATAATTAGTTTATACATATGTACTTACTGAAAGTTGCAAGTGGCAGGTTAAATATGAGTATTATTTGAGTAAATCAAAAATTATAACCTAATATTTACCTTTTCTGTTTTAATCATGACACTTAATGTACATTTTTGTTCTATCCACCAGTAATATTGTTTTCAGATTTAAAAGCTTAAACGTCTAAGGAGTCTTGAGTGGGTTGTAGAAAGAGTTGTAAATGGTTCTGCCAGTACTATATATTATTTGGGGTTTTTTATGAAAGTAATTGAAAGAGTAGCAAGATGATGTAAGATTATGTGAATTCTGAGGCTGTTTTGTTAGTAACATTTATTCTGCATATGCTTAAGAGAAGATTTGACATCTGTTCTTCAGCAGGAAAAGTTTAGATTAAAACAGTTGTATCTGAATGCTTCATTTGAGCTTTTAAAATCAGCCAGCAACGCCCTACACTGTAAAACAAGATCATAGGCAGCAAAGTTACGTAGCAAGCCAAGCTTCTCTTGCATTGTAGAGATAAAAAATGGTAGCTATTAAACAGTAGTTTTCAAAATCCAAGTATATCATAGCAGCTATTCTTAAGCTTTGGGATCTCTGAGAAATAAAACTAAGACACTTAGATTGAACAGCTGTTCAAGTATTTTATCTTTAGTTCATTTTGTAGGGAACATCAAATTAAGGTGCAATTACTGAAGAAGTTTATACCCCTGTTTGTGGCTGACAGTTCAATATGCAAGTGACAGATTTTAAAAGCCAAGAAGATTTTCTTTATTAAATGAAAAGTTACTATTTGTTGTGGATCATATGGTGGCATATTTGTTGAAGAATTACTTTCTAGTGAAACATCAAAAAGTCAGTCTGTTTTACATGAGCAATAAATGTAATCTTTTCTGGGTTTATTAATCAAATTTAATAGGTTTTCAGGATTTTAATTTGAAGGATAAATGTTCCTGTTGTTAAATGTCTCGTGAAAAATTATTGCCAGTGTTGCCATGTTGTTTCAGTATGATTCTTAGAAAGTTATTTCGTACTTATGAACCATTAATGACCTTTTCATAGAAACAGAAGTTTGAAGTTTGCTTTGAGTCTTTATGAAGGTATTTCTAACACATGGCCATCTTTCATAGATTTGTTGGAAGAATAACTATAAGTCAACAAACTGAAGAAATTGTACGGTATGTAAAATTTTATAAGATTAATACTTAGGACTGATGGAGGTGGTTAAGATCATGTCACAAAAAAGGAATACTGTGGATTATATGTAAGGGAAGGGCTGTATTTGCTGAAGGTGTCAGTTGTAGGCACACGCTTCATATGGAAATGAGAAAAAAGTAGAGGAAATTCATTAGTACCCAGTTTTTCAGATTTAACAGAATACTTATGGAAATCATAGCAGTTCTGAAGGCTCTAGTAATCAGCTGGCAGCTTTATTGCTACTTGTTATGATCAGTGTTTTATGTAAACATTTTCCAGTGTATTACATAGACTAAGAGATCTCTTGTGTGTTTATCAGAGGTGCTGGGCAGGTGGTTTTGTGGTTGTAATTCCTAGAAATTATTGGTCTGTTTTAACAGAGCTTCTGCCACAAATTTGTAGCTTTTAGTGTATATATCAAAGCTACTGCAGTAGCCAGACTCTGAAGATCAGTGCTTGCATCTGTAACAGTCAATATGTAACTATGCACAGCACATCATCATATGCTCACACCCTTTTCGTGTGCAGCCATGACAGGTAGCATATACCCAAGCATGTGTGAAAATACAAAAATAAGGATATGAAGCCATTTACAGACCTTTTTCAGAAGACTGGTAATTGCAGTGGGTTGTTCCCAACTAGCAGCCAAGCATTCACACAGCATCTCATTTACTTTTCCCACGCCACAAAAAAACAGAAAATAAGAGTGAGAATAGTCATGGTTTGAAATGAACACAGGGAAATAGTTCACAATAATTGAGCAAATATTTTTGAATGTTTGGCATGCAAGTTAGTTTTATTCTTCTGAGAGTTTTTGATAGTCAAGCTTTCAAAAATCTTGCTCACCTGTTATCAAAATGTGAAGTACTGTGTTTTGCGTAAACATGTTCCAGAAATGGGTACATCTGTTATGATTCTTTCACTGTTCTGTGTAAATTTTCCTTTACTCATTTTTACTGAAATTTCTACATAAATCAAATATTAAGGCACTATTATTTTCTATGTCATGTGTTCCTTCACTCTGAAAATGTGAAGGTCTTTCAATCTGGGAGCTTCCTGTGAGTCTGACAGATAGATACCTGTCAATTTTAGGTAGGAGTAACGTGGAGTTCAGTAGCAAATCAATGATTTGGCAGTGGTTTTGCAAGAAATACAGAATGAAGAACACAGATCACTTAACTTCAAGTTCAGTGCCTTAGCCACTCCCACAAAGCAAACCCACCCAAACACACCCCAAAACCAGCTCAGCTGTTCTCAAGGGTTGTTTTATGTGCTACTTCACTTAAAACTTTCAGAATTCATTACTGCCAAGCTTCACAGGTTTAGCTTTGGGATCATCTATCAAAATAATGTGGTTGACAATATATAATGCAGCCAGTTTAAAGCAAGCAGGAATAAATGATTGCAAGTTCTGATTACTAGTTGAACTATGTCTTCTAACTGTCAAAAGGTAAACTTGTCTAGCCTGTGTTGCGCTGACTCAGAATTTATATTTTGGGTTTGTCTGATTGGTTTTACAAACTGCATAAACACTTGAATCCAGAAATATACATCAGCTTCCTTTTTCAGGTTAAGCTCTTGAACACTTAGTCCCTTTTAATTCAGTTTTCAGGTTAAGTTTTAGTCCAGCTTAAAATGAGAGTGCAAATGATAGAGTCTGTAATAATCGGTGTAATTGGGGCACACAGCATTTGTGATGGTAACAGCCACGTTTGCTGTAATACTTGGGTCTTTGTCTGTGGGAGGTAGGGATTGAATCTGAGCTGTTTGGGGGGAGCTATGCTTTTAAAGGAACAGCAGGTATTAGACCTGTGTTTACATAATAGTGATCATGGATTGCTTGTGGTATAGCTAATGGAAAAGTGAGACAAATCTGAGGGCTTGTCTGCAGCATGATTTTTTATTCTTTTCCTTATATCCAGTACGTCAACCTGGCCTCTGCAGTTCCTGCATTTAATGCTTTGATTTTGAAACATTAGCAAAAATTGTGAATGCACCTTTTATTTATTATTTCGAACCAACCATGCTGGCAGATTCTAAAGAGGATAGATCCACTGGACTAGAACATATGGCTCTAACCTTACACCAACCGTTATTTTAATTGGACCTTTTTCTCAGAGCTGCATTAGCCAGTGAAATGAGTGTGGTGTGGCAGATACAGGAAATTTTATTCTTGTGTTAAGAATCAGAACTTAAACTGTTTGGATCATGGGTTCATCCTGTTATTTGTCTTTGATTCTCTGCTGCGAATAGCTGTTGATGAGTAATTTCACTTCGATGGAGGGGTAGAAGCACAATAGGTAAAACAGCCAAGTCTTATAGAACATCACTGTTGTCCTGTTAGATTTTTTGCCCACTGGCTTAGCAAGTAACTTGCAGATCTCTCCAAATCAGTGGTTGGGTATCTTTAGCTCAGTCACTAGTTAGGGTATATTGTGCAGTGGTGAGAGACTATGGCAGTGACCAAGTTAAAGGAAACTGAGAGCTCTATGAAGATGTGTGGGTAAGGTAGAGCCAGATGGGTAAGCAAGTTGAAGATGGACCTAAGTGAGGGTGGCATTGGAGTTGTTTAAGTGGGAATTCATAGAGTATTTAAGATTACTTTGTATGGGAATCTGGATTTCGCTAGTCCTACATAATACAGCTAATTTTTAAATGCTAATAATGTCTGTTTCTTTTTAGACCTCTTGGGCCTGAAAGTCTCTTACTTCGTGGAGCAAGATTAAAAAACACTAAAGAAATATTTGGTTTGTAGCCATCTAAATATTTAAAGAGCATTTTCTTGTTAAAACGTGTTGATGAACTGTGGTTTAATTCTACTTGCACTGAAGAAATTGTAATAATCTTGCTGACTGTTACCGGAGGGGATATGATTATAGATGAAGGTAATGATATTACACTGAAGAATCTCTAAGGATATAAAGTTCCAGCTCTGCTCTGCCAAAATATTTGAAGTGGTTTGATAAAGGAATAACTCCACTTCAGTGTATAAATGACTGTTGTTACGTACCCATTATTCAAAACCTTCTCCTGAGATTTACCATTCTGATTTCCATAAAATAATACTTATTGAACTGCAGTACAGTCATAACAATGAAGAGCATTTTAGTAGGTGTTAAAATTTCTTCAGTACTGTTGTACTGTAGCAGAATATTGCAAATACTTAAATACTTTCACTATTGTACTTAGGTAAATGCAAAAATACTATCACCTCTTCATTTATCCTATGTCTTTTCAAATGAGAAATAGTGCAAGCTGCATATATGCAGAAAATAAGGCATAACTCTTCCTCTCCCCTCTTCCTTCCCAGGTGTTGCAGTGTATACAGGTATGGAGACAAAGATGGCATTAAATTACAAGAGTAAATCTCAGAAACGGTCAGCAGTAGAAAAGTATGTTTATTTTCTAATATCTTTCTTTCTTATTTGTAGAGTTTTATTTTAGTTTTTGCTTGGGAACTGTAAAGCAGTGATGATCTCATTGGGTTGTAGGCAAAGGAAGAGAGTGTAATCGCTTTGTCTTCAGTAGGAAGGTATTTATAAAATTTGTTGTTTGATATTTCATCCTTTAGTGATGCTTTCATTAGTGTACAAAGTTGAAACAGCCAGGTTTACAAAGGACTAAAGCAAAAGTTACTGATGAAGGTTTGTTTTTGAGAAGTGGCGAAATCCAGTTTTGAGAAGTGGCTTGAAGCAGATGTTCAGAGATAATTTTCTTAACAGCAGCAGCCTCTGCTGACTCTGCATCCTTTACTGTAAAATTGCATCATGTTTTTAAAGAGAATGGGTTGGAATGAAGTCTGAATCACTTGCAAATCTTTGTTCTGAATTGCAGCATTTGATATAATGGAAAATATCTTTGGTTCACGTAGTGAAAAGATATGTCCAGATATGGTTTATGGTTAATCTTGCCTCTAGCACAAAGTGTAGGCTCAATTTTAAAAACACTTGCTTTCAGTCATGAGAGATGTGGTACTGTAATAGAGATTCATATATTGAATATATCAAGTTAAACTTCTGATATCTTGCCTTTATTACAATTACTAGAATTCTGAGTTAGCCTCCCGGCATACTTTTGCAGATACAGGATTCTTCTATAGCCAAATAGAAATGGAACGGTAGAGTGCACAAAGAGAAGTTGAGTCATTAAAGCAAGGGGTACAAAGGTAGCTAACATTAAAGAAAATAGAGGTGTGTCGATTATATCCTGGTATAGCATGGCCTGGGTTAGATATTGAGATGCATGCAGTAGTGCTCTCCTAACTGAAGGGAAAGATGCAGCCTTGGATTTCCACTGTGCTTGTTTGGGCTGCCTTCACAGCGTTGCTAGGGAAGAGAAGGGTAAGTCAGCCCCCTGCATCTTGTGTCACACTTGTTCGAGTCGCACAAGTTGAGATTTTCTTGCATCTTAATCTAGTTTTCATTTTGCGAGATGTAGAGTATATCTTAGACAGATGTAGGATTTCTTTTCACTTCTGTTGTTTGCTGCCATGTAGAAACTTTATGTCCATATTAAACAAAGGGTACATTTAAAAGAAAATTGTCCAGTAACTTTTTATCAATTCATGTAACTACAGTGTGTCAGCAGGTTAATAAACTGAAGTTGTTTTTTTTCCTCTTTGTAGGTCCATGAATTCCTTTTTGATTATTTATCTAGTAATACTCCTCTTTGAAGCCATTCTGAGCACTATTTTAAAGTATGCATGGCAAGCTGAAGAAAAATGGGATGAGCCTTGGTATAACGAAAAAACAGAGCATGAAAGAAATAGCAGTAAGGTAAGGTAGTTCCACCCAGCTGCATCTCTAGAGATTTTCCACTGCTGTATACTGAATGTGATGTTTATTATCTCAGTGCTGCTTATAGGTGCAACTACAACATAATCTACTCGGATGTCTGTCATGCTGTCTCAGTATTTTCGAGAGAGTTAGTCCTATGTAGCCCCACCCTTGTGTAGAAATACCTTACCTTTGTTACTGGTTGTACCTTTTCTTCCTTTATGGAAAGACAAAGCTTTTTTTAACAATTTCAGGGGTTGCTAAGACATATTTATCATATTCTGTGTTCATATTATAGTCATTGTTCTTTGGACTGTCTTTTGTCAGTCATTAAATGAAAAGAGGAGGCAAGGTGGCTGTTCTTGTGAGTGTTCTGTTGCAGTGATGTAACAGTTCAGGCATTTTGGACATTGTATGATGTTGAGATTGTTCAGGATGATTTTGTAAGGCTGTAATTTTGCTCAAGCTCCTGCTTGCCTTCTGACTCTTCTGTAAAGATTGGAGGGATACTTTGAAGTGTTCCTTAAGCTTGCAGTTCTGAAAAGTCTTTTTTTTTTTTAATCATTCTGTACTTTCCTGATTAATGTCAAAGCACAGTTTTCACATGTGATGTGGTGTCAGATGTTTTACACCCACCTTCCCACCTCCTAAGATGTTGAGAATTGAATGTATTCACTGAGTGCCATGCATGAGAAAGGTCCACATCCCTAGCCAGGAGAGTTCTATTCTGCTTCACAAGTAATGTGAAATTTACAGTTAGTACATAGTGGCTGTGGAAGGAGAAAGAAGTTAATTGAGAATGTCATTGATTCAAGGAGAGTCAAGCTTACTGGTGCTTCAGTAGAACGTGCAGCTTTCTCGAAAGGTTGTCATACAAAATGTTATTGTGGTTTAACTGGGAAAATATCTTTACCTCCATTCTGTGCTTTATTTCAAATTGTTAATTCAGGTTATCACTAAAGTTATCAAAAGCTTTTCAGTGTATTGTACAACAATCTAAAATTGTCACTGATGAAAAGTAATGAGTTTTGGTTTTGATTCCTGCACCCACTTCATGCGCTTTGAACTTGTTTGAAGTGATTGGCTGTGAAAATTTTTGTCTCCTCTTAATTTGAAGTAGCTGCTCTGTAAGTTAGACTGGCTGTGGAGTCTTTTCAGTTACAAATAAAAGTGTGAGAAGTATTGACTCAATCCTTCCATTTCTTTAACTTTGCCTTTAGAGCCATCTGTGTTTCTGCAGTATCACTCTCCTTCACAGTCTTTGTTTTTTCTCTCTCCCTTGTTTACTGGCACAGTCTGCCTTGCATTTCCCAATGCTGACAGATTGTTATTTAATAGACAGTCCCCAAAGAAATTCACTAACCTTAGTAATTGTTTTTCTTCTCCATATATCTTACCTTACACTGCTTACTTACTTACTGCTTTCTGCCTTTATCTTTTCTTAGTTTGGAAGACTCCTTAAGCACAGAACTTCCCGAGTTTCTCAGACACCTTAATTATTGGTGCTGACTTCTGTTAAGTAATTGTAGCAACACTGCCTATTTAGGAAGAACAGACATTATTTAGCTTTGCAAACTGTTGACTGCTTTCATACTCTCTTTATTCAAAATGTTGTGCAGATTCTACCAGATTCAAATATCTGGTAAGGTTAGATGAAATGTTCAAGTTTTCCTCATCTCCAATTTCCCTTGCTCAATGTTCAGGTGTTGGTACAAGTCTTTCCAAATATAATTTAGATACTGGATTTGTTGTGCAAATGAAAAAGAGACTACAGTGTTGCATTTCAGAGCTTAAAATTGCCATACCTAATAAAAAGAAAATTCTACCCTATTACACAGCTGGTTACCTGAACATATGTGTCCAACCCAATCAGTTGAAGACATCGAAGAGACCTGTGCCACCAAAATGCACCTGGATCACACATGTCACTGGGGAAAGCCCGTAGACAGAAACCCTTTTGTTACTTTGGTGTCCTAAACCAATACAGAATACTTGAAAATTCCTCTCACAACATGAAATAACATTTGTTTGCCTTCATGGTTTATGATTCCTTAGAAAATCTTATGAATGGAGTGCCTTGATGGAACAATGGGGAACATAGTTTCTCCAGACCCAGCTCATTCAAGAGACCTGTTTGAAAACAGTCACGCTACAGTTAATATTAATGGCAACCCTCCTGACAGAGTCAGTAAAAAGGACAGAAACTAGTAAACTTGAGATTTGAAAGATACAGACTTAGCTTAAGGCAATCTTTTTGCATCAGTCTGAAGGCATGTTACTGGGGTAACCTGGAAATACCTCTTGCATTGTCACTGTGTGTGTGTGTGTGTGTGTGTCTCTCTCGTGTGTATGTGGGACTTGGTCTCCAGTTGTCAATTTCTCATTTTTCATCATATTGACACATAGCTAAGTTACTCTTCACCTCATCACTGCAGTAATCTTGATATTTTCTCTTTTTCTCTTGTAGATTCTGAGATTTATTTCAGATTTTCTTGCTTTTCTGGTACTCTACAATTTTATCATACCTATTTCACTTTACGTGACTGTTGAGATGCAGAAATTTCTTGGATCTTTTTTTATTGGCTGGGATCTTGACCTCTATCACAAAGAAACAAACCAGAGAGCACAAGTAAATACTTCAGACCTCAATGAGGAACTGGGACAGGTAGAGTAAAATATTATACTGTTTGTTTGTTTGACCTTCTATTTTCTACCTCCATTATATAATATTAAATTCAGTCATGCAGACTTTTTTTTGTTGTCCCTTGATTTATGATTGATTTTAAAATAAGTTAGAACTGATACCAACAATTAAAATTTTGCATGGTCAAAAAACAACATGAGGTGGAGAGTGTGTGTGAGGTGTTTTTATTTTTTTTCCTTTCTTCTGACAAATACATGCAACTCCAAGTCTGGTGTTTGTTTTATTTTGCAAAAGGTAGAGTATGTGTTTACGGACAAAACTGGTACACTGACTGAAAATGAGATGCAGTTTCGGGAGTGCTCCATTAACGGCATAAAGTACCAAGAGGTCAATGGTAAACTAACTCCGGAGGGATTTTTCGAAGATTCTCCAGATGGAAATAGGCATAGTTTGGTAAGATTTTGTTTAAATGCTGTTAGGTATCCTGGCTAGAAAATGCTTTGTTTAGGAGAAATGATCTAATAATTTCAGAGAAACAATGCTAATTGAATAATTTGAACCTATCAAGTGTTCTGAACAAATAATTATTAAACGTCTTGAGATGGAATTATTTAACATGGAATACTAAGCACATTATTAAGTAAAAGCATAGTTTTTTACTATTTTTGAAATTGCATTGGTATGTGAAGGTTACAAACAGTTTTTTCTTTTGTACAGATGAAAGAGGAAGAACTCTTCTTGAAAGCAGTTTGTCTTTGTCATACAGTGCAGATAAATGCAGATCAAACAGATGGTGCTGACGGTCCCTGGCATGCCAATGGAATAGCATCCCCATTGGAGTATTATGCTTCCTCACCAGATGAGAAAGCTTTAGTTGAAGCTGCAAGCCGGTGAGTTGTACCGCCAAGCTGTTTTAAAGCAGAAATTGCTTACTAGGGCAGGCATGGTAAAAGCAACCTTAAACAGGGCTCAAAGATTCTAAAGCCAAGGGCTGGTACTGGTTGTTTAATATGAAAATATATAACAATAAAATACACAGAAAACTTAGGTATATTATAAAGTGATAATTTAAAATATTTATGGAAATCCTTCAGAAATTATAGTGGATAGTCTTCTCCTTTTTTTTCCTTTTCTCCCCTCGCATTCAGTGGGTTTATTTCTGAAGTGGTGTATTTGCTTTTCCTTTTAGCGTTGGAGTAGTATTTACTGGAACTAATGGAGACAGTATGGAAGTAAAAAGTCTCGGAAAACCAGAAAGGTATTCACTTCTATTCGTTGTTTCTTTTGAATGACACAACAGTAGTGAAGATTAATGTTCTTCTTTTAATCCCCTCAGTTCAGAGGAAAACTTTCCCTTCCCATAGTGTGCTCTTCTTAATGTCTTTTCCTTAATGTCTTCAAGACAGCTTGCATCTTATTCTTACCCTGTTGAAACTGAGATAGAGCAATTTTGTGTGAGTTATTCTATGTAGGTGTCTGTTGTAAGAACTTGTGTCTTTGCCCTTTCCTCAATGATTGAGCCTGTAGTAGAGCTGGGAAAATGGGTTGTTTGTCCAGTTCTAATAATTTGGTTATTTCTAGAGCTGAAAGCACAGGGTCAGCCTCACATATGCATAATCTTTGCCAAAATATGTAGAAACATTTATAACTATATACATGCTGTGTCATAATACCTTTTATCCATTTGATCAGTCTCAGTTAGCAATACTTTTAAATATCTAAAATTAATTTTCTGAACAAACTGCTAGTAACATAGCAAAAGACTGTCCTTGTTATCAGGGAATATCCCTTCAGGGTTTTTTGACTGTGTAGATTGTTTCCAAGCATTAGAAACAAAATGTAGTTTTCAGAATTACACCTAAGGTCATCACAAAAGCTTGAAGGAGTAGGTAGGAGTTAATTGTGATCTCCATATTGAAACCACAGGAGAAGCTTTTATTCTTTTAGAGTATTAAATAAATATAAAATTATGAAAAGCAGTCAATTGCAGAAACAATTGATAACAGCAATTATCCATGATCAACCATGGTTGCATTAGAGCTTCTCTACAAAAATGACACTTGGAGGAAAGCTCTGAGGAATAAGATGTAAGTCATTGTCTTGGGAAATTTATTTCTAAAAATGTTTGTTTTCTTCTTCCCTCTTTTATTAAAACAAAAATGGCAGATATAAATTGCTTCATGTTTTGGAGTTTGATCCAAACCGCAGACGAATGAGTGTCATTGTAGAGAGTCCTTCAGGTGAGTGAGCAGAAGTTGCAGAAGATGCAATTGAGAACTTCTTAAATAATACATACTCTGAATTTTTGTCCTGTTGTACTTCATAGGGGAAAAGCTTTTATTCACAAAGGGAGCAGAGTCTTCCATTCTTCCTCGTAGTAAAAGTGGAGAAATAGATAAAACAAGGATACATGTGGATGAATTTGCATTGGTAAGTGTATATGCTTGCCCGGCATATGATGGGTAGAAAATTCTTCCAGTATAAATTCTGTGACATGAAGTGAAAAAATTGTAGGTGACATCTTCTTATTAGATGAGAATCTTGCCTACTCTGAACATAGTCTTTTATTTTCTCACAGAAAGGTCTAAGAACTTTGTGCATAGCCTACAGAAGATTCACGCCTGAGGAGTATCACGAAGTTGGCAAACGCCTTCATGAGGCCAGGACTGCCTTACAACAACGGGAAGAAAGATTAGCAGATGTATTCAACTTTATAGAAAGGGATCTGGAATTACTTGGCGCTACAGGAGTAGAAGACAAGTATGCGATGTAGTATGCTAACTACACTCAAAAACATAACCAGTTTAGGATTTATAATAAAAAGTATTTGTGCCATGAAAAACTCTCCTGCTCTTAACAGCAGTTCTGTGTTACTCTTGTTTGTTACGTTCACTGCTCTCGGATTGAGGAGCGTTCAAAACACATGTGGTACCAAATGATTTTGGCTTGTTAACAATGACATATGGAGTGATTCAATGTGAAATGGAATTATTGCATTAATTATTTAGGGTAATGGCTAATACCTTGGGAAAACTGCTACACGTAGCTACTTTACAAACCTCTCTGCTTTGTATGTATATTGGATACTGCTCTTAAAAGCTATTCACACATCACAGTAAACAGTAATTGATCTGAACTGTTTTAGAGCTTCTCAAATGTAGCAATGGTGCTTAATTTAAATTAATAGATGCTTATTAGAAACTTCTGAACACTTAGCAGGATTAAAGTTCAGGTTTTATTTCATTAAGGGCTTTGTTTTATTGCTGGTAACATACTGTCATCTGCCAGACTGTCATTCTCTGAAAATACGTGACAACTGGAAATGCAATCTTAAATCATTGTGATAGTGGGGTTAGAGTAGTAATGTGGAGTTAGTCTGGGCTTCTGGTTTGTTTTAAGTGTTCAATTGATTATTAAAGATTTTTTGTTTGTTCCTAGACTGCAGGATAAAGTCCAAGAAACCATAGAAGCACTCAGGTTGGCTGGTATCAAAGTGTGGGTACTCACTGGAGATAAGCACGAAACAGCTGTCAGTGTCAGTTTATCGTGTGGACACTTTCATAGAACCATGAACATCCTTGAGCTTGTGCAACACAAGTCAGACAGTACATGCGCAGAACAGCTGAGGCAGCTAGCTAAGAGGTAAAAAACTTGACATGTTGCCATCTCAGTAATGGTTTTAGCTTGGTTTTCTTTTATTTTCACGTTTTATGGCAATCTCTTTGCAGCATCAAACACATGAAGTTGCTGTTTAAAAGGAGTTAATATAATGATAGACATGAAGTAGTCTTTCTGACGCTAACTATTGTTTACTGTATGGGCAACTACATAGCTTGTGACAAAATTTAAGTTTTTTCATCACACCGATACAAAATATTTTTGTCCCTGAATAGAATAAAAGAAGACCATGTTATCCAGCACGGACTAGTTGTGGATGGGACCAGCCTTTCTCTTGCACTCAGGGAACATGAAAAACTGTTCATGGAAGTTTGCAAAAACTGTTCTGCGGTATTGTGCTGTCGCATGGCACCCCTTCAGAAAGCAAAGGTAAGTGAGAAAATCATCAGGATTGTCTTGTAGGTGTTTTTATCATGCTTTGAGAAGGCAAAGATTTCTGGAACTTCTCTGTTTGTTTGCCTGACCTTTTGTGTGACTTTAGAATCTTTGTTCAATTCAACTGATCTGAAGTAGTTTGCTTAGGAGTGTGCATGTGTTTGAAATTTGCAAGCAGATAGATGAGAATCAAAATACTGTCAGTGTGCAAGGAAAATGCCAATCTTTAATCAGCCTCTTGGGTGTTCTTTAAGGCAGTAGCTGTCCTGATGACCTGTGTGCGTTTGCATTGCCTGTTCCA
The DNA here is from genome assembly GCA_013397515.1 of Upupa epops. NCBI lineage: Eukaryota > Metazoa > Chordata > Aves > Bucerotiformes > Upupidae > Upupa > Upupa epops. The sequence goes on from VZRI01013214.1 coordinate 270,774, forward strand.
TCACTTCTCTAAACCAAAAAAACTAAATTGAAAACCTGTGGAACTGTAGGGAAAAATGTACTTCTCTAAAGATGCACAAAATACTCAAATTTGAAAAGGAAGTAGAAGTGAAAGCTTAGTGTCCAGGGGAGGTTTTTCTCTCTTAATAAGACCATGTTTCCTTCACAGGTACTTGATTTTACTCAAATACTCTTAAATACAGGTCATATAAAATTCAAATTCAGATTTTGAGATATATTTTTTTTACTCTAGAAAGCTAAGAACAGAAGACCTATAATTTCTATTCTTTTGAATTTTATTTTTGGTTTATACTTCTTCCGTATTCTTATTAATATTTAATATTAATTAAATTAATTTGTATTAATCTTTATCATATATTGGAGGATTTTTTAATGTATTGTCCTTTTAGCTTATCTGTATGCTTTAAAGGCTTTTTGCATGTAACAGTACACCTCTGAAATGACACTATTGCCCAGTCTACTTTCACACCTGGCAAAAAAGAAAGGAAAAAAGACTTCTTACCTTAAAGCACAAAGAAATCCTTATGTGAGGTACTGGATGTGCAAAAGAGGACAGGCAGTTTTACTGTTCGCGTGATGAACTGTTTCAAGGTCACTCTTACTGTTTCCAGTATTTAGCCAGACTTCTAATTCAGTCACAAATTCATCACTTTGTTATAAAGTGTTTGACTGTATGTACAACTCGGTACAATACTAGTTTGAATAAAATGTTAAAAGGAAGTTGATTGTAACTACTACAAGAAAAACAATTTGGGTTTTGTGTCCACTCTTTTGCCATCCCCTCTCTTTAAGGTGTAGTTATTTGCCCATGTTGTATCCTTGTTCTTTTGTCATTTAATTTATAATGTGTTTTGTTCTGCCCTATTTGGCAGTCATGCTTTCCTTAATTCTTACCGTGTCCTGCAGATAAATCTCCATTACTTCCTGAGTTTTGTCATTTTGGTGGAAATGACCTCTTATTTTTAAACACTGAAGCACATAAATCACTGAGGCAAATAACATAGAGGACAGGAGGGAAGGAGGTAGATGGCTCTTCAGCCTTACATTTGATTTTCTGCCTTAGGAACCCTTTCTGTGAACTCTATTCCAAGACTAAGCTGGAATTCAGCATTTCCCACGTCTTTTTTTTCTTTAATTTTAATGCTTATTAAAATATTGCTAATGATCTCACAACTTCTTTTTGTATATTTTATGGCTCAGAAACCTTTTTAAACATCTTTGTCATTCAGAGATGCTGCTGATTGCTGCTGTTAGAATTTACCAGATTTGTCTTGACCTTTAAACACAGATGTTTGTCCCTCTAAACTACCACAGTTTTGGGTATCTCATGAGAACTGATCTAGATGATATACTGCAGCTTTGCCACCTCTGTGAGGCTGCTTAATAAGACTGAATGCTAAATGGACTTGAAATAATTACCACTTAGGAATGGGTAACCTTTAAACTTGAGTATTAATACCTGCAATTAGAGAATGCATTCCCACAATCAGATTGATTTCTCTGAACTGGGGACTGCATTTAATCACCATTGTGTTCCTCATGTGGAGTGAGTTACCGCTTCAGTGAATCAGTACACTGACAGTGCCAGCTAGAAATCACTTACTTGAGTACAGTTGTTTGTATCTGTATACCTTACATTGTTCTGTTTATATTGCCACTTCTGAGTTTTCTGGAACTTCTGAGAGATATTTTTTTCTGGTTTTATAAAGCTGGATTTACATTCACACCTTTACCTCTGCAGCTCATTTAGTGAAGCTGTCACCTTTAGTGAGAGCTGTCTTGCATGTTAATGAATTAATATTTCTCCTTGACAAAAAGCTTCACTGAACTAACTCTTCTCTATTTAGAATATTATTGGCACTTCTATTAAATATCTTTTTTTCTTTCTGCAAAGAGCAGGATATCACTGCTCTTTCGTGGATTTCAGAGCCTTGTATATAAATGACTTTATTATTTGTCATATCTTTTTCTGTTACTTTTCCAATGGGGACTACCCATTGGTGATAATGAAGTTGCATGGCAAAAACAACTCAAGAACTCCATTTGAACTATAACACGGGTTTTCAGTTTCAGCTTTTACACTGATTAGTTCCATTAACTGTAAATGGAAGAAACTGGGCATATCTAGTACAGGTATTAAATCTGTATTGTACCATCATTTTTCATTTTAATTTTACTGGTTTGTATGATAAAGTTGTAAAAGGACTTGAGCAAAATAAGCTCAAACATAGGCTAAGTATTTAAATAAGACTTGTGCTCCAAAGCAAGCAGCATTTCTACAGGAGAAGTGAAGTTGTGCATGTGCTACCACAAAGATGTTTTTTACTCAAATGTGCACGTTCACAGAACCTGTTAATTAAATTTACAGATAGGTAACTAACTAAGAAACTTGGGTAAAAGTGGTGTGACTTGTAGGTTAACTGTCTGTGTCATCTGAATAATTCCTACTCTTTGCATTTTTTTCCAGGTAGTGCGACTGTTAAAAACTTCTCCAGAGAAACCTATAACATTAGCCATCGGTGATGGTGCTAATGATGTGAGCATGATACAAGAAGCACATGTTGGCATAGGTAACTTGCTTTTGTCAGAAGAGATGAAGACAAATAAGATGAAAAATTTTGTAGGGATTAGATAATTAGTGATTTTTAAAAGCTCCCCTTCTTTAGGTTTTGCACCTATTGGTGACAGAATCTAAATCATCTGTTACAGCAGAAGTTTAATGATGCTTATAATGTAAGACTTCGCTTTCAGAATTTTTAGGGTTGTTGTTGTACTGTCAATAATCAGAGGTCCTGCTTAGTGCCACCTTAACAACAACAGAAATTCTCTGTAACTAGGAACTCGGTAACTGTAAACTTCAAAAGTACTCTGCTTCAGATATTGAACGTAGATCTTTGACTTTCAGATATTGTCAGGTTCCAAGTTCCTGTGTGCACTTCACCTTTCTTTGGGCCAAGATGACATTGTCAGTGCTATATCTGTCTCACTGTAGAGGTGCCATTTTTGTCTAGTTTGTCTTGAAGACTTTTGTTACAAGACTTGAGAGACTGTCACTGATTCTCAGCTAAGCTTGGTATTTTTCCCTGTTCATGTTTTCTGTTATCTGGCCAGGACCCTCTTTAAACTTTTTTTCCTGCTTTATATAACTGAGTACAAAACAAAACATTGGTATAGCTGAACTGGTACCTATCCTTTACTGACTTCAGATGGTGTTTGTTCCCACAGTGAATGCTGAGAGTTCTTACATAAGGGATTGGTACATAGGGATGTTCACTCTGTCACCCTTTGTGATTAAAAAATAACCTCAGTCATGTGGCCATTATTTTGAAGATGGTTGGTACAGCTGCTGTCTTGAAGGTTACAGGCCAACAGAGAAGGTTATAGACCAACAGCAGATGATGCTTTTTTCTACAGCTAGTTTGTCAATTAAGTGAAGGTTAATTAAAATATGGTTATCCATTAAAATTAACCTTCTGTGAGGACAGGCTGAGAGAGTTGGGATTGTTCAGCCTGAAGAAAAGGCTCTAGAGAATCCTTATTCTGGCCTTTCAGTACTAAAAAGGGGCATACCCGATAAATTCATAATAGATCAGTAAGTGTTTGTTTTGGGAATTTTGGATTTGCATGAGTGTTCTTATTTTTGTTTTTCCATAAATCTTTCCTTAAGCATAGCTTACAAAAATTATTTGCTTAAATTGAATGAATATCAAAAGAGCAGTTTCCTGCATTGTGAGCATCAGGAATAATGCCTTCTTTTTGGAACTGAAAGTTGCAGAAATATTTATAATGTTGAAGTATAGGAAAACAGAACTGTATCATGAGGTCTATATTGATGTGAGTTTTTTTAAACTTCCATTTTTATAATGTTTAACCTGTTTTCTGTTTTTATTTTCCAAATATTACAGGAATCATGGGCAAGGAAGGAAGACAAGCTGTAAGAAACAGTGACTATGCAATAGCACGGTTTAAATTCCTCTCCAAGTTGCTTTTTGTTCATGGGCACTTTTACTATATTAGAATAGCAACCCTTGTACAGTACTTTTTTTATAAGGTAAGTCTTCAAACAGTGCCAGTGAAGTTTGCAGAAAAATGTTTCGCTTTTTCCCAGCAAGAAATTTATTTATATTTTATGTTGGGATCCGGTTAGCTATTTGTGTTCAGACTCATTTTCTGCGCTCTTTATTTATATTTTGCAACCAAGTGTAGTAGTTTAACTGTAGAATTGTTTAGTATTGTCACCTAGAAGGGGGATTTAAACACTGTAATGAGAATTCTAATGAGTTTGCCTAGGCTGAGAGGCAGGTGTGCTTGCTCTCTGAAAAGGATGTTGCTGGCTTGAAATTAAATGCATTCTTTAGCCAGATGTAAAAATCTTTTTTGTTTATTGATGTAATATAAATCTTCCTTAAAAAAAGGATCACAGGAAGTAGTTGAGGGAGGGAAGGGCCCACTGAAAGCATGACCTGGAAGAGTACCTGCTTTGGCAGCAGGTTCACCTTAAAAAAAGTTAACAGTCCTACCTGAAAAATCCTGAGGTGAAGCACTGCAAGAGAGGTAAGCACCAGGGTCTGAAATATCTTAAGAGTACTCTCAGAGAGCAGTGGGCAAGTAGCAACAGGGTGAGCTTAAGCTAATTACTAAAGGGAGGAGCCTGGGAGAAAAATCCTGGGCTGGGATGTTTGAAATGCTAAAACATCTTTTTTATCTTTTTTTTTTTTTTTTTGGTTTGGGGATTGGAGGTTTTCAGTTTCTTTTATTAATTTATCATGAGTTCTTACAAGAAGTCAAAATTCACCCTCTTGGAATTTATCTGAGATTGGCCACGGGAGCACTTCTTATCTTGTGTTGTTTGCTTTGGTTTAAAAATAATGTTGTGTTAAGGTTTGGTTTCTTTTGTCTACTCCCACACAAAAACCTCAAGTAAGCAGGGCCCAGGGTTTTTTAAATGAAATATAGAAACTCTTCTGCTAAGAACTTCTTAAAAAGAAACTGAGGGTAACATGGATGGATTTTTCCTCCTTTACTGAGGGTTAACTGCTTGCTTCACTTTTCTTTTTTCAGAATGTGTGCTTTATTACACCACAATTTTTATATCAGTTCTTCTGTTTATTTTCACAACAAGTGAGTATTGGATACCTTACACCTTTAGAAATGTGTATGAAACATTTGGGGTAAATAACTAAAATAATAGGAAAAAACTACACAGGCGAAGCACTGTCTTAGCACTTAATGAATATTCAGTTCATTTTCTATTTATGATAGTTTGATATTACTAGGTGGTTATGTGAGCATGTCTTTTTTCCTAACTAGTAAATTAATGTAATTAATGATCTGTTGTTGCTATTAATGTGCTAATAAATTTCAGTAAATATAAACAGCTTCTTACTTTACAAGTCTCAAAATAACTTCTGTTTCCATTTTCAGACACTCTATGACAGTGTATACCTGACTTTGTACAATATTTGTTTCACTTCCCTGCCTGTCCTCATATACAGTCTTTTTGAACAGCATGTGCATCCGCATGTATTGCAGAGCAAACCTGTGCTCTATCGGTACGTATATCTTACCTATACAGCCACAGCAATACTGTGCCATCTGTAGAAAGAAATCTGAACTTGCTACCTGTAGTTTAAGTGATTTTTAGTACCTACCTTGATGAGGAAGAACTGCAACTACAGCATTTTCACTCCAAGAGTTAACATGAGTATTTTAAGAGGGTCATCTTTTTGTGTCAAGAATAGGAGAAAGACTGGGAAACAATTGAGCATTTGGTCATTTTAGGTGGTTGGCAGCCTTCTCCTCCATTAGGAGGTGAAAATCATTTTCATACATGCAAATGAAAAGCTAGGACACTGTGATTAGTGTAGCCACCACAAAAATTGCTTTACTGAAAGGGAAAGTGTTTTCCCATAGAAATAGATGTCTTCTCAGTGGCAGAACTTTGCACTGCTTGCTGCTTTATGGAGGGGGGAAAAAAATTGGGTTTCTGTAAAAAATGTCTCTCAAATGTCTATCCTATCCTTTTTCTAAAGGTCTTTTAAGTGGAACAAGGGACAAGTATCAGGAAATACGGCTTTTTCTTCCTCTTGCAATTCCATCTTCAGGGAGAAGAATTCTAATTTGTGCTGTTCTGAATCTGGCCTGTTAGAGACCCTTGCCATTGGTGATCCCTGCATAAAGCGGAGTTAAATAACTAGAGCTCAGAGCCCTTCTTTTGCCCATGTTTTATGTATTTTTCATATGTCAGCATTCATTAAATGTATCTTGGTGCAGCTGAAAGTGAAATTTTTTCAAAGCAGTAACATCATGCAATGTCAATAGCCAGTAGCTTATATAAAGACAGTCCGAAATGCAAAGTCTGTTGACTTGTTGTTTTTCTTTATCTGCAGAGACATCAGTAAAAATGCTCATCTGGGGTTTAAACCATTTCTTTACTGGACCATCTTGGGCTTCTTTCATGCATTTGTTTTCTTTTATGGCTCTTATTTTCTAATGGGAGAAGACACTTCGCTGCTGGGAAATGGCCAGGTACAATATTATTAGAATTATTCTACCACTGTGTTTTTGGTTTAACACCCTCTTTTGTTTAAATGATTTGATTATTTTTCTTTATGAATGCCATAATTATCAAAGATGCTTTGCCAGTATTTGTGTGCGCTCTCATAAGTATGATTTCTTAGTGTAGAAACTGTAAGAGGTGTTGTCAGAAAGCATCTGTCTACAAAGAACATACCACTCAAATAATAAATGTACTTGGTTTTATTTTTTATGCTGGTTTTGCCATACACCTTAATTTCAGTAAATGAGAGTATATATTAATTCATTAAAAACTCATTTTGTTTGAGTTGGACTTAATTGCAGTGTCGTACAGTGGCCTCCCTTTGGCATCTCTTATTTTCATTACTCAGAATTTTTATAGGTTAAGCTGCTTTTAAACTGTACTTTTTATTCAATAGATATTTTTAAGAAAATGGTCATCAAATGGTAATTTAACACTTTCAACTTTAGAGGTGTGAAAGTGCACAGGAAAAAAATCACATGTAAGAAAATCTAGAGTTTGGATGAAACAAAGTTTGCTTCCTCATTTTTCTCAGTTCTGAGTTAGTTAAACCCAATTTAGAACAGTTAATGATTTGTTTCTCAATAAACTGTTACAGGTAGTGTTTCAAAAGTACATTTGCTTCTCTCATGCCATTCTTACTGCTGACATGAAGTACTTGTTAATTCTTGTGTAGTGCTTGCTTATGGCACAAGGTACAAAAATAGCATCATTCTGCACTCACAGTGGTCATGATGTTGATATGGAGTGAACATTAGCTCGGGAAGTTTAGCATAACAAAGGGTTTTCTTACAATGATGTGCAGAATAGTTTTGACTGAAATCAGTGTGTGTGGAAGTGAGCATCCCTACAGAGAATGGAGTAATAAAAAGGAAGTGCTGCAGCCAGTTGAACTTATTTTGTCATGGGGTGTTAGAAAAGAATGTTAAAATAGCTGTTCTTTAGACTAAAATGTCTGGTACAACTGAGATATGTGATCTGTTACAAGCTGTATGACCTTGAAGTTCTTGTGAATTGATAGAGGACCTTCAGTACTCTTATAACAAAATAATTTTACACTGTGAATCAACGTCTTTCTGTGCATCTGACTTAATTGTCAAAGCAACACACTACAGAACCGCTTAGTAACATCCACAAGGCAGGAGTAGGCTTTTTTTTTGTATTTAGTAACAAATGTTTAGTTTGGGGAACAGATTATATTCTCAAAGTCAGGAGCAGTCTGTTAATGTAGCCTTACAGCAAAGGTTCTTTTAATGGTTTCCTGTTTAAGTTAACCTCAAGATTTTTAAAATACACTTGTAAATGAGCATACTGGTAATAAAGCTTCCAGATGCCCTTTGGCTTCTCAGATTTTTCTATGGCAGGACTTTAAAAGAAATTTTAGAATTTATTTAACTCTCTACTTCTCTGTGTTTGCTAAAAGATTATTATAAGAACTTGTAGAATAGTATTTCACAGTAGAATGTCTGCAGTGTGTAAAGCATGTTGTAAATTTAACACATGCCTGAAAAAGCCAAGTTTATGAGCAAGAGAAACTCATGTGCTGCCAAGTACTGTCTTGTCTAAGAACCTCCAAAGAAACTATAACTGAATGTGAGTGATGCAGGGTGGTGTCAGGGCAAGACCTTGCATTTCATTCCAATTTCTTAGTTTGTAGCAAAACAGAATACAAGGGAGCATAAACAGTTTGTTAATGCTGGTGGTTTGTTGGGCTTTCCTCAACATGTTGTGCAAGAACTTGATCTTGTAGTTCTCTTTTTCTCCCTGCTTTTTCCATGCTGTGCATGTCATCAGATATTGAAACCTAACAGGCAAATGGTAAGAGTTTAGAAGAGGAGGAGATAGAAAATATTGTATCTGTTACTTCACGGGATTAAAGGATGCAGCATCCAAGGCATAAATGTGTTCAAAAATAAAATGGTGGCAAGAACACGTTCACATTTGTCATTCTAACTCTGTGACCATCGAGAGCAGTGTTAGCAAAGACACTTTCTTTCACAGGTTGCTCAGGAGCAGTAGTCTTGATTTTACCCTAAGAGTATTACTGCAGTAGTTAACAGCAGGCGCATTAGATGTTGGCATCAGTGTGTAAAGTAAATAGGCTTCAGAAGATACATTCTACCAAAGATCTTTAAAATTATCAGCAAATCCAAACTCACAGCTGCCTAAATTTGTACCTTGTAGAAAGATGAGAAGAGCAGTTGTGAGATCTGCCATCAAGCTGTTGGGGTGTGGGTTTTTTGTCAGACTCTGTAACAAGGACTACAACTGTGCGAATCCCAGTTTCATGCCTCCGTGCTGTACTAACAAACCAGCTCTAGGATGACTTTGATTGCCTGTTTGCATGTGATACCTTTCTCCTTGCTTGCTTAGTTGGCTACCAGTGAATACAATGTAGAGGGCTTGGTCATTGTTCAGTATGTCAGCAGCAGAAGTAGCTCCAAAATAGTGTCTTCAGTTCAGTGCCCAGATTGCTTACAGGAGCAGAGCAGTTGGACCTGGTGTAGAACGGCAGTGTGTGTGTAGCATGTGCATAGATAGATTACAAATTTGGCATCCCTGCTTTGTGTCAGAGCTGAGATTTTGTTGTAGAACTTGTTCAGAGTTTTGATAGTTTGATTTACATGAGCAAGACAATACAAAAGTGACGAGTGCTGCATTTTAGAAGTTAAGCGTAGATTTGTGTTTCTTAGCCTTGAAACAAAGTGTCTTTCCCTTAGAGTGTTCTTTGAAAAATACAATGGCACCATTATTTTTGAATTGTAAAATTGTGCGTGTTTTAGAAAATAAACTCTAAGGTGATGCTGCATGTTGAAAATGATTTGGAAATGTTTAAACATGGTGTTTTATGGATGCTTATAATAGATCAAATTGAGATCTTCATTTTCCTATCATTTCATGTCACTGTTTTGGACTTTCTTCATATTTTATGTAGCCTTTGTGGTGATTCTGCTTTAAACCAAGAAGAAAGTTAGTTTTATTCTTACCATAGGATGTATTTTTCTAATAGTTTGCATCTTATCCTCCTTGCTTTTTGACAATGATTAGTTGTCACAAGCGTATGTCCACAGACCTGTTGCATTAGTGTATCTGACTTAAGAACAATCTAGCTAAATGTGAATGCTTCTAACAAATTTCTTTTTTTCTTCCATGATTTTTGCTTCACCATTTTCTTAGATGTTTGGGAACTGGACATTTGGTACTTTGGTCTTCACCGTCATGGTTATAACAGTTACGATGAAGGTATGATTATATACTGATAGCTCCGTGTTTTCATAGATAAGCATATATATCTACTAGGTAGTTGATTTTTAATTATTCCATATAAGTGATTTTTATGTTTCAGTGGTTAGTTAAAACTTCTTTGTAGGTTTTTGCTTGTGGCACCAATATTTAGTGTTTGATCTGGAAATCCATATATATGTTCAGACTAGCATTTGTAATTTTCTATGAAGTAGGGAGGAAAAGGATGTTCACTGAAGTTATCTTTTTTTTAGATGGCACTAGAAACTCACTTCTGGACGTGGATAAACCATTTTGTTACTTGGGGCTCCATTGTATTTTATTTCATATTCTCCTTGTTTTATGGGGGAATTATCTGGTGAGTGATATTTTTTTATTTCTTCTCTCCTTTCTGTAACAGATGGAATTAGATGGAGCTATGAAAAACCACTGAAGTATTATGTTGTATTGTCTTGCTCAGAGTTTTGTGAAAATAAGTGTTTAAACCTACAGAAGCTAGTCTCTTTTTAGTGATTCTTTTTACAAATTTGAGCTGTCCTGTGCTCAAGGACAGGCATTACTTGTGTCTGACAGCTTGTGACTACAGAGGCATTTTTTGTTTAGGTTCCCAAAGAAGCCATCTAATAGGCAAATGGATGCAACAGGAATTACGATGCTGGAGTTTGAATGTATTTTTTCATTATGTGTTTGATACCTTGGAGGGATAGGTTGGTGATTGATTTCCTATCCCATGGTTTAAAGCAGAATTCTTCCTCGGTACTCCTTACTTAGAGGTTCTTTGCAGATCAGGTCCAACAGATTGCTAGACTTGTTCATGAATACCACATGGACTTGCTGTGTGATGTAAAATAACAGATACTTAGGCCTGCCCATACTGTACTTTGTTTCCAGAAGTTCCTGTCAGTAATAGTCACTTCTTTTAATTTTCAGGCCGTTTTTACATACCCAGGACATGTATTTTGTATTTGTTCAACTGTTGTCAAGTGGTTCTGCTTGGTTTGCCATAATCCTCATAGTAGTTGCTTGTTTGTTTATTGATGTTGTGAAGAAAGTGCTGTACAGACATCTACAACCAACAAGTACTGAAAAAGCTCAGGTAATGTTATGTTTGATCAGTAGTTAAAAGAACACGTTTTGTCAAAATCTGTCTTGTAAATTTCTTTTCTGTGATACTTAATTATCCTCTTACATTCCTGTGGTGTTTCGTGCATAAAAGTGTTCTAATTTCAAAAGATAATTGAGTTAAATTACAAAAATGAGGACAAGGTTTTGCAAGGAAATAACATTTATGTCTATGTAGTTGATATTGCCAATAGTAGAATTATTGATAAAGGGGTCACTCAGGATTTTGCATCTAAGCTTGGACCAGTAGGAGAGGCTCATACTGCATGTTTTTGGACAGTTTTAAAGACAGTAACTTGTCTTCATTTTTGTGTAGAAGCTCTATGTTCAACTGTAATTGGCACTGCCTAGTTCTTAAAATGCATGAAAACATTTAAAAATTACTTTAGTAGGCCTTGTTTTAATTAGTGTTTCATAAATCTTGATTGTACATGTCGTGCATTTGATTGCTCATTGTGTAATTAAAGATAATTACCTCTGTAGCATTTTCATAAACTCACTGAAGAGGTCTAAAGATACTCTGTGATAACACAATCTTCCTTTTGCCTGGCACAGGCTACAGAATCTCCCTTTAAATAATTCTCTTGAAATTAGGCTATCATTTGGGTAAATCCATCTAGGTTTTCTTCTCTTTAGTGACAGTTACAGAGAAATCATCCTGATCTGTTGTTCTTATAGTTACTGTCCCTGGTTTCTGTTTTTAGGATTTAAATCTTTTTATACTTTTTCTGCTAAACTGTCTTCTTTTGGCTGTGATTTGTTTTATATGCTGTTAGGTTTGTGATGAACTTAAATATACCACTGATAGTAGACTTGACTTACATCTTTTATTAAAACCATTATTTTCTGGTCTTCTAATCATTCTTGTGTTTCTCCTGTAATCTTTACCATTTGTCAGTGTCACCTTGAATTTTGGATTCCTCCAGTGGTCCCAGTGTTCCAGCCCAGTATACATAGACTCATAGAGTCATTCAGGTTGGGAAAGACCCTTGGGATCAAGTCCAATCTTCAACTCTACTCTACAAAGTTCACCTCCCAGCACCATCACCACATCTGAACAATCTTTAAACACATCCAGGGATGATGTCTCAACTGCATCCCTGGGCAGCCTGTTCCAATATCTGACTGCTCTTTATGAAAAGGTTTTTCCTAATGTCTAGTCTAATCCTACCCTACTGCATTCTGAACCTCTTCCCTTTCCTCTTGTTCTGCTTGGTCTACTCTTGGTCACTGATGAGAGGTCAGATATCATAGGGCCAAAATAAATGTGCAAGTGAATGAAGAATCCGATTGACATATCTCCATACACAGTTGTGCCCTGAACCTATTAGCAATGCTCAGTTCATTTGAATACCCTGTTGATTTTTTGTATCCTAACTGCTAATCACCTATGAGAAGAGATTTAGCACCAGCTTCTCTACAATGTCCTTTCAGGTAGTTGTAGAGAGCAGTGAGGTATCCCCTCAGCCTCCTCTTCTTCTGTAGTTTTAGGGATCCTCCTTTCCGCCTTTCTTGTAGATGAGTGTTACATTTGCTACCTCACAGTCCATTGGGACATCCCCAGTCAGGCAGAACTTTGGGTAAATAATGGAAAGTGGCTTGGCAAGCACATCTGCCAACTTTTTCAGCACTCCTGGGTGTAACCCTTCAAGCCCTATAGACTTGTGTGCATCTAAGGGGCAGAGCAGGTCACTGATGACTTCCTCTTTAATTGTGCTGACCTCATTCTGCTTTCCTCTAGAAATATGTCCAGCCTTCCTGGACTCCTATAGGGCGACCTCCCAAAGGACTGTGGCAATCAGTCGCCTGAACGGGCCAAAGTTTACCCTCTGGAAGTCTAGGGTGGCAGTTTTACTAAACTCTCCTTGTTTCTACAAGAATTGAAAGCTCAGTCGTCTCAGGATCACTGTGCCCTAAACACCTCCAACCTTTACTTGCTCCTACAAGTTCTTCCCTGTTCACAAGAAGCAGGTCCAGGAGGGCACCTTCCCTGGTTGGCTTTATCACCACTTGTGTCAGGAAGTTATCTTCCACCCACACAAGAAATCTCCAGGACTGTGTTCTCTCTGCTCTACTGTATTTCCAGCAGACATCTGGGAAATTGAAGTCCCCCATGAGCACAAGGGGTAGTAGTTGTGAAACCTCTACAGGTGATTCTATAGGCTTCTTCCAGATCACTGATGAGAGGTCAGATATAATATCAAAATAAATGTGCAAGTGAATGAAGAATCCAATTGACAAAGATATCTCCATACACAGTTGTGCCCTGAACCTATTAGTAATGCTCAGTTCATTTGAATACCCTATTGATGTTTTGTATCCTAACTGCTTAATCCAAATTACACAGAACTGTGTTCCATACGGAACTCTTCACTGCCTTACATCAATAGCTAGTTTCAACATTTAACCTTGTCGTGACTTTGATATAAGCACATGTGGATGTACTTAAATTTTATTACCTTTCTCATTTGTGTGTTAAAAAAAATCCATAGGAGACATTCTCTTAATTTGCTTGGGATCAGCATCGTGCTGACAAACCTATTGCTCGTCAAAATATCCCCTTATTCCCTGTTCAGAACTGGAATGTTAGCTGCTTTTTCCAGGCATGGGATTTAGTAGAGAAAGCTAAGTTAAATAACACTAACTTTCAGAAAACTGTCCACCTAGACCTGATAAGTCTCTTAATTGCATGTTATGTGCTTCTGTGATTCAATTTCCTTCAAAAACTAGTGGCAGTATTTATTGACTTCCCTTTCCTTCCTCCCAGGATGTGAGCTGTTTCTGCTTGGCAGTGTATCTGTATGGCTGTTAAGGTTTCTCATGTTACCAGAGTACTCGAATAAAAAACCCAAAAACCCTCATCACTTTTCCCTGGTTTTATCCATATATTTCTTGCTGGTATCTTGCTTCTTGAATCAATTCTAAAGAATTTCAGAGTTCAGTTTGCTTCCTTTTACAGTTGTGTCTTCAAGGATACAGTCCTTAAGAAATTATCTTGATAAATGTAGCACATTTCCTGTGGCTGTGTCTTCATTTCATAGCCATGGGGATTTCATTTGTGCATCTTCTTAAGTAATTTTTTTTTCCTTATTCTCATTCTACTTTGCCATTTAACAGTGTCAGCATCAAGGTCTGTGTTTACCAAAATGTGAGGCTTTGCAATATCAAGAGAAAAGTCAAGGTATCTAAAATCTGACTTCGACAATAAATACTTCAGCAGCCATTTGATGGTTTCTCTGTCTATATCAGGTGGCAAAATTACAGTCAGAAATAGCCTTGCAAAAAGAAGGCACCAATTTGTTTCTTTCTTGATACCTAATCTGTTGAGATTTTCCCACTCTTAATGGGACAGTCAGCCCCACTGAATTTCATCAGCTGTTCTTGTATTGAGGAAGTAAACCCCAGTGAAGATGAACAGATGATCATGTTTATTATCAAGAAGTGACAGAATTCTACCTCAGTGGATTTGTTTAACGTTTCTGGTAAATATTTCTCCTTCTGTGTCAAAGGAGAGGAAAGGACTCAACTTTCAGATAGAGTTGGGAGAATATCTTTATCCTGAACTCTCAGGAATTTTCTGTGGAACTCGTTGAAGCAGAGAATATGGAACTTTGTGTCTTGCCCTTTTAAATGTGTGTTTCGTAGTGCAGATGCACCCCCTGTATAACTGAATATTTTTAATTATTCATTTCTAGTTGTAGGCCTAAATTAATGTAATTGTATTGTAATTGGGGAAAGAGAGAGCTCCATTTACAGGTACTCACAGCTGTTTAAGTTACATGTTTCCATCCACCGTCACATACATTCCAAAATATTCCTAGGAGCAGTGAGCAAAGCACATTTCTCAACTGAAAATGCTTGACTCTGTGGTTTTAATTTTTCAGAACCTAGAGCACTTTTATTTTGCAAGTCACTCAATCTAGTGCTTGGAATTCACTGTATCTGTAGGCATCTGCCTTATTCAGTATATAAGAAACTTGACACTGTATCTTCTGTTCAGTACAGAGTCATAACATCATCAGTCAGTCTCTCTCTCTGTCAGTTTTATTTCTCATGTAGCTGTGTTATTCATAAGAGAGCAAAGAAATGTAGATGGGATGAGAAACTCTGAGAAATTCTGCTGACCTTTTAAATGTAAATATTACTCAGTCACAACAACTTAAAAGTAAAGGTCTGTCCCATTTTGGGGAGTCAGTATGTTAAAAATTTGACAGGGTAACCTGAGTTATCTTTCATAGAGCAATGGATTTGGTTAACTTTACCTTCCTTAATGCTCTTAAGTGCATGGATGTACTTCTTTTTTTTTCCTGTGTTCTGAGGCTTTTTGTTGACATTAAAGAAAATCCATCTTATGTTGGACCTAGATGTGTTGCCTTGAAGTAGCTTCTGGGTAATTTCTGACTATAGGTCTGTTACAGAACTGTAGAGGAGCAAGTGGACTGTGGGGTAAATCTGGTTCAGAACAAGTCTTCAGGTAAATACAAATCAGAGCACTCTTGAGGGAAGAAGGCTATACCAACTAAAGATGTCTAGTATAGGTATAGAAGCATATGGGTCTTTTTTCCTCAGTAGGAAAGAGCTGTGGTGTGCTATGGTCCTGCCAAACAATAACTGGCTGTGATGATCCCAGGGGCTCTCTTGAAGGTACCAGATTTGTGTTCTGTACATGATGTGTATTCCACTTAAATAACAATGTCTTGTCCTGTGTCTTTCTCTTAGAAAATTACTGCTGCTACTTACTGACATGTATGTTCCATCCCTTCTCTGTCCAATTGTAGATGTACTCCAACAGAGTTGCTTTAAGTGACGAGTTCATCGCACTGCAGCCATTGTCCAGGGCAAGGAATCAGCTGAGCAAAATTAGGTAGAGTAGGAGGGACAGTTCCTCTTCAACTCTTATGCATGCTGAAGGTGAACTAACCAGTGCTGAGAGATGGGAAGAGGCATGAATATTAGTGGGTTGAGAGGGCAATACCTGTAGCGCAGATACAGGTTGGTTATTTCTTGGCTTCGCTCTGTGTTTTTTTAAGCCAAATGCTTCTCCTAAGTAGCATGTGTTGGACGTGCTTTTTTTTTCCTTTTTTTTTTTTTAGGAAAAAACATTCCTAGCATGATGCTCAATTGTCAGAATACAGATCTAGCTCTTCTTGCATCCATTTTTAAATAATCATAGTTTCTGGCATGGTTACAAAGCTTTTCATTTCTTTATGATAAAAATTAACAGTGCTTTTTGCATGTTGGATAATTTCAGCTTGGTGAGGCTGTGACAGGAAGATCTGTGTATTTCAGATGGCAATTTCTTGCAAGTTGTTTGTCCATTTTAATTTGCTTTCACTTGTATTGAAAGAGCAGAAAATGTTTTCAGTTGGGGTGCCTACATATACTTGTGTGGCTCGGGCTTTTCATGTTGGTTTTGTGCATCTATACAGTGAGTGGTGTTTGTTTTCAATGTGTGTAGATACATATTCCTAAAGGCATTTGGCTAAAAAAGTCCTAGATACTTACTCAGAAGATCAAAGCATACATGTGTCTGTGTAAGTGAATTGTCATGATTTTGAAACTCTTCAAACGCACAGAGTTCAGTACATGAAAAGCTATCAAATGTCAATTCTCCTTTGTAAGGCTAAAACATTATGATGCATTAATGACTCAACCCATTTGTTGTATCTCACCCTAATCTACTCCTGTATTCTGTAGCAAGAATTAATGCAGAGAACTGATCCCTTTTAAATATTTTTTTTAAGATTACTGTTTAAAAGTGTGCAGGGAGGTGCTAGGAGAACCAGCTAAACTATGTTTTGGGGACTTAATTGTCATTTGTTTAACTGAGGGAAAGGGAACAGGAAGCTGACACTGTAAACAATTAACAGGGAAATTTAGTGTTTAAGTGAAACAGATGGTACAAGCTCTTTTAAAAAGGGAGGTGAAAGAGAAAAGCTTTATATGTATTTCCTCTGCGAGTTCACTACATGTTTGCAATTGAAACGGTTGTTGTGTTTAGTTTTTAGCTGTCCCGCAGTGAAACAAATCAGCTTATATTTCCAAACACCCCGTGGAGGTGGAGATGTGGGCATTTGGTTTTGTTTAAATTGAGCACATACTGGCTCTGAAAGAGGTGAACTGCAGCACACCTCTGGAACTTTAGTAAACTCAGCAGCGTATTGGGGAGATTCCTCTGGAAAAGATTTCACAAGTTAGTTTTTAAAATTCTTGGTTTATCAATCCGGTGTAAATGTTTTAAGATCTAGAACTTTTAAAAGCTTTGGATTAATGTATGTTCAGTACACAGTGTAGTGTTTTCTCACTGAATGAAGTAAATTATGTGGTGCTTCATCTCTACTCCACAGGCTTTATAACAAAATATTGTTAAGCTTTACAAAACTAAACAGATTTTAAGGCTTGTGCAGCTGTATTGTAAAGAAAGAATAAAGCTGATTAAGAATGCAGCACAGTAGTTAAAATACTAAAAACATTGGAGTATTTGCTAAGTTGAGAGTACTTTCTTAACACTACATTTAGGGAAGTAGTTTTCAAAAAATGGGAAATCTGAGTTGTCCACAAGTAGCAAATGATTATGAAAATACAGCTCTCTTGTACTACAGGATTTTTACACTGACTATCTAATAGAAGGTACTGAGTACTTTATACCATGCAGTTGGAGGTGTAAAGTGCAACCAAGAAAGAAACAAGGATTTGCATTTTGCTAGTTCTTTATTTGTAGCCTTCTGACAAAATTCAGAAGTTATCCTGTGGATCCTTACCTGAAATAGTAAAAAAGAAAATCACTTAATAGATGAAAACTACTGTCTTCAATACACAAAAGACTAATATAGAGTGAAGACCATGGGTTAGTTTCTGTGGTGTCCAGGGCAGCACAGCTATTTTCCAAAAGCAGCAGAGCAGAGAAAGCAAGGATAACTGTAGGACGTTAAACAAAGCAGCTGCTTGGTGAAAGTAGCTGTAAGCAGCTAATTCTGTCACACCTCATTAGTATGTGCCCACCCAGTAATTGCATCCTTTGTGACTGCAGAATGCATGTAGATTCATGAAAAGACCTTGTCAGTATTTGTTGTTTGTTAAATACCTGTTACAAACCTAAAAAGGAGTACAGCACCAAGTTAAACTGAGTTATGCCTCCTTCTGCAAATGAGCTTACTGTTCTGCTGATACACAGAGGGATGATACCTTCATGAATGCAAATTAAAAGACAAGTATGATGTTTTAATCCATTTTTATGTCTATAGACTCCACAGGGTGCAAGAAATGTTTGAGTTTGTACTACATACATTTGGGATATACTGTTAACTGCTGGACAGGGAGGGAGAGTGCCTTTTATGTATCATGTAATTCCCATGAGCCGAATGATCAGAAATGCAGTTTTGTGCGTGCCTGTTCAACTCTTGCCTAGGAACTTTTACTGTCCCTTTTGTCCCATGCAATGCAGAGAACTCAGGCAAGCCAGCTCAGGTGCAGCCTTTGTGCTGGAGAATGACCAAGTACTACTTTCCTCTGTATCGGCCTCTCCTCTTCTTGAAACATGTGAAATATACATTCTAATATACTAACTGGGACCCCATTGCATTTCAGCCCAGTTTTTAGTTTGTAACAAAGTTCTGTGTGTCTCTGTATGCGTGTATACATGTGTCTCTGCCTTACAAGAACTGTCAGACATCTTAAGCCACAGGTGAGAAGTGTTGTTCAGACAGATGTTTTAACTGTACTGTTGGCATTAATGACGTTTACTGAGTTTTTACCTTTGGACAATGTGTTATGGCCGTACATACTAGGAAAATGTAAAAGAGAAGCAGGTTTTTTTATAGGGAAGGTTGTGAGTGCATAACGTGATACCTGGGGCTCTCAAGCTATAGCCATTTGCCTTAGCTCAACCAAGACCCTGTTTTTTCCATGTTTACAGGCCCATGAGTCCATTGTTGCCTTGTTGCCACTTCATCTCTGTACAGAACTGCTTCCTGTAGCTGTCACCAGGGCTTTATGGCCTCATTACTGTCTGTAGTTTTTTGCTCTAGTTACTGTTTACCCTCCTAAGAGCTTTCATATCTGATCTGACCCATCTGTTCAGAAGTCAAGATGAGGCAGGTTCCTGTTCCTTTCACAGCATATATTTTCTGTAAGGAACATGTAATTTCCAAGAAGACTGTTCAAGTGCAGACATGCATCTGCCCTATACCTGAGCATTGTAACATGCTGAACTTTGAACAAGTGTAATCTCTTCCTATACTGGCTGGTACACTGTTGGCACAGTGCAGTGCTGATCTGTTAGCTAGCCCATAGTGTCTGTCACAGGAAGAAGGAATAAATGAGAGAAGAACGGATTATTTTGTATTTATCTTCAGTCATGCAATTGCATGTTTATTTTCCTGAAGATACTTTTGCCTGATGACTTTGAAGTAACAAAATCATTTAGCATTTGTAGATTTATTTGATTTCAGAATTGAAGACTAGGAAAAAAGCACAGAAAAATGTTGAAAATGTGTCAGTGAAGTTGTTGTTTTCTTTTAAAATTTAATATTTCGTCTCTTGGGATTCTGGTATACAGTCTCTTAAAGGTTAAAGAAAATAAGTTTTACAGTCAAGAGCAAATTTTAACTTAATTTTGGTATAGTAATAACCATTTAATATATGTTTTTAGAATGATCCAGTGGTATCAGACATGTTGGCACGTAGAACCTGGTTTCAGGAAAACATGCTGCAGTGTTCTTAGTTTGATATGCAGGGTTTAATTTGCTCCCTGTTCAACAAAGTCCCGACTGTCCACTCCAGTGTGAGTAAATATGTGGTTGAAATATCTGTCTTGGGGCATACAGAATACCCTGTGAATAACACAAACAAACCAGGATGCTCCTTTTTGTAAGAAGGGGAAAATAAATAAACCTCCAAAATCTGAAATCAAAATCTCAGTGTGAAGGAGATTTCAGATTTGTTGGGGTGCACAAAATGATCAAACACTTCTAATAGTTGTGCACTGATAAACTGTGTTTGATCCTTGACTAACTTGGAAAATTGCCTCTTTGCCTTGTGAAAATATGCCTTGTTCTCTCAAGGCATATTCAACATCTGTAAAATCCAAGTTTGTACAATAATGGTAACTGTTTTAAAGCAATGCAAGAACGATCCTTTGTAAGATTTGTTGCTTTTCTGTCCTTCTAGATGGAAGAAGATAAGGGTTCAGTCAGCTCAGCATGTGACTTTGCTGAAAGCAGGCACAGAGGGGAGGACAATAGGCAACTCCTAGATCCATCTAGCCTACCCGACAGTTCTTACGTTCACTAGGTAGTACTCCCACTCTAAGCTAATGTTTGTGTATATATATTTACATATCTCATATAGACAGTCATGGAACCATATTTCTGATACTCACAACAAAATTTGTATCATAGTACATGGGTTTGTTTTTTTTTCCTTATCAAGCTGAATCATTAATTCTGCACTTCAGTTGCTTTTTGGTTTACTACATGAAACGAGCCATTATCATAGAAAACATTTATGCTTATTGCTGTCTTAGATCTTACCTTACATAAGTGCTTTATTTACCACGCATATATGAATGGTATCAGATATTTCTCTAAACGAAATGTTGGGGTTTTTTTTTAATCATTGTCTCCTTGTTCAAAGCCTTGTCTGCCTTTTGTGTCCTGAGGGTTTGTTTCAAGTCTTCAGAGACCATTATGTTCTACTGCCTTATCTTGCCAGGTTTTACTTTGGTATCAAACTATGATCATAATTATTCTCTGCCACAGAGAGAAAAGTGAGGAAGGAGACTCTTCAGCATAATATAACTTCTTTCCTTTACCTAGTGGATATAAATATAAAAGTCCCTGTTCACCAGGCAGTGATGCACATTATCTACACATAAAATTGATTTTATTTTGATTCTGTCTGTAATGCCCTCCCAGCATTACTTGATAAAACATAGGTGGTGTTTCTAGGTTTATGCAAGGTCACATTTGCTGGGTTTTTTTTATAAAAGGGTAGTATTAATTTATCCATGAATTGTTGTTTCAAGCATGTTCCTAGCTCTTAGTGAGTAGCTAACTTGAGAAGAATGAAGGAGATTCTAAGTGAGGAAGAGAATCCCTCCAAAATGCAGAGCTGAGAGTTCATTCCATGAAAGGTAGCTTGGGTTAGGTTTAGTTCTCTTTATTGCTGGTCTTCGAGTAACATCTCAAACTGCTAGCTCTCAGGTCATCAAATTGTAAAGGGGGGGAAGTCTGGTCCATCTTATGCTGTATAAAACCACTATAATGTCACCGTTTCGAGTAACTTTGAAGATAGAACTTCTGCTTCAGGTTAATGGGTTAACTTAGTATTCTGTTTGAAATCCTAAGTGTAGGAATATTGAGTGTGTGTTCTGTATTTTGGTGAGCACGGCCGTGAATATGACTACAGATGCAGCAGGGAGCTTGCTTTCTGACCTCCCCATAGGAATTCCTTCTGCTCTTGCCTTAAAGACCGAGTGCAGTCTGAAGTGTCTGTGAAGGTCACACATGCTCATACTGCAGTGCTGCCAGTTGTGCTGCTCCTAATTACGGATCTTCTGTGACACTGCATTTGTGGTCAGAAGTGATGGCCATCAAATAAGGGCATTCAGGACCTCAGGCTCTGTTGAAGTATGTTTTGGTTTAACCAAAATTCCTTTTAGACCTATCAGTTGCACTTCTTCTGTTCCTATCTCTCACATTTGTACAGAAGGTCATTGTTACAACAGATATTCATTTGTGTCCAGAAGACCTCTTGCTACCTGCACTCATTCATGGCCTCTTGAGGTGCAGCAACCAAATCTAGGGTTTCAGTGTGCAAATTCTGTGCCTTCATACAGGGGTTCACAGGTCCAGTTAAGTGGTGTGATGTGGAGATCTGGAGGAACCAAGGGCAGTGTGGAAAAGAGCTGAGGGAGGGGGGCAGGCACAGGAAAAGATGCATGGGAACACCAATTCTGTCTGTGTGCTCCCTTCTTGCCCTACTAGCTTTGTTTTTTCTCTTTGATTTCCAGATTCCTATTTTTTTCTGTTAAATGCTGCTTCTGTGTAGTTTAGGTGTCGTTCTGTTATGGAGCTGTGATCTGTCCAGTTGCTTGTTTAGGGGAATAAGGAAGGAATGTACCCGCTCATAGCAATCTTCTAAGTTCTTTGCTTCACTTGCAGTGTTGGGAAAGTGTGGGTGGCTTGAAAGGAATTGGAAACTAAAGTCTTTAGTCAACAGTCAGTGACTTTTGGTCACAGAAAGAAAAGTTGGGGGCAGATTTTAAGTGAGTTGTGTTCTGTCACAGACTTAGATGCCTCCTCCCAGATTTCTTCATTCTCTGGTGTCTGAGAGTGAGGTGAGGATTCATAGATTCAATGATTCTTAGAATGGTTAAGGTTGGAAGATCTTCTAGTTCCACCCCACATTAGACCAGGCTGCTCAAGGCCCCATCCAGTCTGGCCTTGAACACTTCCAGGGAGGGGGCAGCCACAACCTCCCTGGGCAACCTGTTCCAGCGTCTCACCACTCTCATCGTGAAGAACTTCTTTCTGACTTCCAGTCTAAACCTACCCTTTTCCAGCTTGAAGTCATTACCCCTGGTCCTACCACTACCAGCCATTGGAAACAGCCCCTCCCCAGCTTCCTGTAGCCCCCTTCAGGTACTGGAAGGCCACAATAAGATCTCCCTGGAGTCTCTTCTCCAGGCTGAACAGCCTCAACTCTCTCAGCCTGTTCCCCTGTGCTCCAGCCCTCCAGTCATTGTTAGGATTCATATAGGATTATGGATGCTAGGTTTTGTCCATATGTTTGGCATTTGGCAGGATCCTCTTACGGAGATTTCACTGAAAATTATACAGCATCCCCATGGTCCGCATTTCTGTATTAGAAAGGATACTGAAGTCAGTTAGGAATATCCTCTTTCCAGCAGTGCTAGATTTCCATTAGGTTTCAGTTATGCTGCAGTTGACTATAGTGTGCAACAGTAACAGAGGAACACGCTAATAGATGGCACTTACATCCATTCTATCTGCATTGCTGCTTCCGTTTGGGGTCTTTTTCCTCACCTACAAAGAATGAACAGTAGAAAGTTTATAACACTAATGTTGAAGGGGATGACTGTGACTGAACCTTTCCAAATCAGGCTTGTTGCTTTTAGATAAAAGACATTGGAAGTTGCATTTTTATACTTCTTGAGGAAGAATTGTTACCTGCAATCAGATATGGAGTCTTCTCTTCATACATTTCCCTTAAAATAAAGCAGACACGTAGCTCGTATAAATTGTTGTAACTCTGCTGAGAGTTTAAGCTGTGATGCCTCGATAAACTGCATGATGCTGTGCTCCACGGATTCATTCTAACTGAACACAAGGAGTTCTTTAGCAGAGATGGTGCTAAATGATTTTCCATACACTCACCAAAGCTGCACTCAAATCTTGGGAAGATTAAATTTTAGTGTATGTGGACATTAGGAAGGGAAATAATTATGTTTGTTATTTATCATTTTATTTCTCTTATAAAAATTGAAAAATATTCAACACTCTAAGAAAACCTGCTTTTCCTAAATGTCTTCTGATAACATTTTCATTGCTGGAATCTGTGGGTACTGACTGTTTTTTATTTTATTTCCTCCTTTCAGCTTACTGAGGCAGGTTCAGGTATCAACTGCTTGGACTCCATGTGCTGCTTCTCAGATGGGGAAACAGCATGCACATCTCTTAGAAGAATGCTGGAACGACTAATAGGAAGATGTAGTCCAAGCCGGGTCAACAGGTGTGGCATTTCTCTCAATAGCCTTTGCTGCAGACGATTCTCCTATAAACTGGAACCTGATGAGCCTGCAGCAATAGATGTCTAGCAAACCAACTGCGGGTTTTGCTTATTTAAGTAGGAAATGCAACTCTTTGTTGTACTTTTTTCATCCTAAAAGACTAGTTTCTTGTTTCTTTTTGGGTGCTTTCTTTGAGAATACAGAGGGGGGGAAACAGTTTTCAAAATGTTTCTGTTAGGACATTTAGTTTGGCTTTACTGCAGGTTCTTGTGTTGTGTCTTTCATAACTTTCTCCTGATTTGTGCATTCTTCTCTTCAGAGAATCAAGCCTTGCTGCTGTTTTTGTTCTCCTTTTTTTATTCTTTCTTTCTTTCTTTTTGTCCTTCACGGATCAGGAGTTTGTAAAGTTGAAAGACTTTTCCCTTTGGTTCTTGATGTAAAACCTCCAAATATTTACCTTGGAGCTTGCATTACTCCTGAAGATATACAAAAGGCTCGCACTCCCCCCCTTAAATGTAATTTCACTGTTAGAAGGAGAGTCTTTAAACCTTTCAGCCATTGATTGATATGAAGATGAAATATTTTTGTAGTATAACTTTTATAATCTATTTCTAAAATCAGAGTAATTGACAGAGCAGAGCCTTCAGGTTCTAAGAATTTTAAAACTTCAGGCTTTTTTTTGTTCTGAAGGTATATTGTCAAAATCATGTGTGCCATTCCAAAGTACATGCTAAATAAATCTTCCTCCACGTGTGTAACAAAGCTCGCTGGGATTATAGCACGTTAGCATAATCCACTACACATAAGGAGCAATACTGCACTTACAGTCTGCAGAACTATGAAACGAGCTCTTTCTACATCTACTGAAGTGCCATCTCCCCATTTCCAATTGAAGAGGGACAGTTAACAAACACAGAAATATTTGGGGGTAGAAATGAAACCAGTCTTTTGTACATCATAATCTTTCTCAGGCCCCAAATGGTATCGTGGTCCTTCATTGGCAAAGCTGCCCTTCACACATTTCCAAAGAAACTCATTTTGTATTGGAACAGCATTGGCCTCTTTTTGTTTAAGGTTGTGATATCGTTCATGCAGTATAAAATCTCGTGTGGGTAATTTTCACTGGCAGGCTTTGTCAGTTCTGATTCTGCCTTTAGGTATTGACTTGCTGTGTAGTGTACCTCTGTTCTCCACTCCACCATTGAACATGGTGTCTGTGCTTTCAGTCACTTTCTCTCTTCTGGTTTGCTTAGAAATTTTATTCAGTGTTTCTACAAGTCTAGGGTATGATTATGCAAAATATTTCATTCCATAGGAAAAAGGAACTGTTACAATTTAAGGTCATTTTTAATTTATACTCTTGCTGTATAGAAGGCGGGCATGACGTATAAAATAAACCATTTCATAGAATTTGTATTGTACAAGGTGAGCTTTTAATTGGTTTAAAAATCAACATTTTGGTAGCAGTTGCCATACGATCTTTGAGGATTTTTTCCTGCTTCCCTGTAAAACTGTACTTTCTGAGTGAGGAATTTCTACTACTTCTTTCATGTACTGTTACCTAATTAGGGCAGATTTTTAGTTAATGTTTGCCATAGTGCCATGTAGTCTTGCAAGGTAGGTATTGTGTGGTTTCTTTTCTGCAGTGCCCTCACATTTTTACAATTTCCTCTTTTTTTTCCACTCTAATTTTTCTATCTTCAGGAACTTACAAATACTTACAGAAGATGACTCATATTTGACAGAATATGAAACATTTTTTGAAGACTGCTTTTTTTCAGGTTTCTCACCTGCTAATCTCATGTAGCTTTCAAACAAAGTTGCATCTGGCTGAGTAATTTTAAGAGGTGTTAGAAGGCATAATGAGTATGCAAAACTGTCAGTGCTACACTAAGGGCTTGAAGTGCTGCGGTTGAAATTACTCTGAACCATCTCACCTCATTTCACTTAAATTTATGTACAGTACAACTAGAAAAACATTTTTAGCCTCAGTGTTACTTATTTTCTTCGATGACTTCAGTTTCTTCTACATAGCATTGGCACTTAACATCTTAGTCTACAAGTCAAGGTACCAGGACTGTATTTTTCCCTACACTTTCCTGGTTGCGTGAAGGTCTTTATTTTTTATCATTCTAATTGCTTAGATCACGTGAGGCAGTCACAAGTTGTGAAATGCTCAAGGTGCACTTACGGAATCTCTTTGATTTAAAAAGGCTTGTAAAATTGTTTAACCTTTGCTCACAACCTTGAGCTGCCTTCCTTTTTACCTAAAGTTGGCAACTTCAGAAGATGGCACAGTCCCTAATGGGATTGTCTATAGAGTACCTGTGGTACCTGCGCTTTATAAAACAGCTGCTTCTTCAACCAGCAGGTACTTGCCAGTGATTTCTGCTGAGTGAAGTGATGCTGATAAATATTCTGCATGATAATGCTGCAGAGTGAAAGGATGTTGCTCTAGCTTGTCTTGTATTCCGCTCTCCTGATATTCTGTCAAATATGACTTTCTGTCAAATAGGGTAACAGAACAGGAAATCAAACAAGTTACCTAATCTTGCTAGAAACTTTGATGAGTCAAAGTTGTACAAATGCTTGGAGTAGCGGGCCACAGGAATATAGTCTCTTGTACTTAATTTACTGCTTGTAAAATGTATTTAAGAAGTATTTTCTATATCTTCATACACCAGTTATAATATACAATGTGTGGTGTGGTATGGTATGATATAATGCATTCTTGTCTGTCTGTCCCATTAAATTGTCTGTCAACTT
The DNA here is from genome assembly GCA_013397515.1 of Upupa epops. NCBI lineage: Eukaryota > Metazoa > Chordata > Aves > Bucerotiformes > Upupidae > Upupa > Upupa epops. Next base: position 297,235 of record VZRI01013214.1, read on the forward strand.
GTCAGTCACTAAAGAATTAAGAATGTTGGATCATGTTTCTTGTACAGTAGGATTCATTACCGAATCGTTAGGATTTCCCATTAGTACTCGTGTCAAGGCACTGCATGTGGAAGTTCTAAAGAAACAGCAGATTTCTGACAGAGGCGGATTTTTGTTCATGATGTTTTTATTTCCTGCCTTCCAACCTTCTATTCTTCAACTTTTCACATTCAGCCCTATCATACAGTTCAACAAAGGACAATATTTTTTCCTAAGGAGTAATTTGTCTTTAAGAGAGAGACACTGTGAGATTCCATCTGAATCACAAGCTGTGATCTGTTAGGCTGGACTTGATGATCTCAGAGGTCTTTTCCAGCTTCAATAATTCTGTGATTCTGTCACAAGTAGTTTTCCTGAGGCCTTAAATTTGAACCTAAATGTTAAGGGATAAACTAGATTAATGGCTGCAGATAAGTTTTGTCTATACACAACTTCAGAAAAGAGTGGATATGTAATGTCAGACCACCAGGTTACGGGGTTACCACTGGCAGGTCTGTGTCTCACAAGATTTAACAGGAACACCCTTTGGCTGTGTCAGATTGTGGCATTTCCAGTGCCTCAGCTTACATGTGACAGGAGATTTCCCTCGAGTTGTAAAATTTGCATTTAGACCTTGGGTGATATAGAACACAGCAATGATAATATTTGTAGCTACAAGTGAACTTCGCCAGAAAGGTAAATATAGAGCCATTAATTACGTACTTGGCACAACTAATCACAGCCTGTTCCCAAAATCTGAATTGCAGATGCCTACATGAACTCTGTAGATCAGTCTTTTAGAGAGTTACATTTGCCTAATCTCATAACACTTTATCTTTTGCTTTCCTAGATCTTTCACCTCTAGATTTTAAGTTCCCAGTCAGCCAAACTTTTCTTTTATTGTTACTTTAGATCATGGAGTTCATCGGATCCCTTCTATGCCAACGACAGAAGCATCTTGACACTCTCCACAATGGACTCATCCACTTGTTAACAGGGACATTTGTAAAACCTTGTGGAAGCCATGTGGTGCTCACACGCCCATAGTAGGTTCTCAGGCGAGTTCAGTGGTACATCCCTGCCCTAGAAAAGACTAGCATGACTTCCAGGTAGACACTGTGGCTTGTCTTTTGGGCTAGCATAAATAATCTGGACAGGAGTCGCTTCCAGTGTGGTTTTTTTTTTTATAATCCTCAAACTGCAAAATTTTTTACTTTTTTTGCAAAGAACACCTTGACCATCTGATCTGCTTTTGGTAGCATGTGAGCAGATGGGAATCCTGTGTTGGATACTTGACACATCGCTGTAACGCAGTGACAGACTCTTTTCTCCTCCCACATTCCGAGTCACCCAGTAGAACTGAGGGTGCCCAACGAAACCTTTTCATTTCTCCTGATGACCCTTCACAGACACGTGCTAATTTTGAGCTGTCTCTTACAGATGCTGCCTCAAGCAGTGTGCAGATCAGGTTTGTTATTTCTGTGGCGGTTCCTGTATGCTATAAGCAATCAGTTTAGAGATTTTTGAGAGTTAAATACAATTCAAATATTTATGCTGGTGTAGGAATGGCAGTTAATAGGCATTGCTTCGAAAAGCACTGTTAACTTTGACAAATCAATCATTTGGAGTAATAAGGGAAATAAGAATTCACTGTTCTCTTGAAGTAACATTCAGAAGCCGCTCACCTTTTGTTATGGCCCAGGTGGTTCTCTTAAGAATCCTTGCACCTGCCGTGAGAAAATGTGTAAGAAGTGGTGGGTTGTTCACAGATCTCACTAGCATAAATTTTTTGAATTACTAAACGTTTCAAAGTTGGAGAATTTCTGCATGTTTTATTCTTTTCCATGTATTTATACCTGGTGACGTTGTACTTTGTAGGTACAATTAATGCTTAATTATCTTCATATATCTGAAGGATCTGAGTCATTGGTGCAATGTTTTGATACCAGAGTATGCCAATAAAAACAGATTGCACAGATGGAGCCTTGAATGGTGCGTTTTGAAGGGCCGTAGGCTGTGTTGGTGCGTTTGGAGCTGGGTGGCAGCATTTCCCCATTTATTCAGCCAGGGTAGCTAAAATTGTTGGTTGTTACTAGAGGTGGAGAAAAAATGTAGGTGCTGCCATCAGGGACATCCATAGAGCAGGGCCTTAGGGATGGTGGGTTTTATGGCCAGAGGCTGGTAAAAATCAGTCTCTGACACTGAATTCCCATCAATAATTGGGAGAACCTTCCCATCAGACACTAGAAGACATAAAGATGCCTGCTGAAGCTGTCTCTGGGTGGAGCAAACTGTGAATCTAACACAGACTGTAAATAACACCTACAGGGACGACTTTGTTAAGGTGTGTTAAGCGTGGCATTTGGACAAAGCCAGCAGTAGCTGCTCTCACCCTGCCTGCACCAGTTTCCACTGCTGGCTGAAGTGCTGGCTCCCAAGAAAATTACATGGCAGACAGTTTTTACTGGATGATTCCAGCAGACACATCTTCCCCTGGGCACGACGTTTTCTGTGAGTCTTGGGCTGCTGCCAGAGGGGTGTATCCCAGATTCTTCTGAGGTCAGTGATGGGCAGCAGGGGCAGTGTTCAGGAGGTGCAGCTTTCCTTTGTTCACGTGCTCTGAATGGTCCTTGCCTACGAGAAGCTCTGCTGTTTGTTTTTTCTTGTCCATGCCTTTACTGGGTGTTCTTCCAGGTCTCCTTATGGAACTTTACTTTTGCATTAGAGCCTGGAAACTTCACTCCAAATCATGGGCTGAAGATACTGCTGAATTTTCGAGATTCCATTGCTCAGGGCAGTGTTCTCTAGAAAAATTTCCATTACAAGCTTGTTTCAAAATCTTCAGTTACTCGAACATACAGTACCTGGTGTTTCTGTGTGAAGATCACTTCACAAGTTGATCGAGAAGCTCTAAAAATTAATTATAACCCAGAAGAAACGCAATCTAAATAGAACACATTTTTCTTTTAGATCAGTGTTAGTTTGGTGTTCACAGTTCATAGCTATATCCTGCTTCAAATGCCTGAGTGCAGTGAAGCTTGAAAACCTCAGTTGGACACTGGATTCCCCCCAGGTCATGCCTTCGGAAGGTTAAGAATCACTGAAGATTGAGTCGTGCATCCACCATGTAATAGTTACTAACTCACCGTGCATCTGACCGCTTATAATTCACAACCTGGTTCCTGTGTGAAGACCCAATCAACTGAAGGTCACCTCCCTGGTCCCCAAGAAAGTTTTCACCCAGCAACACTTGGATTTCGGCTGCTCCTATAGCATCCTGTATCGATCACTTATAGAATATTAAATCTCTTTAAAGTAATGATTTTCATCCCAGTAGTTTCCTTGCCTCTGTGCTGCCAAGGATGCCAGGAAATAGACTTCAATACTCTAATCAGATATCTGCTGTTCATCTCTATCTGTTACGTCTGAGTCAGTGCTTCACTTCCCAGAAGTTTGTGTTTGTCCTTGTCAACCATAATCATCCAGTCAGTTTGTGTCCCCGTGTACCCTCATTAGGCTGTGTGGTTTCTGTATTGGAATGTAAACCGTGGGTAATTCTGGTGGGAGAAGGCAGAGGCTTTGACCCACAGCCCTGCTCCAAGCATTTAGATCGGCTCAGCTCTGTACGTAGCTGTGTTTTGACCTCTCCATGATGTGTTCATTGTATTTGCACAAACCGGCACGGTCCTCTATCTGAAGAATAATTTACGTTCATTATGTTTCTTTAAAACCTTCCATCTCCTCCCTTTCCCCGACTTTCCCTTTTCCCAGTGTTTGTAAGGTTACCGAAGAAACTTGCATTTAAGCAATTCAGGAAGAACTTAAGAATCCAGCTGTCTGCCAAGGTATATTTTTCTGTTTGCAGTCAATGTGAACCTGTAGTTTTTCGTCTCGTTAGAACATCGCATGGGTTCTGCATCAGGCCAGGTTGCTTGGTCTCACGTACTTGGGACGGAAGCTTTTGGACTGATGGCACAAAGCTTTTCAAACTGCTTCTAGTCAAGGAGGAAGGGGTTTGTGCATTTCTTTGACAGCTGAAGCATCTGAAACCGTTCACTGTGCGCTGCACACAGTGTAGAATTCTTCGTGAAGAAGACTGAGCAAATTACAGTGAGTGCTGAGCTGCTTTTGTTCCTCTGATGTAGAGTATGAATGCTGAAGGGAGAATTTGCCACAGAGAGGAAATGTTTTAGATTTACCTCAGCCTTGAAATCCATAGCGGACGGCAGAAAAGCCCGTAGTAGATGTTTGGACTAAAAGCAAGAGCGGTGTGTAGAGTCGCTCTACTATGCAGTGTCTGAAGAAGCACCTTCTCCACAACCCCCATCAGAACAGGACTGAGTTCTCAGTCTCATTCTGTGAAAAGCAGGTTTTGGGTTCGTTACTTAGAAAAATGTAGTTGCCAAGCAGTTGCATTTTGAAAGGGTCCAGTGAAGAAGATAAAGTGGGAAGGCGCTCTGAGTTGTTCCCCAAACTAAAATGTAAATACTCTGCCTAACTTACCCTGTACTTGCTTTAAGGTTAAGGGAGTCGGGGGGAACCAAACAGATGCAGAGGCACAAGTGCCAAGAACTTTGACTTTCCATTCTCAGAGAGATTTCTTGTTCTCTAGAGCAAAAGCTGACTTGATCAAAGATTATGCAACTTAGAGTGTGAACTAGGCCACTATGATTTCATACGGGAAACCTTTGGTAACGCTTTGAGATCTGTCTTTTTTATGACAGGATAACTCCTCTTGGAGAAGCAGCTCGACAGATGCACTTAGAAGCATGCCAAGAACTTTGACTTTCCATTCTCAGAGAGATTTCTTGTTCTCTACTTTTTTATTTCAAAACGGCAGTGACTGGTGAAATGCAGTGCTCAAAAGTGCTGTCGCCCTGTGCTGCTGAGCCGTTTACCTTGAGGCTCTCGTTTTCTTGGTGCAGAATAAAATCCCTGACACCATTGTCACTGCACTGGCCACTGCCTTGTGACAGGCACCATGGGCTCAGAGGAGCTACTGCTAGGGCTGGGCGAGCTCTTCACTGTGGACTAATCTTAGCCTTTTTTTTCCGTTCCTTGAGTTGTTGCCCAGTTCGAACGTTCTTTGCACATCCGGGGGGGGGGTCCTGGGAATATTTTCACTGTTGGTTGTTTTGTATGTTCTTTGCTTCTGTTGTTTGCTTCCAGTGGCATGATTTGTCGGGTTTCTGCTCTCTGTTAAGATGACTCAGTTTATAACAGGAGGAGGACACATGGGATGCTCTTGGCTGTATCAGCTCTTGCCGTCAGTCGTCTCCAAAGCGCATTCGAATCGGTATTTGCAAGGCTTCTGCTTTCCATAGATCTTTACCTAAAGCTGAATACTGCTCGTAGAGGCGTCAGAAACCACTTGATAGAGAGACCTTGTGCGCTGCCCAAGCTTGTGCGGCTTTTGTTGAAAGTGATGTTCTCATCGTAACTCGCCTTTGCTCTGGCTGTTGCCAGCTCTGATGTTGCGTTACACGAAGTACCTACAATTGTCAGCACTGTAGCTGTCACTCTCCTCTGTTGTTGTTTCCAGTTTGTGTAAATGCAAAGACATGAATAAACCCTGAGGGGCCACAGGCTAAAGACCTCTGTGTAAGGTGAGGTGAAAGGACTGAAATGCCTGGCTGTTGATGCCACCAAGGTGTCTTTTCCGAGAGGACCCCTGCAGTGCAGCTGAGTGGCCTGTGGTGCATAGTAGTTTTTCCTCAGCAGTTTTAGAGGAAATCGTTTCAGACAGCAGCAGGTTCTCAACCTTTCTACAATTTGGCAGTGGGTTTCACGACAATCCATGAGCCAGGTAGCTCAGACCGGTTGAAAACGAGACTCGGTTTCAGGTGTGGAATAAGCAGTTGTTGCTGGAGCAAAGAATATATTTTTACAAGCCCTGGTTACGGTCCCGTGAGAGACTTCAGGTCCTGTGCACACAGGAACAAACCATCCTGCCTCCAGTTTTTTCACTGAAGTGTGAGCAAGTTCTGCTTCTTTTTCGAAGAGAAACAAAACAAACTTGACTGTCATCTCTGCAAGAAGAACCTTTTTTAAGATGTTGATCCTCAATTTTAGGCAAATAAGGGGCATTGACAACTGGAAACGAGCAATAATTTGTACAAAGAATTTTGGACCTCTGACACTGTGGCTGCCTGATGTTCTTTTGATTCTCTGACAGCGAGTCTGTGTGCTTGCTCCTTGTACAGCTTGGTTGGTAGAAGTTGTTTTAAAAATGGTTTATGAAAATTATATTTATTAAATAAAATGGTCACTTCTAGCTGAGTCACTGTTTTAATTACCTCTGAAAGGAGAATATGCCTGAGTCACCCTGCACTGGGGGTTGGGATCACAGTATCAGAGTAATGATGAGGCTGGACAAGACCTTAAAGATCATCCAGTCCAACCTAAAACCAACCAAGTAACCCTAACATCTGACATCTAGCTCATGCCACTCAGCACTTCATCCAGCCTAACCTTAAACACCTCCAGAGACGGTGACCCAACCACCTCCATGGGCAGCCCGTTCCAAAACCTGATCACTCTTTCAGTAAAAAGCCTCTTCCTAATGTCAGGTCTATGGCATTCTGTGGTGAGGCCTGCTGTGCATTGCCTGTGTGGGCACAGTCACTGCATACAGAGCACAGACCCTCTGGAGCACTAACAGCAGCAGTGAGAGCACACAAGAATCAGAGAGTGTCTGTGGCTGGAGGGAGCCTTCATGATTTTAAAGTCCCAACCTGCAACCCAGCACTGCCAGGTCCCCCCTAAACCACATCCCTCATGTCTCTGCCTTCCACCGGGGGCCCAGGCAACCCATTCCAGTGTTTGATAATTCTTTCAGCAGACATTCTTCCCAACATCCAGCTAAACCTCCGTGCAACTTGCAACCATTTCTTCTAGTCCTGTCGCCACCACAGGAACNGGTGTCAATATGATGTTGCTGGCCTTCCTGGCCAGCTGGGCACACAGCTGGCTCATATTCAGCCACTGCCAACCACACAGACACACACCCCCACCCCCAAATCCTTTCCCACTGAGCAGTTCCCCAGCCACGCCTCCCCAAGCCTGTAGCATCACAGGGGGTTGTTGGGACTAAAGTGTAGGACTTGGCCCTTGGTCTTGTTAAACCTCATACAGTTGCCATCAGCCCATTGATCCAGCCTGGCCACATTAGGGCATCCCCATCCTCAAGCGGATCCACACACCCACCCAATTAGGTGTCATCTGCAGACTGGCTGAGAATGCACTTGGTCCCCACATCTGGATCACTGACAGAAAGCTCTGAACCAGGGCTGCCCCCCCGCTTGGAACTGGCTGCCAACTCCATTTCACCCCATTCAACACAGCTTGCTGGTTTTTTAGCCCCTCTGGGAGGCTGTGTCAGCGTCACTGAAGTCAGGTAAACAACATCCCCTGCTTGCGTGTCCTACATCCACTAGGCGTCATCCGGACGTAGGAGGCGATCAGGTTGGTCAAGCAAGACCTGCCCTTCATAAACCCCTGCTGGCTGGCCCTGATCCCCTGCACTTGCCCTGTGAGCACACAAAAGGTAACGGCACTGTAATCTTCCCTGGTACCAAGACCAGACTGCCAGGCCTGCAGCTCCCCAGCTCCGGCCCTCTGTTAGAGAGCCTGAAGCCCAAGTGAAGACCTTCCAGGCACAAGCAGGATTTATCTTTGTACCACTGCAACGTCCAGGCCTTGAGCTGACTTACACATGGTTAAACTGTCCATCACCCAGGTGTCTGTGTCAGTACCGAACGAGCCAGAGCTCCATCTTCTGCCTGTGAGACTATAATTTCATTCCATACTTACAGGCACGGTCTGCTCTTGCGGAGGCCCAAATGCCACGCTGGCTTTAAGAACCAAACCCTGTCCACGTACCATATCCAGACCCTACAGAGACTTTGGCACCATCACTTAAATAAAGTGTGAATGAGAAAAGCACATTAAATGCAGTCTTAAAAAGCAATGAACCTTCTTAAATAAGGGTTGGGTGGTACAGATCGCACTGCACAACAGCTCTGACACGAGCCTCGTTACTTACCAAGACTGATCAGCAAGGTCACGTGTTGGGTAGAGTCTTCACCCTGTGCAGCGTCCCCCTTCACAAGCAGCACAACAGCAGCCCCACAGCTCCACGCTGGAGACATTCAATGTCCTCTGCAGGGAAGACAGAGGAGCAGTTCTCACGCCGTCTTTCCCTCCCAAGAAAAGGCCTTGTCCAGAACGTTTATTTTATGTAGCAGGCAAGGATCCCCTCCTTTTGCTCTGTGAAAGAGCAGAGCCTAGAAATGTCTTACAAATAACACACCGGAACGATGCATGAGAAGACTTAAGTCATGGCAACTGCACTGGAGCTTTATTGCCTCTGTTGGTAATGAGAGGGATTGTAAGAAGTTACATTTGAACTTACAGAGATATGTAAATGATGGGTTTTTACTAAATATAATCTCGAGATTAAGTGTTTTATGTCAGGGCACTTCTAATTTCGTACATAATTTCATGTATAAAGCAGGTTACAAACGTCACGTTCCAACGTTCCTCTTCTTTTTTACTGGACACTTGGCAAAAGGACATTGATCCGTTTCAGGGGAGATCATCGAATTGAAGACGTAAGCACTTAGAATTGAAGCAATCCGAGTAAGCAACTGTTTGCGTTCTTGGGAACAGAACAGAACCCCCCCACAAATATACAAAGGAAAAAACACATGGCCACATCTGAGCACAGTTCCGTACAAAAGACTCCCTGCAACCAGGTGTTTTGTCCTCAGAACATCACCCTACTCCATCACTGGTTCTTTCAACTTCAGTCACTCGCTCTGAAAAACTTCTGAAGACGCCCTCAGAGCACAAATCACCCTTTTCTGCACCGTAATTAGTCCAAGGTCTAGGTATTTCTTTATAATTACACAGTAATTATAAGCGTGTAGTACCAGACTGATGACAACACTATCTTGTTGAAGAGATCTCGCGCTCCAAAGGAAATATCCTTTACCAGCACGGCGTGACACTGCCAGACCCAACCCCAGCCTCCTGAGGGACAAGTCTGCTTCGGGAGAAAAAGCAAGTCAGTTCTCGTCCCCAGAGCCAGCACGCTTGAGATCAATCCGAAACTGTACCAAAGCCCTCCAGACAGCAAACAGCAGGCACAGAGACCTCGNCCCCCATCCCTATTTACACAAAACGGAGAATGGAAATACTGAAAGCAGCAAAACGCACGACTTCGGGCAAAGCCAATCCCAGCAGCTGGCTACGTCTGCAGTGGTTTCGGGGAACTGTGTTCTTGAAATAAATGCACAAATGGATCTTCTGAGGAGGACACTGCTGCAGGGGGACCCAGCCTTACGGGCAGCTTCACAAATAAACATTCTTTCTTGTTGCAGTGATTTTTTCCTAAAATACTGGTAGCATCTGCGTGAGGGCTCGGCTGCTCAGTGCAAGTGCCAACTGCTCGCTCCAGAAAGAATTCTGGCCATTACCAAGGGACCATTCACAGCATGGATGTGAACCTCTGTCCTTGCTTCTAACTACGGCCGCCTTCTCGCCTGGAGCTTGGTGTTTTCCGGCTTGAATTTATCACTTCGTAAGTAACTAAGTGAGGAGTAAAAGCATGTTCTGCACAAAAGCAGCTCAAGAGCTCTTGTAACACTAAAAATAAGGAAGGATCTGATAAAAGTTGTTGTGAACAAAATGACCTTGATTTAGTTAACTGCAGTAAGACTGTAAGGAGTAGTGATGATAAACACCGTAATAATTTGAGCAAATGAAGCCAGTGCAGGATTTCATTTCTCACTCGGGCTTCACTCTTACTTTCAGAATTTGGCAATGACAATCAACTGAAGGAAAAGTCAACACGGCAGTTAAAAGATGGGTGTCGCCTGCAAAGGCAGTACCTGTGTGTTAGAAAGGTTTCTCTTGTCAGAACAATTGTTTCAAGACCTTGATTCACAAACTCACCAGCTTCTTGCACGACAGGGCCGTTTGTTTCGTCACACCTCAACCATATAAAATCACACATCTCGATTTAAAATACTGTATTGTGTAGCAAACATTAAGACACAAATTCAGTATATTCAAGTTTTAGATTTCCACAGAAATGAAAAACCGTCCTTGGACAGACAGATAAGCATTTCCAAACGGTCATGAAATCGGATTTCCTAGATACCGACCTAGAGGATATTAGATGCTATCATGACGCACACAGCTGATCTCAACGACGCTCACTGAAGCCTGACTAGAACACGAAACACAGGTGCTTTAAGTGCACAGGAGTTGTGTCGTACTTCAGCATCCTCGGAGGCAGCTGATGTACAATCAAACCATTCAGATAGGCACCTAGATAACCCAGTATCAACAATCTTGGGGTTTCTTGGTTATTTCCACAACTGTTTTTCCCAGGTACTCCAACTGGCTTCAATGATACCTGTACTCTTCCAGAAAAGAAAAGGAAAACAAACCAAATCAATCGGAGCCGGCACACTTAAATATATCACCTTACAGGAAGTGCTATCATACAGTCTTTGCAACTAGCCCCAAGTGTATATTTAAGGATTCTTTCAAAATCGGTTTGATGTTGATCTGTATAACTCACAGATGCCAAACAACAGTTGTCTGATGATGACCAGCATTGTGCTTTAGGCGAAACCAGGAACCTCAAAAGAATTATAAAGCTTCTAGGATTTATGGGAGATGAAACTAGGGTGCTCCACCAAAAAAAATTCCCCATGATGAAATCCACAATGTTGGAATTTTAACGGGCAAGAGTGGTCCAGACTAGAAGAAAAGCCCAAACCACCAGTAGAAGAATGAACTATGATATGGTCCAAGATGTATCCTTAAAGGTTTGTCTCAACCCTCAGCCAGACTGTGAGGATTGATCTTCAGTTCAGTCCAGCCAGCAGAAATTGACTGTGCAATTTTCCACGTCAGGGATTTGTACAGACTATGTACACTCTACAAGGGTCCTTCAGTGCTACACTGTCGTACTTTTTGTCCCAGCAATTTGAGGGCGTGCAAATTCCACAAAGTCATCGATAAGAACTGGCCATGCCCCTGAAAGAAAAAAGAGACCAGAACATGAGGAACTCAATCCCACATCTGTCGAAGCTTCAAAGCTGAACAAGTCACTTACTCTTCAGGCTCAGCTATGGGAAATTTCATGCAAAAATTGCTGGGGTTTGATGTTCTTCCTTGAAATTCAGCAGTCGGTTAAAGATTTCTGCTTCCTCCAAGCCCAGCTATCAAACATCCCTTCTAAGGGTCAGACTTCCCTCATCTGCCTGACCACAACAGAAATAAACAAAAGCTGACCAAAACTCGAGTTTGGCACCAGAACTCGATCTCCAGGATGGCAACAGCTGCTTCAGAACTGCTGAATTCTGGATGACGCTGTCTCTGCTGTAAGTAACAGTGTGTCTTGACATCCTAGAGCACTCGCTGCTCACTACCTCACTTTGTTCAGCTGTAATGCTCACCCTAACCAGGCCCAAACATGGCAACATACTCCGTACTGCTGGCTATAGGAGCAACACTGCGAGGGCTGCTGCTACCCTGTAATGCTCTTCTGCATTCCTTATCAAGAGGTAGTTAAAATGCCTATCAGTAGCTATTACATATTACAGGCAGAGGTCCCCAGTCATGCACATGATGGTCATGAGAAGGTTAAAAACACCTGCGGGCAGGGGTTGGGTTCCGACCCCTGTAAAATACCGTATTCCAAATCACCATAAACATGTCACAAGTTGATGACTGGACTTGTGAGGTCACTTCCAACCTTAAGACTCTGATTTATTGTGGGCAGCAGCCTAATTTGCTCAAAGACAAGGGAGTGAGAACTGCCCATAATTATCAAATAACGTTGTAGAAGTTTGCTCCCCTCTGCTCTGGAAGTACCCAAAATTTACAGTTTCCTCCTCTCAGTGAGCTGATCTGCTGCCAGCAACTGACCTTGGCTACAGATGGACTTAAGAGGAAAGGTCAGTACAAAAGCTTACAAACCCCACGTTTGGTGGGGTGTAACTCCTGTCTAGCAACTGCTAGCTTCACTGGCTTAGCACCACAGTTCTATCTTCACATAAACTAAACCAGCCAAACTTCAGGTGTTCTCAGCCAAGGGATGCAATGATCAGAAGACCCTACAAAGAACTGCACAGGACACGGACCGGCTACGGAGTTGAAGATGTTAAGAACTCTTTGACAGAGAATCTGTGTCTATGAAACAGACAAATTAGAAAGAATTTGTATTTGAGCTCTGATGGAAGAAACCAAGATAATGGATTTATAAAGTCTCAGCATTATTTTTAACCCTGCAGGAACAAATCGATGCTGACGACACGCATGCAGGGAGTTCTACCTGAACTTGAGAGCCCAGCTATTGTCTAATCAGACTGTTACTACAGCTGCACCAGAGCAGACCCCAGAAACAAACAGCATAAAACACAGAAGTTAAGAAAACAGAAATCTTTACCTTCCTCATCATAGTTAGACATATCATCTGCTATCATTGTACTAAAGTCTAGAAGAAGGTTCCAGGTATCCTTAGGAATTGATCTTTTATGATGTTCCTGTTTGGAGGGGTGGAAAATTTATGTTTAAAAAAATCAGTAATTGGAAACCTTTGTACACATCCATCTTTGCTGTGCTGGACACATGCATATCCCCCAAATGCACCCATGTGGTACACACTAGGAAGCACCGTATTTGGAATCTGGCTCTATAATCCATTTCATCTACTCAAGAATTTAAACATTTCTATCAATCAAGTTTTGTTTATGTAAATATTAAAACTTACCAACAAAAATTTGTTCCACAAGTCTAGAAATTTAAATCTTCCATTAAGTACTAAATTCCAGTAGGCAATGGCCATTTCTAAATCTGTAATATTAAGAGACAACACTTTTAGATACACAGTTCAAATAGATCGTCTCCACAGGTATCCGTCGCTAAGATGAACCATCTATTCATAGCAGTGAAAAGATTAATGCAAATACACTCGTGGATCCTTTACAAGAAAGCAACCATAAAGAAACTGTTACACAACTGCTGTACAGGTTTTGATGCTATCACTGGAATGCAGAAGAATGGAAAATCTCCCAGTATCTAAAATACGCTAGACACACAAAGACATTTCAAACACCCTGCGCTACCTAACAATAGTCAGACTTCAGTTACATATTGCTGATAGAATGTTACTGCCTTGGAAAGGAAACATGTGCTAGGAATGCCTGCCTCCTTTGGTTCTGTAACCTAATACGATTTACATCAAACTACTTTTTTACTGCTTCATTCTTGGATCAACCTTTGTAATACAGCTTTTGTTGAGTGATCAGTTCTGCAATCAGGTTTTCTTGGAAAAAAAATAACACTGTATAAGCAAATCACTGTTTGGTTTGTTTGCTGTTGGGATTTTTCTGGGTTAGGTTCAGTTTTTGTTGATTTGAGGTGTGGTGGTGGTTCTGGTTTTGGGGGGCTTTAGGCTTTTTTATTTTCCCCAAGGCTCCTGTTAAGTTCTTGCTTGTTTTGAATCAGAACAACTGACACCTTTCAGGAGCGAGACCAACCAACTGCCTGCCTGTCTGGCTGCTACGAGTTGCTATTCTAGTGTAGCAGTTAGAAAAAGAGACTGGTTAGTCCAGCATGTAAAGAAAAAAAACCTCCCTGGTATTTGCCACAGGCTAAACCGACAAGCACCTACTGTTTCTTAGTGGTATCCAGTAACACATTAGCTGAGAAAAGAAAGTTATGTATCTCAGTTCTAAACGTCTACCTACTGTGGATCCCCAACACCAGGAATTAACAAGGATCACTGCGTAACAAAACAGTACTAACTGGCAGTCTCTCTATTGCCACAAATACACACTAACTCTAAAAGACTACCTAGTTAAGTGGCCTGTTTTTCACATAAAAGCTCTTATCTATTTTGCAGTCTTATAAATATCTTCTAGAAACAGTCCTCTTGTGAGAACAGGGAGAAGAGGCACGTGGTTGGAAAAGGAAAAATAAAAAAAAACCAAGGAAACCCTCCCTTCCCCCAGATGCACAAACTATTTAAAACAAAGCAGAGAGGTGGGTTTCAGCAGTGAAATCAACAGCAAACAAAACAAAGTCTGAACTCTGCCTTGCTGGAGGGAAAATAGGTGGTGATGGGGGGCTTTTGAATTGTTTAGTAACTTTGATACTAAAAGGTCTTCTGGAACAGCACATCCACATTACAATGCCTCCCAACCAAAGTAATGAAGAGAATTTGCAGAGGATTTCCCAGCAGCTGCAAAAGGGTGCAACTTCAGACACAAGTATGAGTTTTGAGAAGCAGTGACAAATGAAACAGAACTCACTGCTCCTCAGGGAAGCTATATGTGAAAAGGACAACTTCATGAAGAGTAAAGGCTAGGTACAGGCCTAGAACAGAAGATTCAGATACTTCAGCTTTCAACTAAAACTTTCTAAAATCAAATGCTTCAGGTTAAGCTTGTCGATCTCTCAAGAAAGGGATGACCAATCTAAGTTTTATTTACTTGTTACAAACACTATGGACAAACTGGGCTCTTTCACATGCTCATACAGTTCTGCGATTATTCCTGCAGGTAAGCAAAGGCCTTTAAGAAACAGAGGTTCTGCAACCTCTCATTATGTAAGTCCAAACATGTAAAGCACAAACACATGATAGCTTCAAACAAACTACGAGATCACAACATTGAAATTTCAAGTTTTCTTTCAGGCTGTCATAAGAAAGTGACAGAACACTCAGAAAAGCCCTCCTCGATCAGTTATGAAAGACTCAAAATACATGCTCTGTTCTGAGCTTTGTTCAGAGAGATGCAAGAGAAGCAAACATGTTTTGCGATGAACATCAGCTAACAGGTATTCTCAAATGAGATGCACACCCCACGGGAACTTTTACAACATTCACAGTACTTACAAGGTAGTAAGGGATTATGCGAGGCAATGCAGTTCCAAAACTGCACCTTAACTTCTACACAGTGTTTGGAAGATTAGAGACCAACACACATTAAAAACAATTTGCAAGTTCCTACAAGCAGTTATTTAGACACTCCAAAATTAATTGTCTGACTAGAAGCACTTACTTTCAGCACTGTAGTTCTCCCAGAATTCTTTTGCTTCAGGGTTTCCAGAATTATTCTGCCCTATCATAAATTTTTGCCTAGAACTGTGTATTTATTGACATCAAAAGGGCTGGTAAACATTTATATTTTAAGCTCAGTTCTGCATCACCTCCAGACTTAGAAAAAAGCAACATATATCAAACAAAAACCCAGCAATCCTTACACTTTATATATGCTGTATGGATCCGAGAACACTACACTTGTCTCTGACACTGTTATAGCTTCCTTATGCAGGTTAAGCTCTAACTTGAATGGGAAATACTGCAGGGAACTCAGTGTTCCTGGCAAAGCAATTTTACTGAAGCCTTCTCCCCTTCAGTTACTCTTAAGATTCATTTCTAGATAGAACTGGGAGAGGCAGGCAGAATGGGGTTTCTGAAAAAGAATTCAAGTCTCTCACCTCTTATTTTCCTCTCCATATTTCTAAGGTAAGCTACCCTACATCAAACAGTTCTGTTATTCTGAAGCTTTGTGAAAATTAATTAAACATAATCACAAACTGCAACACATAATCATACGTGTATTATACCATCTAATCATGTGTAACTGCTGTTCCATTTCTACCCTTACAGTTATTCTGCAAAATACTTCTGGTTGTGCAAAGCTGTTTAGTAAAACAAACACACACTTTTCAACAGTATCCGTCAGAAAGAAAAACCAACCCCCTGCATCCACTCACTAGAGAACTGATTCTGCACTGACACTCTATATAACCTATCTTCTGCCCTCTCGCTCTTCTGTTTCTGTCCACATCTCCCTTGTTGTAGCAACCTGAAAGATTCATGTGACTTTGTAGAAGAAACAGGAATCAGCCCATTCATTCGTTTGCAGGATTCAGACCTGACTACACAAATGCACAAGTATTTTCAAGCAGTTTGGCCGTGCTCCTTCAGCTTCTTCAGATAATGAAACTCACAAAGTAATTGAAAACAAGGAAAGGAAAAATATGTTTAAAAATAGCATAGTCAACATCAAGACACAAGACAGCTTTTGCTTAGTTAGTTATTTTTCAATATTCATTTTAAGCCAGAAGTTGGTCCACATGTACAAGAAAATAAAACCAAAGCAGACCACTCATCTGTTCACAGCACATGAATCCAAATCTGGTCATCACCAGACAGTTTAAGGTATTTTCACCACTGAGATAAACAAAGCATTTGGCTATTCAGTATTTTATTTATTCTCAGAAGCAGAACAGTTAACAGAGAGTCATGAGATACTAGTTATGGCTAATATCTCAACCACACTCTATATAAATGAAAGTGCCTTCTGGTTGGTGAACACTACTGCTTGAAAGGAATTTTTGCTTCCTTTTTTTGCTGTCTAGAGCAGACACATCTACAGTTTGTTCATTTAGTTCCACCACAACAGTTGTAGTTATGTCTCTATTTTTAATAAGTGATTCTTCCACTTCTCCTGTTACACTAATGGAAAACACAACCAGCAGAAGAGCACGAATAATGAAAAGAAAACAAAAAGTCAGTGAGCTGAGGGGTAAAAAAATAAAGATACAGATAGGTACCTATTCCAACAGCATCACAACAGGCATCAGGGCCAGGATACAGAAATCTACTTGTACTGCTCCAATTCTATTTTGCCAAGACATTTGCAAGCATTTTTGTTTTTACAAGAGACTATTATCAGTATACCTACACAGAAATCAGTTTTACAGCTTAAATCTATCCCAAAAGTGAAAATTCCATTAACCTGGTCAGTGCTGCAAATTCTAAGCAGTATAATGATGTCTTTAATGCAAGGCCATAACCCACTGGGTTTACTGAGAACTGCACACACTTAGTGAAAGAATGAACCTCCTCTCAAAATGTTGTGGTCTACATTAATGATGCAGATATTTCTATGAACTTGATCACCTTAAACTGACATTTACCTTTCACAACACAGACGTATCTCATCCCAAGGGTGGTTCTCTTTCAGACATGTTGGATCACAGTAACAGTAACAGTTTCACTTACTGGTTTAATCAGTCATACCTCGTATTTAGAGATTTTATGATTTTGATTTAATTTAGGATTAAGAATACATACCTAAACCTTTCTGTCCTGGATTCTTTGCGAAGTTGAAAGTAAACTGATAAAAATCCTTAAATCTTCCTGGCTCTTTTAATTCTTGTTCCATTTTAGGAATCTGGGCCTTCAGTTTTTCTATGCTGTCACATCTGCATTTTAAAACACGTATTTATTTGTCTATTACTCATTTTGCCATGGAATACAATCATCAAAACAACATTCAGGAAGACTTTAATTTATCTGCACCCATACAGTAATTGAATTTCTTTGTTGTTATTGCTTCACATTGCCATTTGCACATACGAATAAATCAGATACCACAATCTGCAAGATTTTTAGAAAAATATGATAAAGACTACAACATTCTCTCAATGCAGAGAAAACCCAGTTGTCTTAGACTGTAAACCAATATCCTAGGTTCTACCTATCTGAGTAGCTCTGTGCCTACTAACTGAAGTGCTCACACACCCAAGGCTGACTTGCTTTTTCTGGTCACTAAACACCCAGCAGACGGACACCTAATACATTTTTACAGAAGCAGGCAAAAGACTCCAAGAAGTCTCTGAAGTCTGAAAGGACAATGTGAATTTCCCAAAACAGGGTTGTTTCACCAGATATTCCAGTTTGTGACACTGGTTTACACTGTTGCTGTCTAACACTTAGTGCACACTTACCCTAACTCAGTCATTCCATCCATGAATTCCAGCTTTGAAAACTCACACTGCGTTGCAGCTCGGAATTTCCACGCAATGATGAGTACGGTAATGCTGGCTGGGTCAAGAGCTAGGTCATCACAAAACTGCTGTATACCATCTATACCAATTTTATTTTCATCTTGAGGATCTTTGGGATATAAAAGTAACAAGAAAAACAGGTGTTTTAAACACAAGCTAGTTTATTTGACAAGTGTATTTAAGGTGTTTTCAAGAAGTCATTTCTGATTTCTAAGTGAATCTTTTTAAAACAAAATTATAGTAGTATTTTTAATGTCTATGACTTAACAATTGAGGCAGTTATTGCTACAACAAAACCACCCAACCAATGAAGCTTTTGTCATTTTCACTGAGACACAAAAGCACCACAAACATTTGGTTTCTGCCTAATAATATGCATGGCACTCCAACTCATTCCATACAGAGAACTGGTCCTTTCTCACCAGCACACTTAATTATTGGCATCTCTGGCAAGATCTGTGCACCATTGTAACAATTCTGCAGTGTCCACTTACGAGCTGTACCAATACAACACTCAGACTGGTACAACAAACAAATGTGCTGTGAATTACCAGTCAACATCAGTTTTAGGCATGTTCTGGCACCACTAGCATGCACAAGACTGGACTTGGTAACCTTCAAGAGTAAAGTTATGTTGCCCCAATACCGATTCCAAGTCAGCCAGGCACACTCCTCTTTCACATCTGGTTTGGAAGCGAAATGCTCCTAACTCAAGTGCACTAACAAAGACCTTACTAATGCAAGCCAACAAAGACTTCAGGAAAATGGTATTTGGATTATGCAGGCATATAAAAACTGACAGAAAATGCAGCTATTGTTTTTAGATTTTTTTACATGTTATCCACAGAACTTGTTCTACTGTACTGAATTCACTTTACCATTTGTGGTAGGATATCATCAGCTGAACAGTGGCTGTGTAACAGATAGAGACTTTGTTTTCTTTTCTGCTCTGTAAATATCTGATAATAAGCACAAGGTGAGTAAATATTAAGGTAGAACCCAGCTCTAGCTCAGCACTGAGTCCTGAGTGATGTGCCTTCCCCAGAAGAATCACCTCAAATCCAAGTTAACCATTACAGTTACTCAGTCCACACACAATTCCACTATAAACATTCTTATATTTAGAGCACATAAAGCAACTGTGTGTAATCCTTGTGAACTGGAAACCTGCGTACATTCCTCCTCTAACTCCTATTATTAGTAACAGCAGAACAAAGGTGAAATCCTCAGTTAAGACTTCCAAGCACAAGAGCAGGGCTGCATGGATAAGCTGCAATGAAGAACACACACGGACAACTCAGAAACATGCCTTAAAATCCCAGGTACTCACCTTTGTATCTGTTATATAGCTGTTCTAACTTCTTTCTGTCCAATGATCCTTTAACACTCTCTCGTATATAAAGTTCAGGATTTTGGAAAAAGTTGTCTGTTGCAACATCTAACTTCCAGTCATTTTGAGACAGACAGCTCACTGCTGTCTTTTCACTAGATTGCGTGAAGACCATAAACTGACGCACTTTGTCCTTCTGCGATGATTTCAACTTGTTCTAGTAAAAACAGACAATACTGTAACTAGAAATGTTTTACTCAACAAACAAGAAAACCTGAACAAAAACACAAATAAAATCCCCACTAATACATCGATACTATTAATTTTTGTTTAGATCAGTATATTTTATCATTTTCTCCAGCAATCACACTTCCCCTAACTGACGGGGCAACTAAGACACTGCAATCAACATCTACTTTCTTCCTTATTTTTTTTTGTAATTTAAACTTACCTTCATTGTAGTTACTTTACACTGCAACAAAACTGAGTTAAATCATCACAAAGACCAATGCAGGACAGACCATGCTCCCAAGAGCAAGATCTCTTCATGTGCCTCTTGATGGCACTGGGCTGGCTCATCCATTTCAGGGAGCTACAATCCAAAACGGCTTGAAAGGCTTTTTTTCTTTTCTTACAGATTTTTCACTTTGAAGGCACCCAACTCCACCTACATAATTTGCAAAACATTTCTGTGAGGAGCCTTTGTCTCCATTTCACAGGTGCAGCAAGTGAAGATTAAAAAAAAGGGTAAGTAATTTTGCCAGAGGCAGATGGGGAGTGAGTAGCCAAGGTGAGAGCTCTGGAATCTCAGACCTCCTGCCAACACAGAGACATCCCTCTGCTCTAGAGCAGAACGTACTGGATAACTTGCTGACAGTAATTTATCAACATAGATGGATTCCCAAGGATATTTCTCAGTATTTCAAGGATATTAGTTACACAAAAGCTAACTGCTGCTCAGGGGGAAGCTATCATACTGTAATTTCCACATGCATGGTTCCTTCTTTCTCAGGGAGCACAGCAAAAAAGTTCTCTAGACAAAACAAATCATCCTGAGCCAAAGAACACACGGTTTAGGAATAGCAGCACCAGCTCAAGCTCTTCATTCCAAAGGATAATCAGTGTCCAATCACATTATTGTTAGAAAAAAAGAACTAATGCTTCAGAACACAAATTCATCTGCCCTAGAAGTCAGACTCAGTTTTCTGCTGCTTGACTACATTGAACTGAGCACCATTACTCGCAAGAGTACTTAAGTTACCAACCTCAGAGCTAGACCTTTTAAGAAAATACAAGAGCATCACATTTGTCTTAAACTGATATACATATAATGTACTAAATAGACTGACACCTTTTATTTTTTTTTTAAAATATAATCTAAATCCCCATCAAAACCAAAGCAACCTTCTATCTACCACACTGAGCTGAAGCCAACATTTCAGTGTTCGCTGGAGACCTAAACATAATGACTATTAGCTAAGCAATGTGATTCTTAACGTACTCTTGACTCACTATGAGGGTGGTGAGGCAGTGGCAATGGGCAGTGGATGTTCCCTTCCTGGTAGTGCTCAAGGCCAGCTCGGATGATCTCTAAGGCTCTAAGGTCCCCTCCAATTGAAACCATTCAATGACTCTGCCATGTGCTACTGCTTTGTTTCAGCTTCTGCTATAAGTTTCTCAGACTGGCCTGTTTGCTACAAACGCGTTTCTGAAACTCAGATTTCTAGAGGCCACTCCAGAGAAAGGAGGTCCTGCAAAAACCCACTACTGACAAACTGCACATTTTGAGCTTCTCAGCAGACACTGAGCACCATTACGATAATGAGCTTAAACTTCCAGAGAAATCGCTTAGCTGACAAAGGCAATGACTTCCAGAAATGATTAATGAATTTCTACTTGCAGTTTTTAAAAATATATTGTAAACTCAAGATATATTAAAACAAACCATTGAGTGAAATCCCAAAGATGAAACAGCCAAGATAATTTTCTGTATCAATTATCAGCTTCCTCAAACAAGTTTCCCACCGACTGCTGCATCCAAACACTCAGCTGCACAGGGAGAGTCATGCTTGTGAACTTAGCTTTTCTCTCGTCTTTGGACAAAGCTGGTACCTTTAATCATTGGGTTTAATCAGTTTGGTTTGTTTGTTGTTTGGGATTTTTTTAAACACACACACGAGTGTGTGCAGCCCTTTTAATAGCGAGTACTCTGTAAATGATCAAGAAGCTTTTTCCTGCCCTTCTCCTGCAACAATAAAAGCAATGACATACAACAGAAAGTCAAGCAGCAGGTTTAAATTGGCTTCACCGTGGATGCCCAAGCCCACAAAAAAGGTGACCACTAACTCTGTGCAGTCACTATAGCCACAGTTTTTGCATAATGTGAACAAGGAGACAAGAAGAATTTATTAGATAAAAAGAAAGCAGCTTGTATCACTTTTATGATAAAATTTAAATCCTATATATGCACAGGAGTGCTTCCCATGCTCGGGGCTCCATAAGTGACAGTAACAATATTAACCTCTTACAGTGAATGCTGAATTTGCCAAGAGTCAAGCAGCCAGTGACACTAATCAGTGCAGCACTCTAATAGATTTAGATGCAATAAATCACACTTTTCAACAATCTTTTTCTGGAATAACCACATTTATACTGGTCAAATACAAGTTTATTTTCAGTAAAGAAGTGTGAAAGCCTTTTCTTTTACATCTGATGAATGTTTCCACAGAAGCTTGCCAACGTGGATGAGACACTCCACATCCTAAGTGACTGGACAACTCTTTAGGCCTACAGTAGGAGAACAAGGGATGAAATTACTGCTGAGTCTTTATTATCCTGTTATAGCTCTTCTTTCACCACATTAAAATCCCACACTTGAAGCAGGAACAGGTTCCAAGCCTTCCGCACTTCTAGAAGCTATTTCTAGAAGCTGAGCTCTAGTCTAGCAGTCTATTATGGCTTTAAGTGTGCAATACAGAAGCCAGAGCCCCCTATAACCTTTAATGTTGTAGTCATCAGGCAAAAATACCTTACAACAGCGACTGCATGTCATGCAAAGCAACTTGTTTAAAATATCTCAACTTCGACACTAGTTAAAAAGGAAGACAGAATGTTATTTAACAGATATCTGTCCTGCTAAAATATTCATTTAAAAGCCTATGGAAAACAAATGCAACAAATTTCCTAGGAAGTCTTTCCCTCTGGGATAAGAGGAAAACACAGTAATTCAGATCTGCAGCATCTGATCAAGTTTGTGTGGTATGTAAGGTACCTTTCATAACAAGGATGTCCTAAGGGACAGTAAACTTACTTTTAAAACTTAGAATAACTTCTCCAAACAAAAAGCTACTTTATGTAGATTCACAGAACTACAACAATTCCATCATTCTGAGGAATGATGCCATGACATTGATTTTTAAAATGAAAATTGACTTCTCCCTGTGATGTACCAACTTTAATAATTCTAATTCAGTGACCCATCCCAGATCAGATACTTCCATGAAAAATTAGGAAAAAAAAACATTATACTTTTTGTCTGCAAGTATTTTTTCTGATCTCAGACTGAAACTCCCTGTCTAGAGGAGCAAGCTTTCCTAGGAAAGCATGAGAACTGATCTGTCAAAACTCTGACATAGTTGATTTTCCTTCTACACTCAATTTTTAGTAATTTCAGATGAGTTCTGCACACTAGTTATCAACATTTTCTGGCTAGCTAATAGCTCTGTGAGGGCTCCATCCACCATACTGGAGGATGTCCATGGGTAACAGTAACAACCTTCATCACTCACTGCCTGGACTGAATTGCTGAAGATTCCTACAAAAATCATGTTCTTGGACCTTGCTCAAAGGTCATACGTGACCACCAGCTAGACAAGCAGTGCACCATCAGTTTGAAGTATCACTGCTCAAAACTCCTTGTGGCCTCCAAAGGCAGCATTCTCGATTACTCCTTAATGAGTAGCTGCTTTTGACGCTGCCCTCCCCAGCCACCGCTTACAGATGATTCGATTCCTGCTAGTGTCATAGCTAACTAAAGGAACTGGAATGATGTGACATCCACACTTTTGTTTCAGACAGAGCACAAAGAAAAGTCTGTTAAATGCTCATGCAGGTGACAGGTAAAAGCCTTTTCTAAATTGGTATCAGCCTCCACAAAGACCAGGCTTTTAAACTAACTGCATTTAAAGTCCAGCAGGAGATCCCACTGTGGGAAGCACTCCTGCACTTTCAAAGGACCTTCAGCCCACACACAGAAGAACTGGCTTGTGCATGCAACAACCTTAGAGATCTGTCAGTTTTGTCACATCTTTACGAGACGCTAATATTGCTTCCATGCAGTGTCTGAATGATTCCACGTTGGGCCATGAGTCCACTAATGGAACACACAAGACACCTGCAAATAGTCTGGTTTACTGCTCGTATTCAATAAATACATGGCTAAAGCTTCAAAGACAAAACAGAGAGTATTTTTCTTTGTATAAGAAAACAGAAAGTAATCACAACAACAGGAGTCTGCAAACATACTGAACTACATTTTAATCCAGCAGCTGTGATGGTGCACATATATGCCACCAAGAACCCAATAAAATCCAAGTTAAAGACAAAAGTGATTTAAGTAAATAGCCATAGTTTTTGCATAATGTGAACAAACATCTCCTTCAACTACATTTCATTTTCTACACAAAAAGTAAGATCATCAGGACTTAAGTTTCTGTTTCAAGCTTATGTGAAATCATTTCTCTGCAGCAGGAAAGAACAAAACTTTAACATGTACAAGGTCTGTGGAGAAATAAAAAGCAAAACACCAAAATACAACCAAAAATCACACACAACATAAAATCCATCGTTTTTTATACCCACTAATGTTCTTTTACACAAGTCCAAAATAGAGCTACTCAGAATGCAGAGGTTGGAACTGTATCTTAAGGCAATTTGTGTTAACCTGCAAAGCGAAGGAAACACGAAAAAAATCAGGGCTTTTCCAGTTAAAAAAAGCACAAAATAAAGCTGTCAGTTGTTAAGCGCTTGTAACTCTGGTTTGAGGCAGATGCTCTATTCAGCCCTTAGAATCTGCACTCATACCTCGCATTTGCATTGGCACCACAAAACATCAGGAAAATATCCAGAACTACATAATAAATTTCACACCTTGTTCTCTGAGTAATTCATACTCCTGAATATTTTTTCATGGCTCTAGTTAAAAGTGATTTCACAGTACAAGTTCAAAGAGGTCTCTGCTAAGCGAGCAGAGGAAACAAGATCATGCACCATCTTGTCTAGCACTCAGACTACTTTGTCCTAAGTATAGTGCCAAGAATCTGCAAGATTTACTATGGAAGAACCAAAAACTCTTAATATCAACAAACTGCTACAAACATGAATATGCAGCACACCAAACAGCCTCGCCAAACAATGAGGGGAGTGAGACACTACATAGCAATGTCATGAAGTACAATAACATCACAGGAGACTGCGTCAGACATGAAATTCTTGCAATATTAAATCTTTACAACTTCCTGTCACCTGAGGTTAGCAATAAAAAATTACATATTTATCAGCACAGAAGTAGTCTTCAAAGAAGTCAATCTGGACAATACTCTAGACAATATCATAAAGAGATATGGTTAGTACGTGGCTCCAGACAAAACTATCAATAAGACATGTCCCTTCCCCAGAAGTGTTCAAGACAAAGGTGGATGGGGCTCTAGGCAATCTGGTCTAGTGAGCAGTGTCCCTGCCCACGACAGGGTGGTTAGAACTAGATATCTCAAAGTCCCTTCCAGCCTACACCATCCTATAATTCCATGCTCAAACCCTTTCCCTGATCAACACAGATAGTCTTAAATTCATTAAACCATACAGAATAATACAGGTAGCAGCTTTTAGAACAGATGGCTTAGAGTACACTTGACCAGCTCCCCTCTCTGTCTTGATCTGCAGGCACCACATCTTCATGGTGGGATGAGGCAGGTATGCTGGGATATTAACTGGTAAGGTGAAGGAGAACACTTCTGTACAGATGCTGCTCAGCTCAGATGGCAGGGTGGGTACAAGAGGCAGATTGTTATCAGCAGCCCAAGGAACAGTGCCTGGGTGGTGTACTCAAGCCCTACTCAAAAAACACTTTTCAAGTCACCTGAATGGCCAGAGTGAACCTGACAAACTGCTCACTTTATGACAACAAGTCTCCCTTCCAGATATTGGATAAAGACAGTTTGAACCCAAGAAACCTTTGTCCTGAAAGCAGTGGCTGTACAAACACTGGAGAGACCACATTAGAGTCAGAAGCATTTCAACTGGTGGTGCTGCATAGGAGCCGGGCTCCAGCTACAGGAGCATCTATGATAGCATTTGCTGTGCTGGACAAGGAACCCCATACCAGGAATCCACCATAGCCCCTGGAAGGACTCACCAGGGCAGCAGTGCACACAAGTCAAAACACAGAACACTAAATCTCATGTTTCTGGATGGATGCGTTCAACTCTCTGAGAAGTCTCCCTATTCTTTAAGGATAGGATTTTTACATATTACACATGTAGGTACAGAATCCTTTCACCTGGGTGCTAGAAACAATTCATACTTGTATTTACTACTTCTAAAAGCTGTAGCTTGTCATTTAGTGTCTATGTCATCCTTTCTCCTAGGTGCTAGAAGTCAACAAGCACAGCCTGGGAAACAGCTGTTTGCATAGAGCCTAACAACTATGCTTGGGGCCATGAGTATTCAGATACACTCTCCAATCTGATAAATGCTGATCTATCAGTACAGCATTGTTCCACAGAATATATCTGCTACTTCACCTAAGTGTTTCCAAGAAGACTAAGCAAATAGAACTCTGCTGTTTCTCACAAAAAACTTCTCTCAGTGCCTCACTATTTCTGTTACATTGCCAGTACTGTTCTGCTTGAATTTCTAACCATGCAGCCAACCGATGACAAATGTATCTACAAGACACCAGCTGTGTATTTATTTTGCACATCTACGCTGGATGCACTGTGAGAACACGTCTAGGTGACTTTAATGAGAAGAAGTCTTCATAAAAAGCTCTGTAATCTTACTGCACCAGTGCTACTTAAGACAGACCCAGACTTACGGAATTACAATGAGACATCACTACAGTCTGAACTTTACCCAGACTTTTATGTTAAGCTTCATGAAAATCTCAAGCAAAGACCAACTACTCAATTATACTAGTAACATATTGACAAGTTTATTAGGGGTCTACATACTGCACCACGGACTTAAATTCTGGGTACATTTTTTATGCCAACATAACTAGATTAGTTAAAGGTGACTTGTTTTTGCAATATGCCTTTAAGCATAATCGTATGAACTGCAGGTGTAAGGTAGATACCTTATGCCAATTAAGTTCACACCAGGGGATCCTGGACTCCCTCCTACATCTTTCTTAAGACAACAGAGTTGCTATAGTTTAAGGTGCTATTTAAACTGTGAAGGTGTAGCTAAAGCTGTGCAACTTCTCTATACAGACAAGGCCTACAAGCACATCATGTTCGCTCAAGTGCTTAAGACATCGTGAAAGAGGACATTATGGATCCCCCTTATTTAAAGCCTTTACACATGCTTTTGTTTAGGTGCACAAAAATAGCTTATTTTGTTCCTAGCACTGTGGTTTCCCTCTAGCAGCAGGAAAAGTAGAAAGTCCTTGATTTGTGAGTCCATATCGAACACTCAACTATGAGGGAAAAATTATGGAGAAAATGCAAGACGGATATGTCTTCCTTTATAGCACTTCCAAGAACCGGTACCTCAGCAAAACCACAAGACCACTATCCAGAAATTCTCCGACATAATCCCAGTTCGAGAAGGACGAATGTATCCAACCTTGTAAGTGAAATGACAGCACTTCATCGCCCTGAGCCTCCTGACATTCTGAGGAAAACTCCAAGAAGCCGCTGGTTTCTGGTGCTCTCCAGCCCCTGCTGTTCCCCTCCCCACACAGAGCACAGACCTAGCTGCCCACAGACACCTCCATGGCCCCTGACCCGCACAGGGCGCCCGATCGCTCACACGAAGCACAAGGAGCAGCTCCTGTCCGTGAGGCGGCCGGACAGACCCCAAGGTCCCAGGCCTCGGCGGATCCCGGCGCCCCCCGCACAGGCCCAGCTCTCGCCCCTGCCCAGGCCCTGCAACCTTCCCCGGGCTCCGCACTCCATCCCGCTCGGCGGGAGGCCAGTAGAACCCGCAGCCCTGAGACATCACGGCCCCGTTCAGGCCCCAAGACCGGCCTTTCCGCCGCTGCCGGACCCCTCCGCCCGCCACGGCTAGGCCCCAGCTGCCACAAGCCGCAACTGAACGGCTCCAGGCCCCGGACCGGGCCAAGAGGCGCCCCGTGAGGCCACTCACCATGTTGAGGGCTGTGCAGGCCTCTTCCCTCCCGGCTCAGGCGGAGACTGAGGGCAACGGCAGCAACGGCTTCCTCTGGCGGCAGCGGCGGCTCCCGGCTCCTCACGGGCCCTTCCGCCGCCTCCCGCTCATGCGCAGTGCGGGGCAGCCCCGCGCCGAGAGCCGGTACCGGGGGGAGTCCCCGGCCGGGGGGTCTTGGGAGAACTTGGTCCTGCTTCGCGGCTGAGGCGAGGGCACCGCACTGGGGCCTGGAGGGAGCTCGGCCCGAGGGAGGGCACGGAGTGGAGAGCCCGCCCTGCCCTGCCCTGGGCTGCGGGAGGTTCGTCACAGCAACATTCGCTGATAAAAGTCGCTGCTCATCGTGCGGGATGCGGTGCCGGTCTTCCCACCTCCTGCCAAGCTGGGTGCTGTTGAAGTAGCTTCTGAATTTGTATTAGGTGGCCGTAGGACTGCGCACACCAAATTCCTCAGAGAGCCCTTCCTGGCTCTGTTTCTATAGTAAAGGGCCTGAATCGCTTCGCACTTACTTCACAGAAATCAGAGCTAAGCTGGGATGGAACGTGAGGAGCTAAGAGTTTGGAGAGGGCAAAAGATGTGGAGAGGAAAACCAGACCGTCCTGTGAAGGACCCAACTGTGCTAATTCACTGAAACATAAGAGTTCTCTCAAGTACAAGGCAGGGTGTGTGAATTCAGATACCCGAGGAGACAACGAATTACAACATGGGAACCTCGAAGCCGACTGTGAGTCTCGGTTTTCACATTGGGGATGGCTGCAGAGTGCTCAGTGTGAGCAGCCCCGAGCACTGCGCACCAACGCAGTCCATGTGAGCCAAGGGCAGGGGAGACAAAGCCAAACCTGGACATAGATTTCGAGTTAGCTGATGGCCAGCGCTGTGATAGCCTTCCTGCAGCCCGAAGTCACAGTTCAGTCCTTGAGAATTAATGCGATGTTTAAATATAACCTCAGAGAGGAACTGTGGTTACAGTGGACTCCTCAGGACAGACAGAATTTCTAAGTGGCTTATTTTACTCTGTCTGTGGACTTTGCTGTTTTTCTGTAGTGCAGGGTCTGTTTGGTTTAGGGGCACACTGTGTTTATGCTTAGTTTTATCTCTAAACAAGTAATACATAAGATTCTTGAGCTTAACATTGGGAAAATGTGATTTTGCTTCTTTTGTTCACTGAATAAATTATTAAATGTAAATGAATTTTCCTTTTTTTTGTTTCAGTCCTAGTTAATGTATTGAAATCAGCCTGGTCCTTCACTTTGTTTTCAAATAAGCTTTAAATTAAACTCTTAATAATTGAAGGGATGATGTTACAAGGCACACAAGGAACTTCCCATGTTCTTAAGCTTTAATAAGGTGCTACTTGCATCATCCAACTCACAGATGTTATCTGGAAGACAAGATGTTATACATTCAAATGATGTTTACAATAGAAACATTCCTTGAAAATTCACTGTTGCTACAATTTCTAGTCCTCTCCATTATTTTCATCTTCTACGTGGGTTACAAATTAGCAAATTTAAAATGGGAAGTGGGTCTGGTGGAAGTTCTTCTCAGTACTTTAATGTTTTGAAATTGTTCCTCCTGTGACATTTGTTTTCTGGGAGTCAGAAGATTTGGACTCTGTTTGGACTGACTTGTGATTTGGTCTCTGTAACTTCCTTAAATTACCTCTGTGTTATGAACTCCCATCATATAAGGTAGAGAAACTCATACTTCTCTGCAGGGGCTTCCTAGCAGCACAGGTAAAAAGGGGTGGTACAGCACAGTGCAAGTGAAATAAAGAAAGGAAAAACATTAAAGCTATTCCAGTGTGCTGGTTTGGGATTTGTTGGCTGGGTTGCGGGGTTTTTTCTTACCAATTTAAGGTCAGTTATGAGGTGAAACTACATAAGAAAAGGAGTGGTTTCCTACTGCCATTACACTGTAAGACCTGTGTTACGGATTTCAGTGGGAGCTACAGCATGGCTGCATGGCCTCGTTTCCAGAGAGCTCCCAAGGGTATGTCTGAATCTCCAAATCTGAAATACGTTACCCTGCCCAGAGTTCTTGGCTATCTGGTGCCTCAGCCTGAGCCAGTTTGATTAGACTGAGTTATCTCCTGCATACATGGCACACTGCAATAGGCTTATCCTGCACAGCAGTCGCTTCAGGACACAGTCAGCTCACTCCAGTTCCACTCATGTCCATACGCTTACCAGCTGTATACCAGTCACTCCAGTGGTGTATGTGTGTGCTCTCTGCATCTCACCTTCACATTTCTGAGCAAAAATAGGTTCTTTGTATAGCAAGAGGCACTATGAGGCTGCCAAAAAGCATCTCTGTACACAGTCAGGTGCCTGTATGAAATGTTAACTTTTGTACAGCTCTATGCAGGGTGGCAGAGCAGCGCTAACCAGCTCTGCTGTTTGTAAACATGATGCATGCATTCAGCGATACAAGCTAGAAAGAAATGCTAATTGTGCAATGTGCATGCAGCATCATCACCATGACCACAGTAACATGATGACTTGTACAGTTTATGGTGAGGCTGTCAGGTCTGCCTTGTTTCCTTGTGTGAGTCAATGATGTTTTATCATCTCTTGTGAGCCCTAAGAGAACCTGTGATCTTTTTCTTTAAATCCAAGAGCGAATCAAATGCATGTTTCTGAATATCGTATTGATCTGCCTCATGCTGCCTTGAACACTCTTGATCTGCCAAAGAACAAGTCTCCTGTTAAGCCAATGAAGAATCTATTTAGTGTGAACTTCTTGCTGAGAAACTCCACTTGGAGGACTTGCTGAGGAAGAGACCCAAAGCTTTATGAAGGATAACAATAACCTGGAACCGCTTGGCTGGAAACATGTGTTTCCAACCTCCCTATCTTTTTGAGCTACATTATGCTCTAGAAAGTGAAACAACCAATTCATCTTATGCTGATGGTACAGCCATAAAGTGGCAATGACTACAGTCCTTGGCCAACCACCCATTTAACTGAGGGAACAAAGTCCCATGAAGGAGAAATAAAATTACACTTCTGAAGGCATAATGTTCCTTAGCATCCACAGGTACAGACCCAAACATACTCTCCACCTGAACGGTTGGAAAGTATCAGCCCACAGCAATTATTTTTCTGTGTTGGAAGAAGTAGAGGGGTAGTAAACAGTCTGAGTCCTCCCACAGGTGTCTGAGCAATTTAACCTGCAAATGGGCACATCGCCAGTATCTGAAGATTGCTGTTAATAGGTTGCCAGGAGGGCGTTCACCTTCTGTAAAGCTTCTCATCCTTCCTGTGTTATGCAAGAGGTGAACAAGTCCCTACACCCAGTCCAAGGCATGGTAGGAGCTGGGTTTCACATGTCAGTAACTCTGGGAGGAAGCAGGACAGGTTTATGTGACAGAGGAGAAGTCAGAGCAGTGGGCCTCCAAAGCCTGAAAATTTCTCCTAGGTGTCATGGAAGAACTTCTGTGTGGTTTGGGACTCTACAGAAGTAGAAATTCATATAGTAAAATGAAGGCATTTTAAGTACTATGAGTTACAAAACGAGAAGGCAGTAACAATTGCGATAGCTAGTTGATCTTTACAAGATATGCACATTTGCATAGTTCAGAACTTCTGCAAGCAAGGTGTGATCTCTGTAAACAGAACGATTTGAAATTTTGTAAGCTGTGAATCAGACAGTGCCATTACAGCTATGACTTCACAATTAAAACCTGCCCCTTTGAACTCCAGGCAGTTTTCCAATCGCACTATGAAGAATTATGGGTGACTTCAAGAATCTAGGAGACAGCTACACCATGATTTATTTACAGTTAATTTTCTGTAGGTGCCGTCTTTAATTGTTCAACTTAAACAGCAGCCTAACTGAGAGCATTAAGAGCAAAACGGTACTTTGCTATTACTTTTGGGGGGATATTAAGTTAAACAAATGGAAGGCAGAACCTTCTGCCTTGAGGTTGGCAGCCTGCAGACACACAAAGCCACACAAGGGTAACAAGATGACTCTTCCCCAACAGCTAATAGCACGATGTCTACTTGGCAACTTGCAACCTCCATGCTTGTCACTGGCCACCAGCTTCATTTAAGAAAGGCACAAGTTGCTTTATGGTGTGCTAGAATCATAGTTTTTTTCCTACCGCTAAGTGTGAAAGGTCCTGCCAAAACACTTTATTCATTTTTTAATCATGATGGAGACTGAAGCTAGGATTTCCTGGTAGCTAGGGTAGTGCCACCATTACAACACATGGATTCAGTATGCATTGGGAACTTTATTTTTACAATTCACTGGGAGAGATGCTTATTGTAATGAAGGTAAAATAAAACCCCTTACAAGTAAATCTGTTCTACACCTGAAATTACGAGTGTTCCAAGTTTTACACATTATTTTATTTTTTATTATGGAAAATAATTAAAAATCACTATGTCCACAAATTTTGCAGGGCTTTGCTTGCCATCAGTCTCTTGGAATAGGAGGAAACAGCCAAGTATCTACTGAACAACTTGCCTGAAGTCATGGTGAGTCAGTGGCGGAAATAAGAACAGTCCTCTCTCTTTCCACTCCCTCTGTCATACTCAGTATCAGCATGAATTCAGGCTCCACATCACAGTTCTTTACCAGGTATTAGCTCTAGGAACTGACAGCAGCTTGAGAATGCAAGAGAGACCAAGATCCCCCACAGGCCCTAGTCTGGAATACAAATATCATTCTGTCCTGTGGCCTATCATTTGTGTCTGAACTACACATCCTGCCATCCATTTCCCTCTCCTGGCAGCAAGAGTAGATCGCTGTTTCTGTACTATTTGTTAGTTTTGTAGCAGAACTAGAGCACTATGTGAAAAGGTGTACTGGCAATGAATAACTGGAGACTAACCTTTTAGGACTAAATACTACATTAAACAATCAGTGGTAGGGTAAGAAAGAAAAAAACCTGCTACATGTTCCACAGACTCCAGTTTTGTTACAGCTGTATTACCATCACACGACTCTTGGCAATTCACATTTATAACACAAGGATTTCTTTGTAATAAACAGCAAAATTCTTATTATTTCATAAATTAAAATGCTGGGTTACAGGAACAACCTATCTTTAATTATTGTTTGGACATCCCTAAGTTCAATTAGATCACACTGCAGCAAAATGTTTAAGGCTTGCAAATTCTGACACCTGCAAGAGATGTTATTCTGAAATAAAACAGTCACTATTCAAAAAACATCTCAGTGGAAATCTGTGGAGAAATAATGTAACAGATGTTTTTCAGAAATGGCAGAAAACTGAAACTGGTGAAGTTGTTTCTCTCCATTCCCAAGGGAGGACATCCTGTCAGCTTCCAGGGAACACACTCAGGTTTGCTGAAGCTAGCAGTACAGACTTAGCGGACAGAGAACTTCACACTGAGTTTTAATGTTCATCTACAGATTCAGTGTAGCAAAGCAGGTCTAGAAACCAGAAAGAGCAGAGGTACCAAGCTGCAGTGTTTGCTGAGGACTGAGTCCATGTTTCTGTATGCAGGATCAGTTCTTAGATAAAACAAGTGACTAGACTTACCG
The DNA here is from genome assembly GCA_013397515.1 of Upupa epops. NCBI lineage: Eukaryota > Metazoa > Chordata > Aves > Bucerotiformes > Upupidae > Upupa > Upupa epops. The sequence continues at coordinate 330,371 of VZRI01013214.1, forward strand.
ACAGTGAAATCCATTATGGCTGTCTGGATTACTGACTCCTAAATGTGATCTGCAGATTGTGGTCTGGCACATAATGGATGATGGTGCATAAACAGCTGCTCAGAACCCTCTAATGCCTAAACATAACCAATCAAGGAAAGAACAAAAATGGAGCAAAATGCAACCAAACATTCAAAGTTAAGCTTGATTTTTATTTGGCAGTAGATAAAAATCACTGTGGCAACATTCTACAAAAGAATCACTGGAGTGTCTTTTGTTGTTAGGTGGCCATGGGATTACAAGGAAAACTTAAAAGCATTGCTGCATCACTCTCTGCTTTTAATACACAGGTCATCCAGAGCCATTACTTTCTCACAACTTTTATCTGTGTTGTAGGTAAGGCTGCACAGTTACAGAACCACACCAGAGAACTCCTCAGGGCACTTGTGTATTGATTTGGAAATGAGATTTCAGGTAAGTATGGGGATCCATTTGCAGAGATGTAACTACAACTTTGGGATCACTGCAGCATCTGTTTATTCCTTTCTGCAGTACAAACCATATTATCACCTTAAACTGCCATACCAGAAGTTCATGAGAAGCAGAACTAAAACACAAAAAGAATTTTGCAAGATTGCAATAATTAAAACTTCTCTTTTGATTCCCTTTTCCTGTTCTGCTGAGGTGCTTTTTAAACATGTTAAATCTATTGTAAATGATCACAATGCTGCATCTGACAATTCTTTTCTTGGCGTATAAAAAATCCATCCCTTCTGCAATGTTGCAGGCACAAACCCCTCCATTACTCTCAGTAATATTTCACATTGTTATAAAAACTTTGGTATATTTCACTCCAGCCAATAAGGGATACACCAGAGCACGAATAATATGGGTAAAGCAACGAGGAATCTGAAGTTCATGTCTGATTTTGGCACACTTCCAGTATCAGAAAAGCTTATCACCTTTCTGTGCTACCAACTTCATGTTTAAAGATCAAATGATATTTTTGGAAAGCCTTTGATTAGTGTGGCAAATGCTAATACCTATTTGAAATGTATTTGTATTAGATACTTCCAGGCACATTAAAATAGCTTCTGAAATGCACTAAACTGATTTTTGAAATGGAGATTTTCACTCTTCATTGAGGTAAATAGGAAAAAGGATGCATAAAAAATGATTGAGAGGGATCCTGGGCTAAAGAATTCCCTAATCAGGTGAAAACATAAGCCACAAACAGTCATTTTATCAGAGAAATGAATTAGTGAAAAAACTGTCACCCTTCAGATTGCTTCAGATCAATGCTGTCACATCTCAGGAACGAAGGCAGCTGTGAATGAAAACACAGGCAGAAGAACCGCAGCTGTCTGTAACTTACAGCCCTTACTGACATCCCCCAGACATTACAAATTCCACATATTTCCCACTCTAAAGCCCATCCACAGGCAAATAAGCACTGACCAACAATCACATAGGTCCACAGGTTACATGTCTGGTTACAGTATAGTGATATCCAAGCTTGCGTAAAGTCACCATAATTTACAGTCAAAGAATGCAGGAAGTGCAGGGGAAACCAATTCCCCAGTCTATCATACAAAACGTGTTTGCTGAAAGTATGAAGAAATCTTCTCCTGAGAGAAAAATCGGCAAAATAGAAAAAATAAATTGCACCTCCCTTGAATGTTTATTTGGACTCAGCCTCTTCATCCACAAATTCAACTAGTGGAGCATGTCTATTGGCCTGGGCACCTTCTTGGAAATTCACCTTTTTTATCAGTCCTGCCTTTGGAGCCCTTATGGTGTGCTGCAGAGAAATAGAGCGACAGTAAGCGACACAGTACTTGTTTGTTCCTGTTCCCTTTCCCTCTTTCTCAGCTGCTGATACTGGGCACTTTGGTGCAGTTAGAGCTGAACACAGTTAATGACTTCTCTGACACAACTGTACTGATTTTAAATCTTGCTTTAAACTGTTACCCTAGTCCTTTTCCAGGTTTTCTTTTCTCATCAATATTTATTTTGATCAAACATGCTGTACAATGTTGTATTTTGAAGCATGAGCAGTTGGATGTTATTTTATTTCATTAATATTTTGTTATTGTAATAAATACCAGGCAGAAATAATACAGTTTTAGTTCAAAATGTTGACTGCAGAGCAGATTTGTTCTCTTAAGAGAAATCTGCAGATTTACTACAGATATATTTTTGTTTGCTGGCCAGGAGGGGTCTTTACTGAACAGATAATTTGGCAAAATACCCCAAGCCCAAACACAGACTGAGCAATGAATGAATTGAACAAAGCTCTGTGCAGAAGGACTCAGAGGTATTAGTGGATGGAAAACTGATTATGCAGTAGCACCATGTGCTCCCAGCACAGAAAGCCAATCATATCCTGGGCTGCATCAAGCAAAGTGTGGCCAGGAAATCAAATGAGGGAATTCTCCCCTCCTCTATTTCACTCCGCTGGGACCCCACCTGGGGTACTGTGTCCAGTTCTGGGGTGCCAAACAAAGACATGGACGTGTTCAAGCAGGTCCAGAGGAAGGTCACTAAGATGATCAGAGGACTGAAACATCTCTCCTGTGAAGACAGGCTGAGATTGGTGCTTACAGTGGCCTTCCAATACCTCAAGGGGGCTACTGGAAAGCTGAGGAGGAGCTCTTTATCAGGGAGTGTAGTTACAGGATGAGAGGTTAAAGGTTTCACACTGAAAGAGGGGAGATTTACACCAGATCTCAGAAAGAAATTCTTCACTGTGAGGTTGCTGATACATCAGAACAGGTTGCCCAAAGCAGCTGTGGCTGCCTGTAGGTGTTCAAGACCAGGTTGGATGGGGCTTGGAGCAACCTGGTCTGGTGGAAAGTGTCCTTGCCCATGGCAGCGGGGTTGGAACTAGACAGTCTTTAAGGGTCCCTTCTAATCCAAACCATTCTATGAAAATCCAGATGAAGTACAAATACAGCTACAACAGACTGTAAAGGCATGGTATGTTCATGGCAAGTATGAAACCCTCATATCTACACAAGGATTCATTTAAATAATGATTTTCTCTTTTAATTTTACATTTGGTATTTCAGTAACACTGTGAAGAAATAAGAGAACTCTAATAATGTCAGTCTGAGGTATCAGAGAGAGGCACAAACATTTAGATTCCAACTGCAGATAATTTTGGATATTTCTTTTTTTAGGACACAGCTGGTTTATTTCATGCAATTGTAATGTAGTTTATAAATGGGCATGACATGGGAAAGACATATTTTCTCAGTAACGTTAACTCTGCTACCACAAACTGTAGTACAGAATTAATAGCCAAACCAAACCAGTCTGTACTACAAAAACTAGGTTTCAAGCAATCTGAACAAGACTGACAAAGCTAACCCAATGAATGTGGAAACAGCTGCAGAATACCATGGATTATATAATCATCATTTGTTAATAACAGCAAATGTAATCCTCTAAAATCTATTCAGACGCAGCACTTGTTTTACAGCATCTGAATGGGTACTGGCATCTGCAAGCTACTGACAGTTATTACATTCTTAGAGGATTTCTATTTTCTTACTAATTAAACTCTTCTGTATGTCACATACCTCCATCTTCATAGCTATCATAACCATCAGAGGGTCTCCAGCCTGAACCTTGTCCCCTGCTTTCACAAACACCTACAATTCAAGAGAAAATTTGGAAAAAATTGTGCATGTGTTTTCCATTAAAAATCATCAGCTGGGTCTTGGTTAGTACAGTCTATCATGTATTTTTGCAAAACAGCTTCATAGTATCTTTATTATTGTTAACTTGGGTTTCTGAGTTCTCTAGATAATACTCAAGTGAGGTCAGAGACTATAGAAAGAGGTTCAGTAACAGCTAACAGCAGGACCAAGAAGCCATTTATGTATCAAAGAAATGCTAGAACAGACGATGTATGCTCTACCCTCTCTGGGCTTAAGAGCTTCTATTTTGAGAGTGCAGAACCCCTTCCTGGAGCCAGTCCCTGAAGTTGTTTTTAAAACTTAATCCAGAAAGAAGATTGCAGCAGCCACCTTACTTTTCTACAATATGTAAGAGATCCACATTCAGTGCACTCTGTCCTCTGCCAGTGTTCATTATTTTTAATTAGCAAAATGATTTAACTAATAAACTCTCATGGAAATCTCTTTTCTGGTGAAACTTTTGTCACTGCACAGAGAAATACACAAGACCTGCTGAGCTGCAGGAAAAGAAACAAAGAACTGAAACAGAAGCAGAGAAACATACAGCCTAAGAAAAAAGGCATTCCTGGATATTTCTGGCTTTGCAAGTGCATCCAGCAGCTCTCTGCTTTGCTTAAATGAACAGCATCAAACAGCCTGTTACACGTAAGGAAACTTTTACCTGGAAAGTAATTAAGATGAAGAAAAAATTATTTAAGCAGTAGGATTAGTTAAATATTCAGATCTTCCAAGCTCTATTAAAAAAAGACTAGAGGCCAGAAGGACTCTTGGGTGGCTGCTGAAAACCCAGAAGGGGCTTTTTTTCCAACTGGGAGAAGTTGCACAGCACTGACATTTCTGGCCCAAATTGTTTCCTGGCAGAACAGAAGCAAACAGCATCCCTGGAGGGGTTAACACAGATACACATTGGAGATGAACACAGATATATATAGGAGAATTCATCCCCTACCCAGACTGTTACAATTACCTTTTCAACTGTGCCTGTCATGGGTGCTACAGCACCACCCTGCACTCCCGATGAACTCGTTGCAGACAAGTACTTTGGTACTGGAAGGCCAATCTGAGCACTCCCTTCCTGCAGATATAAAGCCAATGACATCCAAGTTAACAACATAAAATAGTACCACCAGCAGAGGTGCTGCATATGCGTGCAAAGAACAGACCCAGCTTTAGTCAACTCTTCTGCAGAAGAGGGGGCTCAGGGTGACCTTATCCCTCTCTACAACTAGAGACAGGTGGGGGTCAGGCTTTTCTTCCAGGCAACTAGCTCCGGACAAGAGAGCATGGGCTGATGCTGCACCAGGGGAGGCTTAGGTTGGATGTCAGGAAGCACCTCCTCGCTGAAAGGGTTATCAGACATTGGAATGGACTGCCCAGGGCAGTGGTGGAGTTGCCCACCCTGGAGGTGTTTAAGGACAGACTGGATGTAGCACTTAGTGACCTGGCCTGGCTGGTGTAGTGATGTTAGGCCACAGGCTGAGCTTGATGATCTTAGTGGTCTTCTCCAGCCTCAGTTAATTATGTGATTCTGTAATCAGCTGTTGAGGGTGACGGACTACTGGGGTCAGGGCAGCAGCAGGACTACGGCACAGTTACTATTTTGCCAATGTCTAAGTCCTTAAAAGCCTCATTTGCTGCTGCTGGGGATCAGCAAGGGAGACTTGTGAAAAAAGAGTCTCCACATGGACCATTGACCCAAACCTACACCTTCCCTATTCACGCTGCGACAGCACAGAAGGTGAAATGAGAAAGTGAGTAAATGCTGTTTGCACAAGGTGTAGACAGATTGTTACAACAAGAAAGACACTGGCTAATCAATTGAGCGATTCACAATCTGCAATGAAATGGATCTATCACTAAGCTCAGCATAAGACTGTCAGTCATTCTACAACCCCTGATCCCTTCCAGACTTGATAGCCAGAGTTGCCCAAAGTCTTGTTCTCCTTCACATCCTAAAACTCCTGTGATTTATTTTAGATGCCCACCACAGATTCCACTACGGTAATAGAGGAAAACTGAGCTTTGCTCTTCCAGCATGAGTTACTTTGTCCTCATCACTGGAGCAGTGAAGTTTTCACTGCATTCTGCTGAAAGTTTTTGGGGGCTTTGAGATAGAGATTAATTCTGGAAACCAATACATAATGATTTACTTATTTAGATTTTTACTGATTTACTTTAAGGCCCTGTAATCTTTTAAAAAGCAAATAAAAAAATTACCAGGCTAATCATGCAAATCAGGATACACTTCCTCTATTCATGCAGCACATAATGCCATGGTAACTCATAATTCATATTTTTAATATTACCTTAGATCAATTTCCTACCATTTTATATCAAAATTAACTACATTGAACTAAAACTATCAGTTACAAGCACTTTCAGATATCAGAGTGAAGTGATTGCTACTGTTCTATGACAAACCTAGACACATCCATTTAATACTTTGTGTTCCTCCCTGATTGTATTTTACCATGACAAAAGTAATGTTTTTACTCACTGACCATAAGCAACTAACTTCCAGTTACAGTTGTAAAACCAACAAGTATTTGATACTATCCTCTTTCACATTCTCCTGTAGTTAAAGCTGTTCTTTCAGATGGAAAAAACTCTGACTTTGTGTATTTGTGATAACAAAGAAAGGAACTTTACCGGAAGGAAGAGGTAAATGGTGTTGTCCAAAATGACCAGTTTGGCGTTACACACCATTCCATTTACTGAAGACCTCAAGTAAACCGAATCATCTTCCTTGATCATCTCTCCAGAAATCAGGAACGTTTTATCTTGAATCTGAAAGTTAAATGCTTTTAGAAGAACTACTGTTCAAAAAACAAGGCCTCAGGACAAGCATTGTAGCACTCCTGAGCTACTATTCTCTTCATGATCAGCTCCCAGCTCCATCTCTTATCTACAACTTCTCTCTGTTTATACCTTGACCGCCATTTTTCCTCCTTCCCTAGGAATCTACGTTCTCCTAGTGGCACTTCCCCTTCCCAAAAGACTCCATTCTACAATCATTACAGCAGTATTTTTTGCTGACATCACTTATATGAGATAAGCCTAAAACATAAAAGCACTCCTGCATTACGCATGTAATCAATACACTCAGAATACTCTGGGTACTACTTGACGGATGTGGGTTATCTCCATTTTCATATCAGTGAAAGTAAGGGTAAAAAGCTTTGAGACTCTCAACTTGCACTATTTCATACATATGAAAGCACAGTAATCTCTCAGTTTTCCTAGTTCACCCATATCTATACAGACTAAGCACTTTGAAAACACTGACTCACCTAATCCTCCTTTTCTATATGTTGGAAACAATAAGCAGAACTAGAAAGAGACTGCTATTATATCAAATAAAACCCATTTGACTCCAGGTGATTCAAGATGGATATTCAACACTTTCATAAAACACAACCTCTGTAAGCCACACAATTAAGAGATTATCACACATGCATGCACAAAAAAAAATCTGTTTAAAGCATCTCAAGGTGTAACTTACAGAAGCCAATTCTATGATCATTACTCAATTATTTAACCAGATGATTTACTAGTCTCATCATTCCTCATCTCATTTGTTAAAGACTTTCCAAATTCCATCTTTAAAAGGTGTTATCTTACAGATAATGCTTTAGAAAGCTTTTATCTCAAAGGAGATCCATCAGACATATACAGAATAAACAGGAGTCCTGTGGAAAAAATGTCTTTTTAAATGTTGACTTAAATCTAACCTCCAACGTTTCAGAAAGACAATTGAAGGAAGGGAAAAATTAAAGAGTAAGATTTTTAAAACCTGGGAAAATAAATGCAGTTCTTAGCTTTATTTTGGGAAACAATTTTAGTTGTTCTTCCACATCAATCCAGCCTCTAGCAAAAATAATTTCAGGCTAAAATAAGAGTCTTGTCACGAAGCCTGAAAGGAAACCACCAATGGAATCTGATATCAGTGATTAGCAACAACTTTAATAACAGCTGATACCAAGAAAAGGCTTATTCTTCCTTTATCTAATGAAATATGTGAAAAAATTGGGCTTGTACCTGCATGCTGTAGGACCCTTCTGGATTGTATGTTACAGCTACCTCCACAGCTGTTCAGTAAAACAGAATAGGTTATGTCAGCAGGTAATTATAGAAGCTAGAGAATGACACATGAACAATATTTAAGTCTCTCTTTTCCTTGATTAAAAACAAACAAACAAACAAACAAACAAACAAACAAACAAGACCTACCAATACTAAGAAAAGAACAAGTATTTTCAGAGTAGCTTAGCACATACTGCAGATTGTATACTGCATCCTAGACTCTTTGTTTTCTAAAGATGAACACCGAGAGTTATGCTCTGAAATCTACAGTCCTGCACAGAGAACAAATTCCTGGCAGTAAAACAAGCTAAATATTTCCACACTGAAGTGAAATTAAAAGAAGAAAAATAAAAGTCAATGGCACCCAGCCGTTCCACAATCTTGGCCTTATTCATTTCAATGATGGGCATTAGTGGCGTTGCTTGAATTTGGTACATATCTCTCGAGATATAACAGTGTGCATTAATCATGCGATTCTACAACTTCCCCACTTAAACTGCATAAAAATCTAACTAATTCTATTTGCTATTTCTTAGCCTGAATTTTCAAGTAGCAGTTGAAATAAATTTATACAAATATTTCCTGCCCCTCCACACAGTTTCATTAACTTACTGTTATCCCCATCTAGCAGAGACAGTTTTCTAGTGTAACGGATGTTTATTCTTCTGCCAGTGCTGGATGCAAATGGTGAGAATTTATCTAAAACACAAAACATACAGACATATCACATCCATTCTACTTTGGCAAAACACAATACTTAGACCTTGCACCATAAAATCACTGTCCTACTATTATTACCATCCTATACTTATGCCACACACAAAAGGCTGGGGAACCCCTGCAAGAGACAGCAAAGATCCTTCACTCAAGCTTCAACACTGAATGAACTGATGCTGTGTAGCCTACAGAAAACACAACACTAACACCAGCACTTACTAAGAAGGTTACTGACTGTTCTCCATGAACACATCCTTGAACAGGACAAGACAGCATGGGAATTCAGCTGCAACACAGCAGATTCACATTAGCCTTTAGGTGAGGGTCCCAACTGTAAGAGTAGTCAGACATGGCAGCAAGCAAAGATTGAGGGGTTTTCTATTACTTTGGGAAGGGGTCAGATATACAGATACAAGATATTTCCTCATTGATTCATCATCTCTTGGAGAAAAGGAGTAATGTACAGGAATCTATCCAATCCCACTCTTCCACGTTTCCAGGATAAAGTGGAAAAGAAAAGAAAATTCACAACATCTATTAGATTTATATGAAGGTTTTGTTATTAGCAATGATGTGTCCATTGGGTACAGCCCCTAACAGTGTCAGAACTCACTGACACTTCAGCTCCTGAAGCCCCATTCAATCCATGAAACCCTAGTGTCACTCCCAATCCTAGCAGAGTCCATTTTATCTCTGAAGACCTTGGGCCAACTGTAGGAATGAAAGGGACAGATATTCACTGTTTATGCTTGTAAGGAACAAAGAGTACACAGCGACACTGATTATGAATCCCGAGGTCTTTCAGATAGTGCCTATCTGAAGGGCTGTGAGAAGTTGTCTGTACATTATGGAGGAGAAATATTCGTTATCTGTCCTTCAACAAAAGTTATAGTCTGCTCTGCATGTAAATTATCTGACAGATGTCAGAATGCAGAACCTTGAGCAGACACAAAGTAAGGCAGAAAGCACGTAAATTAAATAATTACACATGAGCTCACAGCACTGTCTCATCCAGTCACAAGAAAAACAAAACAAAAGAACGATCCTTACCATATGACTGCTCTCTAAAAACATCTGTTAGCATTTTCTCTTTCAGTATGAGTCCTAGAGCTGCCTGACACATAACTTCATGTGGGGTTGCTTTTTTGGTTGGAAATAGTTCATCATGGTGTTGAGGAATGAAATTAGTGTGCACGTTTCCAGCCTCAAATTGTGGATGTCCTGACAGCCTCAGTAAGAAATCAATATTAGTGCTTAATCCTACAATCTATGAAGAAAAAGAAGCACAGTGCCAAATTTGAAAGAAGTTATGAACCAAAACACAGCTTTCTGCTCAACTTATGCACAACTTACACATCTTTCTTCAGACAACACCATGAAAACACTAATTTTATCAATAAAATGTAATTAATTCAACTGCTCTGTTTTATTGTCAACTAAATAATTGTATTTAAAAAGCAAACAAGACAAACCTCCAAAAAACAAGAACAGGTTTGGAAACAGCAGCCTGATTTCAAAACACTACGTTTGTCCACAGTGAAGTCAAAGAGTGTTTCCCAGCAATAGTAATGGAGGTAATTTAAGAAAAACCTACTGTTCCAGAAAACTAAACTCTGAGCACATTATTAAGATGAAACATGTCTTTTATTAAAGATGAGTTACCAAAGTTTCAGATATTCCATATTTAATCTTTTAACACAGTAACAAATGGGAGCACTGACTTTTATAAATCACTAGATGCTATGCATCTGCTGCACTACAAAACACCTACACAAGCACCAGGAAAACAGAAATGATTGTTTTAGAAAAATCAGGGAAACTGGTAAGGATATTGCACTGCCAGCAGTTACTGCCACAACTACTAAAACTGGTGAAAAGAGGGAATTTTTTCACTGCCTTCATTTTTAGCTACAACAATGGTGGGCTAAGTATGTTCAGCACCTCAGTCATGTCTACGTTACTGATTTAAAAATGTAAATTATCCTGCACAAAATTATTTGTTATTCAGTCCCACCCAAGTTAATCCTGCTAAATTCTACTTTTGAAAACAGATAAAAACCTTGCAGTTTATAGAGGGCAAAAGAGACCACTTCTTATAGAGAACTGACAGCATTCAAAATTCTCAGTATTTCTTTATCACGTGTGTGGTCTAAACATGTATGAATTAGAAATTACAAACACACACTGTCTCCCACAAATGTCACCTACAAATTCCTTTAAGTTTGAGAAAGTTCAGGCAATAACAGAAAACGCTCTTTAGCCTTGCTCATCCATAAAGTCCCTGCTGCATCACACAATTGAAGATACTGTAAACTTCAGAAAAACCTATGATGAAACTGAACTGCACACTTATCTCCACTCTCTCTACCAATGAAAACAGTTCACAAATTAGGAAAAATTACAGCTTCTGTAAACAAACAATGAGTCTGAAACAGCGGAGACAATGTAGGCTCCCTCTCAGAAATCGCTTCTTGTTTTTTGTAGTATTGTACCCATATTTTATTAGCTGAAGAAGTTGACTAAGTCAGCTCAAGATGTGAAACCATACTGAGTTCCTTCTACTTACATTATATTGGTGCAAACTGTATCGCAGCTTTCTCAGTGCTGCTTGACGATCCTCAGCCCAAACAACCAGCTTTGCAATCATGGGATCGTAATGAACAGAAACCTCGTCACCTGAAATGGATTTAAAAACACACGGTAACACTAAACCAAATATTTGTGAGAGCTGGTAACACCTAGCACTGCACACCTCCTGGCATTCAACTCAGACACAACTGATGGCTGCAATTCTCGCTGTCCTTAAAGAACATGAATTTTTCACAGTGTTAGCTCACATTTCCATTCAAAGGACAACTTCAGTAAAGACTTTAGCAGAGGTTATGCCACTCAAATCATAGAATTATAGCATTCTCATGGCTGGAAAGGGCCTCCAGGATCACCAAGTCCAGCTCTCATCCCAACATCTTCCCAACCCCTAGACCATGGCCTCAAGTGGTCTATCTGTTTGCCTTTTAAGCACCTCAAGGGATTGTGACTCCACCACTTCCCTGGGCAGCCTGTTCCAGTGCCCAAACACTCTCTCTCAGTAAAGAGCTTCTTCCTAATAGCCAATCTAAACCTCCCCTGGTGCACTTGAGGCCATTTCCCCATGTCCTATCATTAGTAATTTGGGAGGAGAGACCAGCATCATATACAGTGTTCTCTGTTGCAATTGGAAGGCAGGAATGATAAATTGTGATGACAATATAATCAGCATGGTCCAATGGACAATGATTTGGAAGCAGGTAAATAAAATGTAATTAAAATACTCAGTGCTTACCCAGAAGAACATAGACAATCACAAGGAAGAATAATTCTGCAGAAGTCTGTCTTTATAACAATGCCGTGACAGACACATTTACTTCAGTCGAAGGGGGAAATGCTTACAAAGAAAAGCTTTTGATGGTAAATAATTCTGATTGCACCAGTTTTACCTTGTCTGACTCCAGTTTCTATCCTGGTGGAACTGTCAGGTGGTGGGGTAGATAAGTACAACAAAGGCCCAGCCCCTGGCATGAAGTTATTATGAGGGTCTTCAGCATATATTCGAGCTTCAAATGCATGGCCCCGGAGCAGAATCTCTTCCTGCATTAGGGGAATCTTCTCTCCCGCTGCAACCTGAAAGCAACAGTGGTTTTCTTTACTGCAGGATCAATATTCTGAAGTGCCAATGTATGAAATATTAAATATCTTTCTTGTAAAATAAAGAACTAGAAAGCAGATTTTAAGAAAGCTGATTTTAGGAAAGCACAAGGAGAAAAAAGGGATAGGTCATAAGAGGCTATTTCTGAAGTTACTCCTTCCTTCAATTTGGGAGATACCAATCAAAGGATTTGTAAGTACTGTGTACCATTGACCTCTTTGCATTTTACACAGCTAAAACCTAATGTAAAACCAGTCTATTTTTATTCTATTAGCTATGCAAAAAATTATGGAATGCTTAACTTAAAATCTTGTCTTAGCTGACCAGAGAAAAACTGCTCCAAAAGCAGGTGATAAAAGCAGATCACTGGCAGCCAGCACTACCAGCACTTGCTGCTGATTCTCCAGTCTGCTCTGGGGCCTTTACATTTAATCGAGTGCGTCTTTACGGGAACTTCTAACAATTTAAGAACCTTTAATGGGAAAGAACACATCCTTATTTAAAAGGAATTCACATTATAAATAGAAAAATATCAATAAACACCAGCAACACACTGGTGTGAGAGAAAAAAAAAAAAGACCATTTAGGGACAAAATAATTGTCTGTGACCAGAAGTCACAGTTAAGCACTGAGGGAACTCTTTACCAGGAAGCTATACAACATCCACCGGCAGGGGAAAATACAAGCTCCTGTTAGAAAATCTGCAGTACCATTTCATCTTTTGAAATGTCAGTGTTTTCCATACTCTGCCTTCAGCCAACAAACTATGGATTTCAGAAGAAACAGCAGAATATAACAGTCTTCCAGTAAAGAGTGATACCAAACTGACTCTCCAAAATAATTTCTCCAAGAAATGATGGACATTTTAAATCTCCATACTCATTAAGCCGCATGTCAAGACCTTACCACATTATCTTTGTCTTCTGGAATTGTTTGATTCTTAGCACTCAGCACTCAACGCTCAACTTCCACTCCCAGATCATGAAGCCATAAAATCCTTTTCACATCAGCATTTGCCATTTTAGTTTTCTTCCTGATTACACTGAGCACTCCCCCTCCTTATCTTCTTAAGCTCAACGTATGCTGCTGCCCTCACATTTGGGTTTATCTAACCAGATTTATTTTTCATTTCCAGTTCCTGAAGGGCCAAAGCTTCTTGTTATCATTCAAATGCATGAGTAATCTCTCTGCAAATTGTGTGTGTGAGCAAACAGCCCATTGTCAGTTCACACAACTATACACTTGTTTTAGAATGTGACTATACTGGTATAACATAAGACTCATGTTTTTGTGGAAGGTTTTCCTTCCATGGCCTGATCCAGGAATGATTTTGGGGCCAGAGATATATTTGATACAGTTTTAGAAAAAATTTGCAGCATGGCAGAGGAGAGATCGGGTCTCTACTCCTCACACACTCTGTAACCTCTCCAAATACACTTTACAAAAGTGTTCTTTCTCTACAACTGGAAGATGATTTTCTTGGAATTTGGAGCATCTACACAATGCCTCAATCAAATACAGCAATAAGAGATGTTCCTACAGAGCAAAGGAAACTCAACCCTATTAGCTGAATAACAGATGAGGATCTGAAAGCTGATCTCGTCTCTTAAAGGCAACACCAAAGGGCACCAGTCACCAGACAAGAGGAACTCCATGTGTAAAATCAATTAACACTTACCCTAAGCTGCCATTCCACCAAGTCTGTTCCAGTGATCATCTCAGTAACAGGGTGCTCTACTTGCAGTCTAGTGTTCATCTCCATGAAGTAAAAATTATGTTGGGAGTCCATAATAAATTCCACTGTTCCTGAAATATTTAATAAAAGTTCAATTCACTAATACAGGACTTTGAGAATGGACACCTAAAACAACTCATTTAGGCCAGGACAAGACTTATTTCTAAATCAGATACCCTAAATTTCATTTCGTTCTATAAAAATTATCTTCAAGGGACATAAAATTGAGGTCTAAAAACAGAAATGTGGTTTCTCGCACTTTTACATACAGCAGCCATCCTCCTCTACAGCAAGAGGTGTAAAAAAAGACATTATAATTTCATTAGAGCTGTGAAAAGCACACCAGGACTCATAGAAGTGTTGTGTACATGAAAAGGCCATGTAAGTTGTTGTTTTTAAAGTAAGTTTCCAAAGAAAGTGGCAAGAAGAAAACACCAGGCATCATTTCAACAGGTGAATTTTCATCTGGGAAACAGTGTGGACTTTACAGAGGATGTAGTGTTTCTGGGTTTATTGTTTGGCCATAAAGCATTATTTTTTGTATGCTGAAAGACACATTATTTATCCTTTGTCCTGCTCAAGCCTAACAATCATAATGACTACTTACGACAACCATCTCACTGATTGAATTATATGCTCCGAAATTTATTCTTTCTATTCTTCAGGGGCAACTGGTCTTGAGGTCGGACCAGGCATGCTAATTTACATGTATAATTACATCAGAATTCACTGGGGTATTACTTGCTTAAACCTCAAAAATCCTGGGAGACGTGGAATACTCTAAAATAGATGCCATTTGCCTTGAGGCTTTTTAAGTTAAACTCCTACTTCTGCAGCAGCCATACTGCTGTGCTTACCTGCTCCCACATAATTCACCGCTTTAGCTGCTTTGACAGCAGCTTCCCCAAGCCTTTTCCGAACTTCAGAATTAATTCCTGGCTGCAAATAATATCAATGCAACAATTAGCAATTGTTGTGGCTATTGGTGATAGTAAACCTACTGAACTCTACATTAATACTTTGCAGGATTTAGCAACCCTACTGAAATCCTTATCAACGTTTAACTACTCATTTTTAATTTTCCTGAAAAAAAGTGATTTTTTTTCAACTAGAACATTTCCTGCATCAGGCACTGAGAACTACAAATAAATCACCTCCTGGTATATCAATTCCATGGGTGCTAGCAAGTACTTTTAAAATATAAGCAGCTCATAAGAAAAAAATCTGTAAGAACTTTCTGCTCACCCCTGGTGCCTCTTCAATGATCTTTTGATGTCTCCTTTGCACACTGCAGTCTCTTTCAAACAAATACACTGCATTGCCATGCTGGTCACCAAATACTTGGACTTCAACATGCCTGTTCCATCATAATAAATATTTCAACATATTTCAATAAAACCACAATCCTGCACCTAACTCCACCCAAGCAGCCCTTGAACTTGTACAGAGTCCTGAACATTTCAATAGGACTTCTTATAGGTTTATGTATCTGCACTCAAAATAAACGTGTAGAAATGGCGTTGGTATGATGCATGACTTCAACTGCTTTAGACTTCCTAAATTTCCTGAATGAAACAGGTTTCTACTGCAGTGAAACTTCAGAGGTCATAGGATAAACACAACACATATCTACAGGCTGCTAACTCTTTATATAGAAGCACTTCACTGTTACTTGATAATGATAACTTCCATCATGATTTACTGTGCAGCAATTCACAGGAGGCAGCAGCCCTGGCTCAGGAACACAATGGTTTATTTTAACCTACCGTTTCAGAGGAAAATTATTAAGTAACAAAAATCTGCCAGCATTCAGATAATCCTCTGATGCTGAGAAAAGAAACTCCCCAGGAATGTAATGAGAGAATTTTTCTCAGGCCTACCTGACAGCATAAGCTGGCCCTGAGTTTCTTTAGAATAAATATTCTCTTTATAGTGATGCTTCAAGAAAAACAGGTGTAAAGTACAAGAATACTGAATAGACATCTGTAAGAAATTCTGATGTTCTTTATAAAAATTGTAATAGCTCAGTTCCACAGGTGAGGCATCAGCTAAAGGCTACCACTTGTTTTAAATATCAGAATAAAGACTAAGTAACTAGTTTAGGACACCTGAGGGCAGCAGAAACAACTTGAGAGCTTGACTCAGGTCTGCAGTTTCAGTACTATAAAGCAACTTTTTTTCCTAGATGTAAGTAGCACTGTTCTCATTAAATATCACTGCCATATCTCCCAAGCAGCAGTATTTTAACTCCTACCATTCAAAACAGTCACTACAAGAAATTAAACGCATTTTAACCGACGGTGATTAATCTCTGCCAGAATGCAAATAAAGCATACAAGACAAATATGCATTCTACTACTAAACCAGTTGTGTTTACCAACAGTAGAATAAACATAACAGTGTTTACATTAAACTCCTCACCTTGGGTTATCTACAAATTTCTCAATCAGCATTGCATCGTCATTGAAAGACTTCTTTGCTTCTCTCCTAGCTGATTCTAGTTGGTCTGGAAACTCCTTTTCTGAGCGAGCAATTCTCATGCCCTAAAACACATCCCAAAAAAGTAATTTTTAGATGCCTAGAAATACAGCACACAATACAAATCCTTGCTGCACACAAACAGCAAGAAATGAGCTCAAGGGTAACACCTTCCCCTTCTTTCTTAAACTTTAGCAAAATTGTGTCTCAACTTGTATAAGCCTGGAAATTTTCCAAGGTTGGCAGAGAAAAACCGATTTCATTACAAGGTAAAGACAGATAGTTTGGAAACACTCTATCACATCAGTTCCACAAAAAATTGTATCAGGGTAAAATGAGTAAAATCAGATTTAGCCATGGAACTCAACACACATCGGAAACAGTCTAGACATCAAATACGAAACTAGTATTTCTAAAAACTTCTTATGCAGCATTCAAAATGATTAGCAAAAGAAATCACAGAAGCTTTCACACAATAGTAGCTTCAGGTCATCCAATTTCACACAAATAACTTTTCTGCTTCTATGTGAATGACTGGAGATCCATTTAAATAAACACAAAGCTTTCACTGTATACCAGCTACTTAACTTATGCCAACTGCACTGGCAAAAGGAATTGAGATTTCATAGTACAGATTAGACATTAACAATAAATTTTAATGAAAAGGAGTTTTCCAGTTTATTTTCAGATTTCTTTTGAATATTCACACTTACAGATATCAAGATACAACAACTTTACCAACAGATTAGTTCCTTTACCTTTCCACCACCTCCACGAACAGCTTTAATCATTACTGGATATCCTATTCTCTTGGCATGTTCTTTTAGACACTCATCTGATTGATCTTCTCCATGATAACCTTCAACAACAGGAACGCCAGCAGCAGACATTATAGCTTTGGAAGTGCTTTGACAGAACAGTTTTGTGTTTAGAATGATAATAGTATTTTTTCATTATTTTAACCTTCAACTTATTTATATTCCCAATGTTAATTCTCCTCACAGCAGCGGTTCCATCGACCTCGACAGCACTACGTATGCAAGTGTTTTATTGCTATTGGATGGTACCTCCCTAAATGCTTCAAGCAGGGGTGTCCTTCCTTCAAGCCCTCCACCTAGAGGCAGTAGCGAGTTTCAGGCTGACTGCTCTTTCCTGTCTTTTGACTCAGATTAGAGAGGCAAAACCCTAACATTGTCGAATTATTATACTGTCCTGCCACAACTGTATTCACAGATGTACAAAGGCAAATATCTTTCCGTGATACAGCCATAAACCACACGCGGTACGGACATAAAACACGATACACAAAACACTCGAGAGTAACAACAATAACATCAAACATGCATGCAAAACCAGTCAAATGGCAGAGGGCATTTACTCTCACATTAGGAACTGATTAAAAAATAATTCTCTGGAACATTACACAGTTCATGTGTCAGTAATAACCTTATTTCCATAATCTTCATTTATCTTTCATACCCTGGAAACATTTCTTTGATCTAACTAATTAGATCACCATCTGTGATGAACAAACTCATTATCTCACTTTACAGGAGGTGCAATAACCTCTGATGATGCAGTGTCTTCTCCATCGTTCTTTGGACCAAGAGACAAGACACCCAATCTGACTGCTGGGCCTTTAGCTATCCAGGAGACCAGAATCAGTTTCTGTGCTACTAACTGAACACCTTTGGTCATTTCTTTGTCTACAGAAATCCCTTATCTATAAATCTGGAGCTTATTCCTTTGAAGAAAGCCATAAAAATATAAGACAACTAAAACTGACAGAAAAACCCAATAGTGTAACAGGCCATTTGTTAACAAAATTAGCTTTTCCAAGCTGTGTATTGAATAACCAAGTAACAAAGCAGAAAGAGATACCTCTTAATACCCATATCTCTGATAGCAGATGAAGGAGGACCTATGAAGATGATCCCCTCTTGCTTGCACAACTCTGCAAACTCTGTGTTTTCTGAGAGGAAACCATAACCTGGATGAATAGCCTAAAACAGAATAATGATACAAGCCTATTTTTATATGAGTTTAGCTTAGAAAACCCTGACATTTCAGTAGCATGCTAAGGAAACACAGGATGGAAACACCATGGGTAATAAAAAAAACGTAAAGAGCATGAAAGTAACACAAGATTTGAGGTCATTATGCACTTACCTGCGCTGCTGAGACTTTGGCCACCTGCAATATTTTCTCCATGGCCAAGTAACTCTGCTGTGAAGGTGCTGGACCAATGCAATACGCTTCATCTGCCTGTTGCAAAAAAAACCACACCGACTGCTTATTAGATAATCATAGAATCCTTAGGGATCAGAAGGGACCTCGAAAGATCATCTAGTCCAATCCCCCTGCCATAGCAGGATCACCTACACCAAGTCGCACAGGAACACATTCAGGTGAGTCTTGAACGTCTCCAGAGAAAGAGATTCCACAAGCTCCCTGGGCAGCCTGTTCCAATGCTCCAGTACCCTCACTGGGAAGAAGTTTCTTCTGATATTTATATGGAACCTCTTATGTTCCAGCTTGCACCCATTGCCCCTTGTCCTATCACTAGATGACTTTGAGAAGAGCCTGGCTGTGTCCTCCTGACACCCACCCCTCATATATTTATAGACATGAATGAGGTCACCCCTCAGCCTCCTCTTCTCCAAGCTGAAGAGACCCAGCTCCCTCAACCTTTCCTCATAAGGGAGGTGTTCTACTTCCTTCATCATCTTTGTTGCTCTATGGTGGACGATGATAAACAAAATTGATTATTAGTACAAAATTATGCTAAAGTTTAACAAGCAGCTAGCATGCAACAGTTTCAGCTGCTGCCTCTCCGTGGAAAGCCTCAACTAGGTGAAACAGTTTCCAACTTTCCAAATCAGAGTCCATTCTCTAAGCCCCAGTGGCTACTCTTGAGTTAGAGCGCCACACTTGAAGGCACTTCCTGTAAAGCTGTCAGGAGCTGAGAGAGACGGGGAAACTTGGTAATTCTACAGAGGTGAAAATCAACTGCACTAGCAAACACATCTACTTTCACTAATGAACTTTTTAGTAAGAAATACTGGAGTGAATTAATGATAATTGCAAACTTGATGAATATACTTCACCATTGCTACATGCATGGAATTCCTGTCTGCTTCACTATAAACAGCCACAGACTTCACTCCCATTTTCTTTGCTGTTCGCATCACTCTGCATGCAATTTCTCCTCGGTTTGCGATAAGAACCTTCCCTATGTTGTGAACTCCTGTTTAAAAGGATGAAGCACAATAAGTGATTTTAAAATGAAATAAATCCTTAAAAACATTGCTGGCAATAAAGCTATTTTTGATTTCTTCTTCACTGGTAGCATTTATGCATTTCTTCCAGTAATGGAAACACACATACTCCATCCACCTGCATTTCCATGCTACTTGTGAACGTTCTTCCCCAGAATTCTTGTGCAGAAGCATGTTTTAAAGTTTTTATTTTTAGTACCCAAGAAAAATATTCTAATCCTGAAATACAGTTAAACTTAAAAGCTGATGTTTGCATTTTTACTATGTACTTTCTGGACCAACTAGGAAACAGGTACCACTTACCACATTCTCTTCTTCCAAACCCTCTCAAAGAAGGGATTCATGCTTCTGTTACAAGCTCTGTTCCCACTGATATGCAGTCACAGAGAAATAACAAGATACGAAATGCTTTTTGGGTTGTTTGGGGTTTTTTTGTTTTAAACAGTATCAGAGATGCTCTAAAGCATCATGATAGCAATTAAAACATAACAGAAATACAAGGCCAGAGCCCTCACAAACAGAAATAAATAGCTTAAAAGTAACGAGTTCAAATATATAACTGAGCTCTAAAACGTGTCTTAGTAGACAACAACATAGCAATGGGGTCAGTTTAAACCACTTGGCTAGATGTCCTTTACTTTCCTTCCTGTATTATGTAAGCACCACTATGGCTCAAAAACAATTTGGGGTTTTTGTAGCACTCGTATCAGAAACAGACTCGGAGAAAGACATCACAGAAATACTGGGTTTTGTTATGTTTGTACCTAAACATGACAGATAAAGTTATTCAAAACACCATTTATGCAATGGAGATTATTTCTATCGGGTAAGTTACAGAACACTGCTTTCAAGAGCAACACAAATGTTCAACGTTTATTTTTAAAATCTCCTACAGTTTTTCAGCAACCATGGGTCAAAAGCTAACTGTAAAACCACCCATAATAGCTACTGGTTTTAGCTGCTTGTGTAAAGCTAAATTCCATACCTATCGTTGAGGCCCACTTCACAAACCCCTGTACTCGGTTCCACTGCCTGTGAATTGCAAACACAGGGAAGGGTTACACAAGTGCATGATGGCAACTGAGCTGCTTTATTTTCAGGTGGGACAAAGACAACACATGGCATATGCTGGGTCATTCAGACACAAGAGCAATAGCTCCTTCTCACTCAAACTGAAAGAGTCAGTGCATACATAAAGACAAAAGCTCAAACGCTTTTAGTGGGCAAAAGGGCCGCTGGCTGGCATTTATCGCAAATAAGGCAACTCCAGGTATTCAGGAAAGAGAATGTTAAGAACCACAAAGCAGAAAAGCTTAGAAAGGAAATACAAGAGATGTTTGAACAGAGACGTTCAAGAGAAACAGAACGTGAAAGACGGCAAGAAAAGCTACTAAGTCTTTCAGAAATGAAAAGTTAAATCCTAAGCAATTGTTAGTACAGGAACGAGACAGTGGAGGCTACGTGGCTGGATGAAACTGCGAAAATAAACCCTTTGGAAATAACGTCATTAACACACATACGGAGTATGGCACCCTGGGTCACGTCCCACAGTTCTTTAACGGTATCAGCGCCAAAGGCACCGGACGCCCTGTGCCCTCGCACAGCCCGGTGCCATTAACGAGGGGAGAGCGGGAGCATTTCCTAAACCAGCAACGAGCAGCGGCCGCGGCCACCACCCCTCCCCGGGACCCGGCCGCGGGTGCCCAGTGTTGGTTACGAATACCGAGCACGGGAGTGATTCCACCCAGCCGGCACCTGCTGCTAAAACCGCGCTTGAGACTACGGGAAGTTGTGGGGTTCTTTTTCTCCTTGTCTCCACAGAGCAGCCGAGGGGATCCTTGTACCCCCACAGGCTTCATCTCCTGCGCCGANGGAAAGAGTGAATGACACCGAGAAACCGTGCAGTAAGAGTGAAATAAAATGCCTATGAATACGAAGCGATGGCTGCAGAAGGACTCCCGGCTTTATCTGTGGGTGCCCGGGATCCTTCGGGACCGGCATCCGGGTTTCGTCCTGTGGCAGCTCGTTTGCCTGAGGGACACGGCTTTAACCCTAGCAGTGTTCAGCTCAGCCGTGGTACTGAGCGACCACAAGGCGTGTGCGTTCACGTAACTGAGATTTCAGCGTTACCGACATAGAGAAATCATTTTAAAAAGCCCAAACGGTAGGAATTAGCCCAGGTCTGTATTGCTAGGTGCGGTTTCCCGTCGTGTCTTGTCACACATGAGGAGGAGCCAGGATCTCGGGTCTAACAGTGTTGTACTCGCAGGGTCCCTCGTGTTCTCCGTGCCGAGGAGCTAACACAGTTCCTTTCGTAGAGATCATTCTTGGTGTGCAGTAACCTCTGCTCACCCCATAGAGGCTGGGTGATTGTAGTAGGTTGTCCAGCTCAGCCTGAGGAAATGGTTTGGTCCCTTGATCCTGGCTGTAAGAAGTGGTTGGCTCAGCACTTGCTGTGGATTTGAGAATTTAAACAGCAAATTATGAAGCGAAGCTTCCACTTCCCTCCAGTTCCTTCACTCTTCAAATCTTAGGCTCGTCCATTCGTGTCCAAACAAGCAGAGGACTATTTCATTTTGAAGACAAAGTTTCCAGATGAGCAGAATGGTTTGTCTGTGAGTAGGGCAGTCCTGGCTGAGGGCATGACTGCACACGGGCTTCAGGCCGTTTTTAAAGGGCTTGTAAGAATGAAGTGTAAAGTGAAGCAGGTCTCTTTCAGATGTGTGCATGTGCCAGGTCCTGCACTTGGGTCACGACAAGCCCATGGCAGGCTACAGACTTGGGAATGTGTGAGTGGAAAGGGATCAGAAAGGGACCGAGGGTGATCACCGACGGTCACCTGAACACAAGCCTGCACTGTGCCCCGGTGGCCAAGAAGGGCAACAGCATCCAGGGCTGCATCAGAAATAGTGTGGGCTATAGGAATAGGAAGATGATTGTCCCCTGTAACAGGCACTGGTGAGGCCACACATCGAGTACTGGGATGAGTTTTGGACCCCTCCCTACAAGAAGGACATCAAAGTGCTGGAGCAGATCCAGAGAAGGGCAATGAGGCTTGCGAAGGGTATGAAGCACAAACCCTGTGAGGAGCTGGGGTTGGTCCTGGAGGAAAGGAGCATGAGGGGAGATTTTACTGCTGTCTACAGCTACCTGAAAGGTGGTTGGAGTGAGGAGGGGTTCAGCCTCTTCTCCCTAGTGCCAAGCATTAGGACCAGAGGAAATGGCAGCAGGCTGAACAAGCGGAGGTTTAGGCTGTGCTACCAGAAAAGATTTCTTCATGGAAGAGGTTATCAGACATTGGAACAGGCTGTCTAGGGCAGTAGTGGGGTCATTATCCCTGGAGGGATTTAAAAAGCAGGCAGACACAGTGCTAAGGGATAGGGTTTAGGGGTGACCTGGCAGTGCTGGTCTTGGTTTGTTGGACTTGATGACCTTAAAGGTCTCTTCCAACCACAGATAGTCTGTGATTCAATATGCCATGCGGACTGCAGAGACCCTCCTCCTGGTTTGAAATCCAGATTTCTGTAAAATGTTGAGCATGTTTGTAAGCACAAGATGGCAGCATTAGATGTACTTTACCAATGAAACTGGGGCAGAGCAGCAGTTATTTCACTGTTAATCAGTGGTGAAGCAGGAGTTTAACCCTTCTGAACAGTAGAATTAATGGAAGTTGCAGGAATGGAAGACTTGATGATCTCAAAGGTCTTTTTCAACATAAATGATTCTATGATTCTAGACCCTTACACTGCTCACCACAGACAAGGTACTGTCCTGGTCTCCCATCTGCCTGCCCACCCCTTTCTTTCCTAGCCAGCTCAGCCTTATCACACAACCTCTCAAGAGTGGCCTTAGAGGCATTATAGGAGCCCACACCCAAAATCAAGTCTGGCTGCAGTTATTAGCCAAACACAGTTCTAGACAGATTTTATTTCAGATTTGACTCATGAAGCTGAACAACATTTGTGTGCTCCCTTTTATTGAGATATTTACCTCAGGCAGGTGTCCCACAGTTACAAAATTTGAAGGTGGCTGTTGATGTGACAAACAGCAAAATCACAGCAAAGTCACACAGAAGGATAGACTGGTTTGGGTTGGAAAGAACCTTTAAAGACAATCTAGTTCAGCCCCCATCCTTTGGCCAACATAAAGCTGTTGACATCTCGTATTTTTCTGTGGTATTTATTTCCTCTGGGTCCACAAATCATGCACTGAAGAGATGCATTCTCTTCAAAAAACTCTTACCATAATTCCTAAGATTATTATCATGAAAGCAGTTTCAACATAAACTAAGCAGCATCCACCACATCTGCTGTGAGCTATGGTCTGCGTTTATTGGATCAATAGGAAACAAAAAGTGATTTAGAGATCTAAAGAAGCGTAGTGAATTCAGACTCTGCAAGGTGTGGGGAGATTAACAGAAAGCCATGTAACATTTTCGATTTGCTTTTTTTTAATGCTGATGAAAAAGAGATGGAAATGTCAGATGATTTGCCCAAGCCACAGAAGTTATCCTCAAAGTTATGGTTAAGATATAAGCACTTGTGTGTCTGTGGCTTGTGCCCAGAGCCTGTAGGACCCTGCTTGTTTGTTAGATTGTACTTTAATCAGTTTAGGTGAAAGAGCACTCAAGAAACCATATAAATGCACAGCAATGCACACTTCAGTGACTAAACACAACCTTTATTATAGAAACACCAGTAACAGAAAAATAAAGAGCATATCTTCTCATAGCCAATTAGTTTTTAGCAACCATAGTGTGTAGCAAGCTCAAAGTGATCAACCAAACCACCTTCATGCACTCAAGATGCTGATCTACAGCTCCTTTCCTCTTTCAACTGGAAGTAACAGCTGGTTTTGAATTTGGAATTTTTCCATCAGAGACAAAACAAGACTAAAAATCTTAAACCTTGGTTTATAACCCCCTTGCTGATTTGTCCAGGTCCCTTGTGTCCACTTTGGGTGTGCAAGAAACTACAGTGAATGGTCTGAGATGAGAGCTGGAAGAGAGCATCAGGGAGCTATAAGAACATGCTCATCTCCTGATTCAAGTGTGCTGGAGGCTCTGTGTGTGAGTGTGTGTTGTGCTCAAGGAAGGAGGGGATGGCATGCAGGCTGGGCTGCAGCTGGAAGATTTCACCTTGGGGCTGGGATGTCCTGACACAGTAAGTAATTCTCCAATGGATCCTCTATTGCCGTAAATAACAAATCCATTGGATTAATTTAGCTGCACATCGAGAGCATTTCATGGCAGCATCCACTTGTTCTATCGGTATATACTATGTGCACTTCACCTGTGTTGTTCAGAGCAAGATTCATATGGAAGTGGCAGCATACAGCTCCACAAAAATAGCAAACAAATAAAGCAATAAAAATCATAAGAACAAACCAGGTAAACCTGAATCCAAATATAGGTCAATACCAAACTTGATTCACTGTAGAAAGAAAAAAGCATGGGGACGAAACTTTGCCTCATTGGTTAGAAGCCACTGGGTGTTACAAGATTTAACACAGCATTATCAGGCATTAAGAACTTTCTTCTCTCCTCATATTGATATCCAACGTTAAAAGACTGAATATTAAGGAGATTTTTTCAGTATAGAACATAAGTGCTACATTCCCAGCAGTAGAAGCAACTATCTGTACAGATCAGGCCACCTGAAGAATGTGTGAAACAGGAGTTTGTTTTGAACAGGAAAAATGTCTTTTGAACACTAAATCACTGCTGACTTAGGGGTAGATCTTGTGAGGTGTTTGCTATTCAGCTGTCCACGTGTGATGGTTTAGGGCAGACCATCACTTCTGCAGACATCGTTTCAAGTGGAAGCTCTTGTGTATAATTCTAGTTTAAAAAATGAGTTAATGTTTTAATCAACTATAAAAATCTGCCTTCCAAACACTAAATTAATAGGATTAAGACTGAGAACTAGCAGGATCTTACTAAGCTGAGGGCCTGAGCAACACCACTGATCTCAGTAGGCTGCTCAGCACTAACCAGGGAGAGAAGGAAGAAGGATGACAAGAAGGCAAGTGAAGTTCACTAAACAATATTAACAGCACTGGAACCTTTTACAACACAATTACTGAAACACTCAAGGCCCAGTTTGAATATTCGACAGAATGTAGTTCAAATCACTGTACTGGAGTTAACAGTTTGAAAGTATCATATCCTGTTTCTCATGCTCTTTACCTTACAGTTGCATTCAACCTTCTTGGCAGCTGGACTTGACTTCTGTTGTTATATGTCTCCAGGTACAAAAGTGTTCCAGAAATGTCTTGATCTTTCTCATTTATTGATTAATTAAGACCCAAGGGAAGAATTTCTGGAGACTGTTAATTGCTTCCACTGCTCTGTATTCTGTCCGTTATAGAACAGTCTGACCATGTTTTCTTCTTGACAGAGCCCAGCATCTTCTAATTATTCATGAAATGGAAGGATTTATTTTCTTTCTTAATTTAAAGAAGTAAACTCTTACTGGTTCAATATTAATACAATATCAAAACTACTTTAAAAATACTTAAATGACATTAAACTCACAAAATATAATCTGCTTTAACCAGTGAAAATCTAGTGAGGTTTCACCACCATTCATAATTGCTTGGGATTTAGGCCATAATTATTAGGAGTTAAATTAGCTCCCAGCATTTCTGTTTTGTCAAGATCTATCTTAAACTAACCCCAAAGTGCTTTTGCAGATGACTTCAGTCTTTGTTTAATGGGTGCCAAGTCACAGTCCTTCTGCAGGCAAAACTTTTATTGATAGAATTTAAGCCATTACCCTAACTCCCAATGGGAGAAGGGCGCTCTCATTTCATATTATTTCCTCTTTTCTAAATGTTTTAATCACTAATTTTCTACAATTTTGATGTTATTTGCTGCAGTGAGCTGCCTAGGGGGAAGGGGCAGGGGTGGGTCTGAGTGTGCATGTGCATATTTATGCATCTGTTTATCTTTGTAGATCTTTAGGGACGTGGAGCTTTTCCTTGTTACAACAAAGAACATTAGCTGAACTTAATCTCAAAGCCAATTACCACACTCATGCCTTGATCTCTGGCTTAGCAGGAAACAGGCTGCAGGGTCTATCAGTTAGTGTGCTTTAAAGCCAC
Source organism: Upupa epops (assembly GCA_013397515.1). NCBI lineage: Eukaryota > Metazoa > Chordata > Aves > Bucerotiformes > Upupidae > Upupa > Upupa epops. Next base: position 357,134 of record VZRI01013214.1, read on the forward strand.
TCCAAACTATTTGCATATGAAAACCCAGCTGCGAAGCAATAAGGACACTGGATACCAGTCACTTGGGTGTGTTGCGTGTCACTTGCTTTTAGACTCTCAGAGACTGGGTTAGGTTGGAAGCAACCTTAAAGATCATCTAGCCCTGCCATGGGCAGGAACACCTTCCACTAGAACAGGTTGTTCAAAGCTCCATCCAACCTGACCTGGAATACATAATACACAGAATTTAGGCTCCTCTCTTTGGTGCTCTGGACTAAATCTAAACTAGATGCTAAGAACAGAGTAAGGTAGGTGATGTGAGTTCTCCCCTTCCCACTGCAAAGAAATAGCTTCCGGAAATATTCATTAGCTTTAAACACAGTGTCATCCCACTTTAAAATGTGGCTGTGAAGCAGCAAGATTGCCTGACAGAAGCTAAAACTGCTGGGACCTCTACGCAAGTTTGGGAGTACAAGGGCACCTCAGATACGCTCGTATCCTCTCTGGGGCCTTCTTCTGGAAATCAGGAAAGTGGCCAACACAATGACGAACAGTCCCAGGATACTCAAGCCCACTGCAATGGGAGCTGCTTTGCTGTTTTTGTCAGGAAAACATTCTTCTTCTGAAAGTAAAGGAGATCAGAGAATGTGTTACGTAGCAGAACACCATGCTAGTCAGAGCATTAAGAGTTTGGGAAGGCAGAAACCTGTGTTAGCATTACTACTGCATTTTCAGTTTACATGTGATGACAACAGAAAAGGTTTTGAAACAAATAATGTGTCTTGAGAACCATCCAAAGACATATCTGCTCTGAACACACCTCTTAACTCCACAGGGAGAGAGTCCTGGCTTCTTCAGCCAGTCCCTACCCAAAGGAAGATTCAAGTAATCCTTTGATTAAATGGAAACTCTTTATTTTAAAATGAACTTCCAGACTGGGGTGAACAGGCAGATTCCTACGGAAAGGCTGTGCTGCCTGGGTCACTGACATACATGCAATACTTACCCAAGTTACAGTGGCAGGAGCAGTCCCAAATTCACAAAACAAAAAGTGTAGCCCTGGGGATGACCACTAATGCATTGTCTCAGAACTGGATTCATGCCTACATCTTCCATCCGATAGCCTCTGTTGTCTCATTCTGATGACCATGGTGGCACAGATTGTAGCTTAGCTTGAGCATTTTCCCAATGGAAATCTTTATGGCAGCACAGGCTGTGAGATCAGGGAGCATGAGGAGTACAGGACAGCACACCACAGCTCCAGAGCCTCCATAGAGTACTTCCCAAAACCTGATCTCCTTTGAGCCAGATGGCAACTTCATGTGAATGTCACAAAGCCAAAGGTATCAGCATTCTGCTAGATGCTGCCTTTTAGAAGCTTCATCTGCTCTGTGCAACCTGCTGCTAATGAAGTGAGCTGAAAGGGATTTGCATGTGAGCGTTGCAAAAGCCAGAGATGCTTGAAATGGTTATTTTGCTTTGGTGAAACCTTGGGCTATGAACTCGAGCAATCTGAATACTGAAGTGCATTTCTAGTGGCACTTTTCACAGAATAATCCTGGTTGGAAAGAACCTACTAGATCACTGAGTCCAACCATACCCACATCCAGAAATACCTAAATACCTGATTGATGGGAGAACACAGAATAACCCCCTCCATGCTGCCACTCTAGCCTGTTGAGAAGCCCTGTGTCTACAAGCTTCTTAAACACCTCCAGGGATGGTGACTCAACCACCTCCCTGGGAAGGCCCTGCCAGTGCCTCCCCACTCTTTCTGGAAAGAATTTCTTCCTAGAATTTCTAATCTAAACCTCCCCTGCCTCAACTTCAGACCAGTGCCCCTGCTTCTGTCAGCAGTCACCAAGGAGAAGAGGCCAACACCCGCCCCTCCACAACCTCCCTTCAGGGAGCTGTAGAAGGTAATGAGGTCCCCCCTCAGCCTCCTCTTCTCCAAACTAAACCTGCCCAGCTCCCTCAGCCTCTCCTCATATGACTTGTTCTCTAAACACCTCATGAGCTTGGTAGCTCTGCTCTGGACCCATTCCAGCATCTCCATGTCTTTCCTAAA